>CAWUFW010018648.1:0-213847 GCA_963921515.1 Calotriton arnoldi | reverse complement strand
TACACGTCCGTACTCGCGGGCGCCATCTTGCCTCTCCAGCGTCACACTACCGATGAGAGATCTTCTATCAAGGGAAAATGGGAGTATTCATATGATCACCATCGGGTGATGTCCGTTGTTAAGAGTACCAAATATGGCAATGGCAATGCTTTCCAATGCATGTGTTGGCAACTCCGACATTTTTAAGGGTTGTTGAATGGTTTTTGATGACAGGCAGTTGCATAGATGATAGGCTTTTAATTTTCTTTCAACTCTCTCATCGACATTTGGAAACCAGACTCAGTTTCGGAGAGCTCGTTTGGTGTCAACAATTCCACAATGTCCTTCATGGGCCACTTCAATTATCTATTTTCGCAGACTCTCCAGAATGACAATTCTCGAACCTCTTAGAATAATACCTTCCTGAGTAACGGACAGTTCATCTTTGACATTTTGAAAACTTTTGGTATTCACTGTCACTGGTAAGAGGTCGAGAGTGCTGGTACCAAGACTAATGTGTAATAATGTCTTTCAGTTTTAGCATGTTAATATCTCGACTTGTGGCAGTGGCAATTTGTTCCAACAAAATGACAGCCGGGGTGCTTGATTTCACTATGAAATATATGTAGGTTTTATGGAAGAAATAAAATATGAAAACACGGTCTAACAGCAGACAACAGCAGAGAGTGTCACACAGCTATACGTGGTAGAGCAGTGTGGGACAAAAACTTGTGCTGATGAAAAAGGTGAAGAGTTTACTTGAGAACAGAGTGCATGACCTGTAAGGTCATAGTTAAAGGAAAACCTGTGTTTGACAAGCTTGAAGTAATTTATGGCCTTAGCACACAGGCACACCAGCTCATATTCTGTTTTTTCAATAGACTGAAACATGATTAGACAATGGGAGCAGGAGATTGAATTAGCCAAGAACACACAGAATCTGATAAGAGGTCTTAGGAGCACAATGATAGAGCACACACACAAATAAATGTGCATTCAACCCAAATATACATGCATTCAAAAGTAAAAGAATACTTAGTTAATTAGTTAAGCATTGTTAGAACTGCAATAAAGGATGTGTAGAGAATTCAGTTAAAGTCTAGGGTCACAGGTGACCTAATGTTTTCCTATAACTAATGTGTACTAATGGGTAACTGCCTAGTAATTCATTGTTTGAACTTTTGTAACTAGTATTGTTTAACAGTGTAGATAAAAGTTACTGCCTGAAAGCAGCTAATTGAGATCGGCTGTTTACTTGTGTGAAGACGGTCGTGACAGTAAAGAGCTGTTTTGACATTGCCAAGAGGAGTCTGTATTTTTTCATTTTTAAGTTACCCTACAACATAGGTTTCAGCTGTCTTAGAATGGGTGACAAGGCACTGTAGAGACACTTGTGAGAAGTAGTCAGCAGGGTTCTGATCTTTCCCTGCATGATGCACGATGGTGTAGTTGTATTCTTGCCATCGCAGACTTCAATGTTCAATGTGAGGAATCATTTTTGCCTTTGAATTGCCAAAGATAGTCAACAATGCTTGATTTTTATTTTCAGAGTTTTATATAGCGCAAACTTGACCCGAAGGTATCATGTATCAGAGCACTTTACATGATCACTAGTTGCGTTACATAAGGACACATTAATTTTTTTGTTAGGCTCGGGAGATTAAGTGATTTGCCTAGAATCACAGGATGTTGAGCGTCCTTGCCGAGACTTGAACCTGTTTCCCCAGATATAAGGTCGACTGCCCTAGCCCTTAGGCCACATCTTCTCCCTGTGAAGGGCTTCCCATTCAAGAATTCATGGAAATGTTCACAAGCCCACACCACTGCTAAGGTTTCTTTCTCCGGTTGTGAATAAGCATGTTCAGTTTGGGGCAAACTTCAACTTGCATATGCCACAATACATCTTCAAGCATTTGGGTGTCCTCTGTGCTGTGCAAGAATAGTGCCTAACCAGACAGGGCTACCATCAACAAAAACTTCAGTATCAAGCTTAGGATCAAAATATGCCATTTCAGTAGCGTTCTCAATAGCTTGTTTTATTTTCTGAAAGCTGTTCTCGCATTCATGTGACCAAAGAAACATTCTTTGTCGTCAAGTCTCTTAATGATTCACTGACAGTGGCAATGTCTCGGATGTATCTAGAGCAATAGCTGGCCATGCCAAGGATTGAATGTAATAAGAAAACATATTGTGGGGGACTGGCAGTTGGCAGCACTTGCACTTTATCTGGAGTGGGTGTGATGCCTCCATCAGAAAAGATATGGCCAAAGAATTTTTACTTTGTCTTATGGAACTCACATTTCTAGTCATTCAAAGTTAAACCAGCACCAGTGAGCAAATGACACACTTGCATGCGAGATTTGTCGTACTCCTTCTGGGTAGCTCCGAAAACTAATATGCCATCACTATAATTTAAAGCACTCATGACAGATTGTGTGATATGTCAAATGACATCTTGAAATAGCTCTGCAGCTAATGACACACCTAAACGTAGTTTTTTGTAACGGAACAGACCAACATGTAAAGAAAAGGTTGTAATATACCTGCAATGCTCCTCAAGCTTCAACTGATGATATCCTTTATTCAGATCAAGGCGAGAAAATACCTTTGCACCATTCAATTGTGCTACCATGTCGGCAATGTGAGAACCTGTATGTCGTTCTCATTAATTGCCTTTTTTGCTTTACGCATATCCATGCAGATGCGTACATCTCCTTCACTGTCTTTTTTGGGAACTACCACTATGGGAAAAACCCATGGAGTTGGAACAGTGGAACGCTCAATGATATCGTGTTTGAGTAAGGATTCAAGTTCTTTTTCAACAGCTTCCTGTAAGTGAAAAGCAAGTTGTCTGTGTGTTTGAGCAATAGTTCGGACGTCCTCATTAATGTGTAATTGGACTTTCATAGTCTTGAGTTTTTCCAACCCATAAAACAACGAAGGGAATTGACTTACTATATCGTGATGGGCATTCATGTCATAGTTCACAGATATCAGTCTAATTTTGCAGCTGTGCTGAAGCTGATTAAGCAGGCGCTTTTTGAAAAAAACAACTTTATTTATCATTTTAACAAGATATAGAAAATAAGACATGACAAAAAGGGGGTTTAGAGTGATGCGGTATGCAATGGCGCCTCCTCGTGTATACGTGTGTAAGGAGCAATATTAATTGTTACACGGTGCCACAGGTAGGGGATAACCCTGAACCCCCAAGGTAGACCGGAGTCTAAGATACATAATACAGGTAGCCTGTGCACACGTAATCTGTGTCAACAGTATGATTACTGCAAATAACATGAATACACAACAATCATAGTAGTCGGATAGCGTTTTCTTCTTGTGGTTTAATTGGAGAACAGATGCCCAGCCAACACGCAGCTTCGTCAGGGTGTGAACCCACAACTTCTTCAGGGCTATTGGACAGATGGACAGGAAGGAGACACTCTCCGCCGGTTGTACTTCCGTCTCGGCTGGAACAGTTCCAATGCAGAACATCAAGGTGATATGGTCAGTACCAAAACCGGAGCACTTGTCTGTAGGTCAAACGCGAGGCAGCGAGTACGTTGAGTGCCGAAGCTTGCGCGACAAACAGGAAGTCGTTTGTCGCGCAAGCTTCGGCACTTAAGCGGTTTTTGGTACTGACCATATCACCACTTGATGTTCTGCATTGGAACTGTTCACCTTACAGCCGGGACGGAAGTACAACCGGCGGAGAGAATTGTCTCCCTTCCTGTCCATCTGTCCAATAGCCCTGAAGAAGTCGTGGGTTCACACCCTGACGAAACACGTGTTGGCTGGGCATCTGTTCTCCAATTAAACCACAAGAAAGAAAACGACAATCCGACTACTGTGATTGTTGTGTATTCATGTTATTTGCAGTAATCATACTGTTGACACAGATTACGTGTGCACAGGCTACCTGTATTATTAGAAAATAAGACATACATTATCCCTCATCATATGGGGAAGCGTGTCGGTTGTGTAGAAAGTAGCAGTGTAATGTAGTTTTTATTACAACAATAGGCAGTGCAGTAGAAACAGTAAATCGTGCCACATATTGATGATGAAAGTAGTGGTAAGCAGTCGGAGGTGATCGGAAAGGGAAAAGCATCACAGAACAGTTGCAGACAGAGGTTTACAAGATGCATACAAACCATGCTAACGCAGTTCTAAAGGTCAAGAGTCTAGGTATGCGCCCTCCGTGGTCAACAGGTAGTTTTGCAGGAGTTGCCAGAGGTCTTTCGGCCTGGAAGTGGGGGGTTGCAAGGAAGCATACAGTTCACTGGTGGTGTCGCAGTATACTAAGCTGTCGAACCAGGCCTTGGTCGTTGGTGAATGTCTACTGTCCCAATGGAGGGCAATTTCGCATTTAGCTAAAAGTAATGTGATGGCAGTAAAACAGCAGACACTTTTTGCTATATCTTGCACATGGCCCAGTAACGCTAACAACAGGTCAAGAGCAAGATCAATATCTATTATCTGGGCCAGAAGGGAGAATACAGTGTGCCAGAGGGTTCAGTATGTCCACACGTCCATGACAGGTGCACAAAGTCGACCCTAGTGAGATGGCATTTGAGTAAATTAGAGGATTTTGAGGGATCAAGCTGTGCCAGGGCACAAGGTGTAACATAGGCTCTACACAGAAATTTATAATGTATGAGTTTCTGGCGGTGATTGGGTGAGAAAAGGTGTGTCTGAGTGCAGCAGACAGACAATACCTTATCAGTCAGTGGGTGCCCCAGATCGGTCTACCAAGTGCTTCAAAGCTTCCCATCCTGGGGGGCCAACATGGCCATGCTCACATAGTACAGTTTAGAGACTAGACATCTCCCGTCGGTGATCCCTAGGGACGGGGGGGTCTCATTTGGAGCCAGTGGGTATGTTAGGATGGAGTAAACTGGCGCTTGACGCCATACCTTGAAGTACATGAATTGTGCTTGTACTTTTGCTTTCTTGTGTTTCATCGTTGCTACAAATGAGCCTTGACTTATTAGTGGCATCGATGTAGACCACGTATTCACTTTAATTTTCAATGGCATAAATTGGGGCACTGGAGACAGTACATTATATTTCTTCTCAGGCATAATATTTATTGATTCATCACTATCAAAAATGAAAGGTATGGAACACATGTTGACTTTTAGTGTGATTTTCGGATAATGTTTGAATGACTTTGGTGCTTTGTCGTGTCAACTTTTCTGGGACGGGTATTTTTCCACCCAAGCGACCAGCCCAGCATTCGCACGTTTCTCTAAGGTAACCATCTTCTTCACCTTCATTTGACATTCATACTGAAGAACTATTTGACGAAGATTTAGATGTTGATCGACCTTGTTTGTTGTCAATTTTCCTCATCTGATGTGGTCGCTTGGCCTTATGGGTGTGCATTGAACATCGCTTCTGGAACGCTCAGATGGCTATTTTGTCTTTGCGCCGTGACACCCTCACTTTTTCCTTCGCCTTGCAAATCATTACAAAATGGTTCTCTTTTCCACAGCCTTTGCAAATTTGCCTAATAGCGGGGCATTTGCCTTCATGTGGAAGTGAAAATTCACACCTGAAGCACAACTTCTTTTTCTGTGGAGAAATCACTCTGTGCCCCTCGGCCTTGTACTTTGGCTTACTTTTCACATTCATTACTGACTCACTCTGGGCACCTCCAGCCTCCATGTCTGCAACTTACCAATCATCACGCTCTTCAGCCCTGGCAGCCATGAGAACTTGCTCCAGACTAAGAGATTCTCTCAGCATTCGTCGCCTGAACGAGTCTGAGAGCATCCATCAATCACTCTGAGGAGTACAACTTCCTCAACGTTAAATTAATTGAACTTACAGTGTTTGATGAGCCTAGCTAGTTCTTTCAAAAAATTTGTCGATGGCTCACCAGCTTTCTATCTCTCTTGACTGAAAATATACCTTTCATAATCTGCATTGGGCATTGGATTGAATTTAAGATTCAAGTTTGCTTTGATTTGACTGTATGTAATTTCATCCTGCTCGCAGCATTTTGTTTATGACTTCTTTTTTACACCTTCACCAGCAAGATTCTTAAGGTACTTGATAATCTTCTTGTTAATCTACTTCTTCTAGTGCATCAATGAAATCATCAAATGTCTCTATCCATGCAGCTCATCTATCACCAATATTCTGCTTTTTGGCGGTATCAAATGGCGGTGGGGGCTTTCAAGAAAGCGGCAGTACTGCATTGGTAGAACTTACCGATGTGGAGAGTAGAGGTATTTCCGACGCTGTTTGGTGACCTTGTTTATGCAAACCATCTCTGAGGCACTGTGACGTGATGACCTCCGGGTCCTCTTTGATAATGATAGTAAACTTGACCTCTTTCTCGTCGTCTGTTGTAGTGTCCTCCTCAGCCCGGGTACTTGCCAATGACTACGCCACACACAGAGCTTAGTGTAACACGTCTTTATTCTGTGTAACTGTGAACTCAACATTCTAAAGCTGCATTTACTTCACTATGCTCTAGCGCTTACGTCACAGTTCTACGGATTCCATCAAGATCCACAAGGGTTCCGTCATTGCAAACTCACCCAACTTTACACCTGGTAGGCTCTGGCCCTCTAGGTACACTGATATATGCATTATTGAACAAGACCAACTGCATCAGAATGCTGCCAATTAAGACACAATGTGAATTTTCCAAACATTAATTATTGAAAGAACTACACAAGGATTCAACAGAGCTCCTTTCAGAGGCTGTATAATGTGGATAGGTTTTAGTCCTTCAGCTTTCTTGATGCGAACAAAGTGTATTAAAGTTGAAGAAGATGTAGAAAAAGCGTGAAAGTGAAGAATAAGGCTATGATTAAAGCAAATACTATCCATTTGTTTGATTCGGTAGACTTAGGGTCCAGATTGTAGAATTGTTGATTGCAACGCTGAAAAGATTAAGGGAAAACTTATTGCAGGTAGAGTGAAGGACAGCTGTAGCATATGGAATATTTAAAAGGGAGGGAATATAGGATACTCAAAGATGGCAATTCAGACTTTTATATCAAAATGTAAGGTATATATATTTACATGAATAAGTAGAGGTGGTGTAATTTTCGCCTCTACGTCTTTAATAAAATTAGGTGTTTCCATCATTAACACTTGGAAAATCCAGATTTTATATCAAGATGAGAAACTCCTATTATACAAGTTAAAAGCATATTAATCACAGGAAATGCAGCATGGGAGAAAGGTTTATGATAAAATAATTTGAATGTATAAAACAAAGACCAATAATTTACTTTTAAAATATCCTTCGATTTTGGACCTGTAGCAAAAGTGTTATAGGCCATGGCTCCTCCAGAGGAATGCGCCCTGAACCGAGATATGTCAATACCGGGTTGGGACATGACCAATTTAATCCATCTTGCTGTTGTGGCAGTTGAGGCAGGAGCATGAGGTTTGATTAAAGACATTAGTAATTGAGAGGATGAAAATCTGTGAGCAGCTATTCAATTATCCTATTATTTGAGGCAACAGATCACACAGTATTGGATGAAGAGGACAGGAAGGAGATCGACCAAAGAAGTAAGGGTCTTTGTTGATCCTGAAATAGCGAAAAAGACCCCATTAGGAGAATACTGCCTACCCATCATTCCAAAGCTTTTACATTCAAAACTCTCCTAAAAGATATTTAACAAAGTAGCTGTTAGACTTGGCCCTCTCTGAAGGGTCACCCCCAAACCTTTTGCTTTCACCCCTCCTGTTTTCTGGACCTTTTTTTGTTGGCTTTGAGGTCTCGGTGCACTTTACCACTACTAACCAGTGCTAAAATGCTTGTGCTCTGTCCTTTAAACTTGTTTATATTGGCTTACACCCAATTGGCACATGTATTATACTTGTAAGGCCCTAGTAAAGAGGTACTAAATGTACCCAGGGCCTGTAAATTAAATACTACGAGGGGGCCTGCAGCACTTTAGTGGCACCTACTTAAGAAGCCTTGTTAAACATGTCCCAGGCCTGCATTGCAGCCTGTGTGTGCAGTTTTAAACTGTCCATCGTAGTTGGCCTGTACTTGTGATTTTACACCGGTCCGGCATGACCAGATAACCATAGTTGGCGCTTTGTACTTTTCAGCACTATTTTTGCCTAAACTTTTAAAACTGCAGACCACTGGTTCCACTGATTGGATTTTTGTTGTTTTGGTATGAAATAATTTATTAAAATGAACTAATTTTTCTTGCTTTATTAAAGTTTTGTAAAAAACTTTGTAAAGCTTATTTTTTACTGTTTTGGCTGCATAAACACTTTACACATTGCCTCTGAGTTAAGCCTGACTGCTTTGTGCCAAACTACCAGAGATTGTGCTTTGTGTTTCTCTCTGACAATAATTGTGGTTGCTGCTTGAGTAGGGTTCCACCTCTTCAATCAGGAATCCAATTTCCTACATTAGCATTGTTAATTTAGCTAAAATGCATTTTTATAGACAACTAATTCTTATCTGGCATCATTTAAAAAAATTCCAATACGAAACTGATATCTCAAAAAGGTATGTTTAGGATTAGGAAGAATACTCATCCTTATTCCACTTAGAAGTCTACGGATGATGGGATGTTCACCGACTGGTTTACAATGTATGTACTTGCGATTCACCGAAATAGCTGACCTGTTTGTAATGACTGTTCTATAGGATTTACCTGACTTGGCTGATGAGCTCAGGAAATTGGCTATAAGGAGAACATCTGCAGAAAACGGATTGGTGTTTGATCCCAAATACCAGCTAGACCATGCTGAGTAAGCTGCTCTGTAATCTTTAGATGTTCAGTAAGCCCATGCACAATTGATGAGTGTAGGAAAATGCCTCTTTTTGCATGATCACCCCCATTCTTATGGACTGATGCTGCTGTTATTTATTTTTTTACTATGTGCACTGGGAGTCTGCAAACCAAGCCACAGCGCATGTGCTCTGACTCCTAAAACATGTCAAAATTGGCTATACTCCTAGTCAACATATTTAACATGCCTATGGGTCCCTAGTATATTGTGTATAGTGTACCCAGGGCATGTCAATATGTCATGTAGTTGCCACTAATCCTTAGGACCTGTGCATTTATTGGACAACATAAACTTTGGGCAAGGTGCCTAGAATGATTCCGGGCACCCCACAGAATATGTTGGCCTAGAGACCAGCTAGCTCACAGTGCCACCACATGCCCCCCTAACCTTACCAGGGAGTGAATAGTTTCTGGCAACCACTGAACATGACAACCCTGACCCCTCAGGGATTGTGGAAACAGATCAGGACCTTTCACTCAGTCACTCGTGCTTACTTGTGCTCAGAGAAATATACAGAGAATACACACTGGGATGTTTTCAATATATTTATTGAACCAATGTTATTCTTGTATAGAATACATGTGCTGCGATAATCAGTAGACAGAAGCAGATGAAAGTGATTACAAGCACCAAAAGTGTAAATAGTAGATACAGTTCTACCATGGTGCTAAAACAGTGTATATATGCAGGCATAGGATACAAGGCAGTAATCAGGCGTACTCATACTATGCAAACCCTACTCTAAGTGTACCTAGAGTATATGTAGGTTTAGAGCCAAGAATCTACCAAAGGGACGATCCAACCCCATTACCTGGCGGGAGAGAATGAAGGACCCCGTCTTTGTCACAAACTGGACACCCCTCACAAGATGTCAGACCGCTCTGTGGTGAAGTCTCAGCATGCAGGGACCCTCAGTGTCAGCTGCAGTGCCTCCTCTGCTAATCTATCGGGATACTCATTATTTATAATAGAAAGTAGCCTTGCGATGTACGTTGTAGATTAGCGATGTTATGGATATGTAGATAGCTCTGTCACCCTGTGGATGAAGATAGAATGACATTTATACATTGTGCGTAAAGAGGCCTTGTACATGATGTTTGAGGCATCTCTAAACCATCTCTATGTCAGTAGCTCTGTGATTCTGCAGCGCCGGGACACTCCTTTTGGAGTAGCTGAGCGCTATACAAACTCACTCATTCATTCATTCATAATGTTGTGCAAAGCTAGATGTGTAAACAAAGCAGTTTCAGAGAAACTAATGCAACATTGTCGTGCATGCAAATATGTGCTTAACACCCACTCCTCATACTAAGGTTCGATATTTAAGCGCTATCTAAAAAGCCAAAAGGTATTAATGAAAATTACACTTAAGATCAGCTAAAAGCAATCTTCCCTTTAAAATACTCATATAAAAGCCCCAAATTCATTATACTATTTGAAATTCCAAGCACTCAGAGAGCCACAGTGCCTAGAAGAAGCAAAAAGCGGTGTGGATTCATTTTGTTTAAAAACAGGCCAAATTGTTCCCACACGGAAACAGCCAATTGTTTACGTGTTCCGAGTGGTAGACGCAACATTGCTGTTGCCCACTACTAGAGATGACGGTCCCAGAGGTGCACCTCGAAGCAGGTTTATGGAGCAAAGGTTAATTCATTCGGGTTCACACAGCAGCCGATGAGGGAGGGACTGCGTCCTGTAAGCGTATAGTTGAGCCAGTGTCCGTTTCATTAGGATCCCAAACACCCTTTGGTGGCTCGAAAAATGCATTCATCAGCAATGTAATACGCTGGGGACAACAATTCCCATGGGCCTTTATGGGGTCCATAAGTGCTTCAATGTCCAGTGGCACAACCAAATGTGATCCTAGGCATAGATCCAATATGCATTCGTAGCTGCAAAGCAGGCAGTGGAATACAGGTTGTACGCAGTGAAGCCAGACAGGCCTGGAGGACAAGAACCAGTGTTCATTTAGTTCTCGAAGCCAAGGTGTGCCAAAGCAGTGTACCATGCGCTCACGGCAACATAGCACAAGCAGTGCTGTCTTCATTCTGGGTTGAACTGGGATGTCCATTGCGGAGCAGAAAAATTTAAATCAGGATTCCCACCACAAGTAGCAGGACAAGCGTGACCCTCCAAAAACGCTTCCCCACACGGAGTGTATGAAAGATAGTATAACTCCAAAAATCGTCTGAAAGGTGCTAACCAGTCCAGATTCGATACATTTGAAAAAGTACACTATTCCCTTTGTATCAGACATATTAAAGATATGGTGGCCCAGCTCCCCAAAATGCAGCGGGAAGTTAGTGTGTAGTAGTGTCTGTATCTCAGACGAGGTCCGTGCAACCTGAAGATAAAACGTCTCCCTGGCTGAAGTTAAGGCCACATCCTTTTGAAAAAGCATGGCTTTCAGTTTGCTCAAAGAATCAAAGCGTATGTTGGAAACATTTATTGAAGGCCATAGTGTTGCCTCCCTAACTGTGCAGGCAGGTGGAAACAATACTTGTGTACAACAAGTGACTATGGAATTAACCGTCACCAGATAAGCGATGCTTGGATCCATTCCACTGAAGGAAGTGGCCCGATTCGGGTCACTCACGACCACCTCTCTGCCTTCTATGAAATGAAGAGTCAGTCAGACAGTAGAGAATACAAACCAATAACAGTTTATTCAAAGTTCGCTCAGAGCGGAGCCCTGTCTGCCCAGTCAGCTAAGAGTGCTGCAGAGAGAGTCTGAATTCTACAGGCATAACAATACATTATGTACATTTCAGAATCAATGAAAAACACGCCCACCATGGAATTTTCCAGAGAGATGCAGCTGGACAGTAAATTACAAAGTAGTAAGTTTCAGTTCTGAAGCCGGGCACACATTATCTATCAGTCAAGGTCATCCTGCCTGTGCCCGCCACTAGACAAGTGGGAGAGGGCTTACAACTAAGGAAAGGTATGCGCTAATAAGAACAGTGCATTCATTAGTGTAACAAAACTCAGCTCCAAAGAAACATAACCTAGGGAAGGCCATTTCCGAGAATTGTCAGGGAATTAGTTTCGATCATAATACAAAATGGCGCCGGTACACAAAATGGCGCCGCGAATGCTAACTTACGTAAAAACGGTTCAGAAGCATAATTTGTATTCTAACAGACCCTCCTTTTAGCATGAGCTAAGCAACCATATCAGGATAACAAAAGGAGAAAGACATATTATTCAATACAACATAATAATTCGATTTTAGGAACATTCCATGTCTTCAGCTTCAGGGAGAGAAACAGTAAGGAGGGAAGAAGTTTCAAAAATACCTTCGTCTATCTGCATAAGATCGTTCACCTCCTTTTGAATCATAATTGTTGCGTTAGTATCATGGATTGATATTCTCTTGGGGCGAGAAGGGTGGTGAAGTAAGAGCAGCATAAGGGGAGACACTGCACCAGAACGCAACAAGCAATCAGAATCACAATGAAAGTAGATCACCCTCTCAAGGATCCAACCCCATCCACCAAAGAGGGACCAACTCCAATTTCCGCTCTCCATTCCTTTAACATTTTCCAAAATATCTAAAATGTGTTGAGTAATATTCTTTTCCATATTAGTGATCCCGACTACACACTGGCTCTCCTACTACTGCGCACACACCACCGCTCATAGCTAGGATGGAATCAACTGCATATCTGGTTTGCTCAGAATATATTCGCATATTTTCTAATTGGGTGGTGATGTCACGCAAAGCCGCTACTGTGGAATTAGACAGTATCTGCAGCTTACATCCAAAATATTCCCTAGCCCTTTCACCCCTGGCCATAGTGGTACCACCAAAGGTAATAATGGAGGAAAGAATATACCCAAAGGTGATACCATTACTATAATTATTGACCTCTAGGTCTGTCACTCCGTCACAGAATTCCTTGGTCAAAGCTCCTTTTAATCCATCTGACCTTAGGCTTAGCTATACTTGCAAGGCACACCAAGAGGCAGCACCATTCCCAAGAGTCAACGTCCTCTGTACCATTATGAACATTCGAGTAAGTACCAATAGATAGAAAGATAAAACCCTGGGTGTGCATAAAGTGGGCCTTGTCATAATCTACAGCAGCATATCCTGGTGTTCCATTCCCAATGGTACTAGGGTCCTTCTGGGTTTACACTAAAGACATTGTACTTTTGACACAATACTATTCCAGAACAGTTGACGTACAAAACAAGCGTCGGTGACTAATTACAATTGGGCAACATGCAGGGTAATAACCTACCTTCAGGTAACTGTCACATTTTGTTAATGCCAGCCTACTAAGATAATGTTCTATTCATCCATATACAGTATTGTTGTAATACATACTAGTATTGCAACCTGAGTATCCTTCCTCGTGGCTTTCAATAATACAAACATAGGATCTGGATATCCAATCCCAAACTCACTCCTTTACCACTTAAGCAAAACCAGGGTGGACGAGCATAAGTATAATTAACCAGTGACAATGGATAAGCGGTCCATAAACTTGTGACAGATTCAGTAGGGTAACTAGCTGTACCTTCACCCAAAGAATTTCTTATGTGTGTCTAGAAATGCATTGCTCGGGATTGTCCTTTTTGTACGAACTTGAGAAACAATCTTGTGTGTAGGTACATGATGGTGCATTGTGATCACACTCCAAATCCCAAGACACCCCACCCAAAATCAACAGCAACACAAGAACAACACAGAGTAGTTTTTGCTTAGGAGACCAAACTTTTCGTAGGTGAACAAGGGGAATTATTGGTTGTTCTTCGTCAGCAACCATCTGCCAATGGGGTGCATAGCGAATAATAAAACAAGGGGGCAAATTTCCAGCAAGAGAAGTATACAAGTTCCCAGTGTCCATCAGAGCCTCACTGGTACAGCCTCCTATTGTTCATCAAAAGGTTAGTGCTCTTGAGCACCGGTGGTGGAGCTTGCTCTGTCCTAAGCTCACGATGTATCCCACGTCGATCAGGATAATGTACCCCCTTCCAAGGGAGCACGTTCAATCTATCCTGTCCAATTTGAACATTTGAAGCAGTGCACAAATCTAACATCACCCTAAACTAACTCCGTTGGTACTACAGCAAAGTACACCCTAACTTGCACAGTCCATCCCTATCTAGTCTGACTTCTCCTTTCGTGCACTATTCCTCAGCCGAGGTTGCAGATCATACCTGGTGTCTCCAGACACAGATGGATCAGTGAAAAGGGCTTCCTGAAAAGCTCTTATCTCTGGTGGGACCTGCCTGCATTCAGCACGTTCATCATTCTCCTCATCCGTTTTGCGTCCAGGTCAGTCTGGCGTCACTGAAGGGGACAAACCGAGGACATCTGTCTCACACTCCAGTATCAGCTACTCCTTCTTTAATCCACTGGTCATAGGGCAACGGCAGGGGCACCCTTGTGCAATGAGTAGCCATACACCCAGTTCTTGCATCCAGCGACCTTGATGGCGGTGCGTGTAGCCAGAAGGACCTGGTCTGGTCCCTTCCAGCGCGGCTCCAAACTCTTCTTCCGTTGGAAATTTCGGATTAACACAAAGTCACCCGGCTGAATGTTGTGTCCGGGTCCCTCTGGTGTAGCTGGCAGGGACTCACGGACCTGTTGGTGAATAGAACGCAAATTTTCAGTTAACTGGCACAGGTAATCAATTAATAAGGGGTACTCAATATCAGAGAACCGACGAGGTCGCGGGACTCCCCAGACATTTGCCGGGCGCCCAAACACGACCTCGTACGGTGACAATCCTGTCCTAGAATGTGCTGTAGTTCTTGTTGACAAAAGTGCTAACGGTAAAGCATCTGGCCATTGTAACCCTGTGGTTTCCTGAATCTTTGCCATTTTCAGTTTGAGAGTACCATTGTACTTCTCAACCAAACCTGCTGACTGCGGGTGGTTTGCAGCATGAAAGTTCTGTTTTATGTGTAAACCATCACAAATTAACTGAATGACCTTGGCATTAAAGTGACTTGCGTTGTCACTCCAAATCAAACGGGGCAAGCCGAAACGAGGAAAGAACTCCTTCAGGAGTACCTTTGCAGTCGTAACAGCTGTATTGTCTTTAGTAGGATAAGCTTCAACCCATTTACTGAAAGCACAAACAACCACTAAAACATCCTTCAAATTGTTGCACCTATCTAGTTCAATGTAATCCATCTGAAGGACCTCAAAAGGAAAAGTGGGAGGCGCAAAATTGCCGGGCGGGGTAGGAGTACCTTTTCCTGGATTGTGCATCATGCACATCATACAATACTTCACTAGATGTGCAGCAGTCTTCGAAATGTTATCATTCTGCCATACAGGATCTAACAATTTACAAATTCCCTTAGCACTAATATGGGCTGGACCATGGGCCATTGTAACTACAGGAAGAACATCTGCATCTGACAACATCCATCTCTGCTTCCCTGACTTGTCAATCCAACATCCCTCATCGTTCAATTGTGCCGTACTTTCTTGCCACACTGCAAACTCTTCTGTTGTGGCCTCACTTTAAATCTCCTTAACATTCTCAAGTGTGTCTTCGAACATAGTAACCTCAGGCACCAACCTAGCAGGACCTGCTACAAACATTCTTTTCATTTTGGTCCGAGCTGTTTCCTTAGCTGTCTGATCTGCAAAAGCATTTCCCCTACCTACATCATCAGTGACTTTCCGGTGGGCACTACACTTAACTATAGCCAACTTCTTAGGGAGGGTCAAAGCAGAAGGCAGCCGCAATATGAGGTGCCCGTGCTGGATTTTGGTGTCATGGGAAGGAAGAAACCCTCTCTCCGCCCAGAGTCGCCCAAAATTATGTGCGACTCCGAAGGCATACTGGCTGTCAGTATAAATATTAACAACCAGTCCCTCACTTAATTCGCAAGCTTGAATTAGGGCAACAAGCTCGGCAGCTTGGGCCGACTGATCGGGGACTCGTGATGTCTCAACTACTGTACGCAGCGTGGTGATAGCATACGCAGCAGTTGTAGTGCCATCTGCTAATTTAAAACAAGAGCCATCGACATATAATTCCCCTTGTGGGTCAGATAAGGGAACATCAGTCAAGTCTACCCGTCTTTTCGTCTCTTCTTCCGTCCGGAAGATACAATCATGTTTATCAATCTCATCATTCTCAGAAGGGAGGGGCAGTAAAGTGGCTGGATTCAGAGTGGCACATCTTTTAATCGTGATGTGTTTTGCGAACAATGTTAATTCATAGCCTGTCAGATGTGCACTGTGAGGTGCTGTGTTTTTGGCTTATTCAAAATTGTATCCACAGCATGGGGTTCCATGACTGTAAGATCAGTATCAAGTATGAGTCCAGCCGATTGTCTTATCGAGACAGCCACGGCCGCGACCGCTCTTAGACAGCTCGGGAGGGCAAGTGCGACAGGGTCAAGGACAGCAGAGAAATAAGCACACAGCCGTTGCTTATCTCCAAATTTTTGTGTTAAAACTGAAAGCGCGCAGCCGGCCATCTCATGGACGTACAACACAAACGGTTTACTATAGTCTGGGGTACCGAGTACTGGAGCCGAACAAAGCACAGTTTTCAATTGCTCAAAAGACTGCTGACATTCAGGCATCCAGGGCAGGGGCTCATGCACATCTTTTAATGTTAGAGCAAGCAGGGGTTTGATTAATAGCAAGTAGCTAGGTATCCACTGCCGGCAATAGGAAGTGATACCTATAAAAGCGCGCACATCTTTCTGTTTGCGGAACGGGCATTTTAACAATGGTACTAATGCGCTCAGGGGTCAGTCTCCTACCCTCCTTCGACAGTAGGTGACCTAAATAGGTGACCTCCTGTTGACAATACTGAAATTTCGAAAGGGAAACTTTATGTCCATGATGTGCCAAATGCAACAACAACTTAACTGTACTGTCCCTACAGCCTTGATCTGTGTCAGAAGCGATGAGCAAGTCATCAACGTACTGCACCAATACATTACCTGAGGGAACTCAAAGGGAATCCAATTGACTCTTTAATGCTTGACTATAAATACTCAGGCTTTCTGTATAGCCCTGAGGAGCTTGAAGAATCTAAAGCTTCTGCCAGGTAGGGTAAAACCAAACAAATACCTGCTATCCGGATGAATAGGAATACTAAATAATGCATTTTTCAAGTCGATGACAGAAAAGAATTTAGCAGTAGAAGGAATCATCATCAAAAGAGTAGTAATGTGAGGAACCACTAAAAACTGAGGGACCACTATTTAATTAACTTCGCACAAATCAATCACAAAACGATAAACATCTTCATGGTCATTAGAGGAACCTGAGGGCGCCCTTTTAAGAATTGGAAGAATAGGGCTATTGCAAATATTAGCAGTTGTCTCCTCAACCACTCCCTTCCTAATCAAATCCTGTATAATTTGCAATAAAGCTCGCTCCCCTGCCTGCAGTATTTTATACTGAGGGATACGAGGCAAAATAGCACCATCCTTAACCTGTATCGAAACCGGCGATATCTCCAACAATCCCACATCCATGTCGCCTGTCGCCCACAGAGTGGGCGGCACATCTTTAAACTCAACAGGAAGGGGTGCATCTTTGGACAAACACTGCTTAGCATGTGCTACATCTGGACCCAGTGTCATATGGACACCTACCGGAGAACAATAAATGGTGGCGTGCAATTTCTTTAACAAATCCAAACCCATCAAATTTTCACCACAATTTGATGTCAGCAAGAATGGGGAATCCACAGTGAAAGGACCAATAGTCAATGCAAGAGGTTTTGAAATGGGGCTTACAACCGGTACACCAGAGAAACCAACCAAAACATTATTATGGCCAGACAGAGCCGTCCCAGGGACCATATTTCGAGCAACAGAACTTTTTGTCGCACCTGCGTCCACCAAAAACTCCTTAGTTGAACCTTGCAATTCTGCTGTTGCATAAGGACCACGCTGGTCTACAGGTATCGGAACTGGTCTCCCACTCTGTCCCTGGCAGTCCTAGCTGTAAGACATTCCTGTCACTTCATTCACATCATAATCATCATGATAGTACTGTCCATCTCGATGGTCATCAAAATAATTGTTATCAGAACGACCTTGTGAGGCTGCAGCACCATGTGCCCTATCAGCCCCACCAGCTCCACGCCTCCGACCACGAGAACCCCGTCCTCTAGGGGCTGCTATCTTCTGCAAAAGCACAGGACACTCGCTACGCCAATGTCCCTCCTCTTTACAGTACACACACTGATTCGGACCCAAAGGCGTAGTTGCTGGCTGCCTACTAGTGCGTGGAAGCTTCGAGCAGGACCACCACGTCCTCTCGTATTCCCTCTATAAGCCTGCTGTAACAACACCTTCATCTTTAAATCCTTATGCCTCTTCTCTGTCCTCTCCTTTTCCTCACAATCCCTATGCTCATAATACTGTGCCATATTCAAAATAACAGAAGGAGAAGAGGTAGATCAGGTACTTTCAGAAGCCTGCAATCGAGTCGCAATTTCAGGAAGCAGATTAGAAACAAATCTATTAACAAACAAACGAACACCTCCCTCAATAGACAAATCCTGCCCACTGTAGTCCAAAAATCTACCTTCAAATCGAGTGAAAAAAATCAGACACACTCTCATCTTTCTTCTGTCGACAAGCTGACAATTTGTCCCAATCCACCTTTCTTGGCGGCATAAGAGAATGCATGTATGTAATAATGCGGCCTAGTAAAGCAAGTACCTCTTTCCGGGGCTTATCACCCGGCTTTCTTTCCTGGTCCCACGCCTTAATTTGGTCCCGAGTGCCACCCAACTCCGGAACATAAACTTGAGTATGGACCTGCCTCCAAATATCAACTGGAACAAGAAGACCAAAGAACATTTCAATGTCAGCAAGAGTCATTACCGTTGAAGAAGCAGCTTCAGTCAACTCTTTATAATAAGCATTGGGGTTCTTTCTAGGGTCAGGCAAATGAGTTTTAAGGGATAAAACCTCACTCCTTTTCCGTGGGGTATAAACCCACTGTTCTTGAAACCGGGCCGCCACCGCCGCTCGAGTAACATTGCCTCGCCCATCCGTTAACTCTGGTTTCTCTGGGTGATATATAGGATGAACCTCTCTCATCGGAAACTGGGATACCGACCTGGAGCTTTTCTCATGCAATCGGCCCCTGTAAGCTATGATTGTCGTAACATTAGCAAAGACTTGTTCTGGCCCCAATTCACTAATATACACTCGGTCTCTAATATCATATAAAATTTGAGGCGCCTCCGCTCCAAAGTACTGCTGCCAAAGGCCAATCAAAGTAGCTGACATATGTTTAACGGCATGCTGCTGTATAAAAGGCTCAAAATCTCTCATAATCGCCCAAACATCCTCTACTCTATAAATAGGATTACGGGCCCACTGCGCAGCCTGATTAGCTGTTACCTGTTTCTCGTCATCTCCCACATCAGAGCTCACTAACTGTCCCATACGCTCCTTGAATTTTGTCCAATCCCTATCCTCAAATCCACGCACCGGCGTCCCACTACTTACTAATGTCGGAGGATGAAAAACCACAGTGGGAGACGCAACAGTAGTAACAGGCACTATCTTCGCTGGTGGTTGTGTCGCAGGGAAAAGAGGTGGCGAAAGGGATGCTGAAGCAATAGGTGCAGCAGGAGTACTAACAGTCACAGTTGCCACAGACGGCAAAGAAACAGAAGAAAGAGGAGGAGGAGCCAAAGCCACAGCCATTGACATAACAACAGTGGACACAGGGACAGGGACAAAGACAGTAGGCGCAACTGTAACGGGTGGCTGTGAGGGTACCGGAACAGTAGGATATATTCTCTGCGGGGCATATGGGGGCGGGGGCGGGCATCCAACAATTCTTCCACAAAGGTATTATCTTCCTCCTGAGCCACATATGATTTGTCAATATGTAATCGAAACCTTCTATCCTCACATTAAATACCCTTCTCCTGCTTTTCCCTGTCATATGCTACGGCCTTCTGAGTCAACGTCTGCATTCTCCCTTTCCGAGCCTCTTTCTCTGCTTTCATTCGTCTCTGTTTAGCTGCATTTTGCCACGTTCTGAGGGAATCAAACATAGACTGTCTACTTCTTTTCTTAAACAACTGTTCTTGTAAATACTCAATCTTCTGTTCATCAAAAGTGCCCGTCAACGGCCACTGCAATTCGGCATTGTCCCTCATATATTTGTGCCATAATGTACTAAACATAATAGGGCTAAGACCATGCTTCATGTACATATCAAAATTTGGAGTGCCTTCTGGAGGCGCCGGCTGACTTTCTCCCAATCGAGCATCAGTAGAGCAACAACGACAACACAAAGCAAATATTTTACTAAAGCCAGGCATTTTCAAAAGAGAACAGACTCACTATTCTATGCCTAGCAAAACAATATCAATTGTTTTTGTCCCAAAGATGGTCCTTAGACCATACCAAATACAAACCAAAATGGTACCATATCCACAAAAGAACCAAAACAAACTCACCTGATATATGCAGGTCAAAACAAATCTATTCTCCACTGCCGACTCTTCAGACCAAACGGTCAGATCCAAGGGTTTCGCCGTTCAGGACTCCAGTCGGGATGACCACTGGGCGAGGCACCGTCCGGCCAGACAGAAGGGGCAGCTGCGAGTGTCAGAAACTCTTTGTGCAGGGATCCCTGATCCGTCTGTCCGACCCGACAATAGCCTCGACCTCCCCCCCCGTCCGCGGAAGGGCCACTCACCCGAAGGAGTCCCTGTTCGGGCGCCAACTGAAGGAAGTGGCTCGATTCGGGTCACTCACGACCACCTCTCTGTCTTCTATGAAATGAAGAGTCGGTCAGACAGTAGAGAATACAAACCAATAACAGTTTATTCAAAGTTCGCTCAGAGCGGAGCCCTGTCTGCCCAGTCACTAGGCGCGCTGCAGAGAGAGTCTGAATTCAACAAGCATAACCATACATTATGTACATTTCAGAATCAATGAAAAACACGCCCACCATGGAGTTTTCCAGAGAGATGCAGCTGGACAGTAAATTACAAATGAGTAAGTTTCGGTTCTGAAGCCAGGCACACATTATCTATAAGTCAAGGTCATTCTGCCTGTGCCCGCCACTAGACAAGTGGGAGAGGGCTTACATCTAGAGGAAAGGTATGCGCTAATAAGAACAGTACATTCATTAGTGTAGCAAAACTCAGTTCCAAAGAAACATAACCTAGAGAAGGCCATTTCCAAGAAATGGCAGAGAATTAGTTTCGATCATAATACAAAATGGTGCCGGTACACAAAATGGCGCCGCAAATGTTAACTTACGTAAAAAAGGTTCAGAAGCATAATTTTTATTCTAACACCACAGCAACCTTGATAATTCAGCATCAAATAGCTCCCATTCGTGAGCAGCTTGAAAACCAGATGAATCACGGCAGTCGGGAAACCCTTCAGATAACAAGACAAATTTACCACTGAAGTATTGCATGCCCCATGAAGAGAAATGTTCTTGCAAATTAGGGACCCACTTAAAGCATCCTCACAGTCGGAACCACTAAGGAAAACTTCTGCATCCCCATTCCTGCATCTAAAGCTGAATGGTTACTCCCAATACTCATGTACATAACCTTCCCCTAACGCTTCGTATCTGCCTACCTGCTGGTATTGGAGACAATATTGGAATTGGAAAGCCGTGACCGGTAGGGTGATGACCATGGATTGTCTAGTCTGTGGTTGGTGTCTCTGCCATGGTAAAAGGTAATTGGTCTAACTTTCCAATGTGCAACAGGGTATACTTCGCATCTCTGCGTGCTATTACTTTCTGTCTTTCTGTTAGATCATATGCAGAAAACAGACTCAAACTATTGATGTAACGCCATGGCACAAGGCAAGAACGGAGTGTTTATAACATCCAGCTCAGTATTAGGATGGACCGTAATTGTGACTGTCCTGCTGTAAAATAGACATGTCTTGCTGTACAATGTCAATTGCAGAAGACACTATGTTGCCCAGTGAATAAATTCTGGATGATAATGTCGCATACCATTGTCAACCACAGCCAAACCTTTTCTAAATTAACCCTGTCGATCTCGCGCAATCTCTCAGCAGCTTCCTGTTACGAAATTTTCCACAGCTCGTTGTATATTCCGTACAAGAAGCGCTTTTGACATGGGTTCCAGGGACCTAATAGAAAATCCCTGAGATCCATTTCATCAGAAAGAAGGGACAAGTGTTGCTTTACCTGAGAGAGTGTTGAGGTTTTTAGCCAATCAAGACACAACTTGTCAAACCTATATGATGTCATCACTTCAGAGTTTTCTGTTTGTACATATCGCTGATCAGGCCTGTGATCCTAAACCCTTCGATGTTACCCAGGAATCTAGAATGAAACCTGTTTGTGTCCACAGGCAAAACCAACCACCCCTTCCAATTGGGGTCTGATGAATTAAAAGAACCATTCCGTATCATGGTATCTAGTGTATCCTCACTGTAGTGTGTGAAGTGCTGCCAGTTCTCAAAGCATGAGAATGCGGGAATGCGAGGTATGTTCAAATCCTTTATCTTGGCTATTCCAAGACAGGAAGTTTGTGGCACTGTTTTATTCAAGAACATCATTTGATGTGGTATAAGGTGTCAGGGACTGTCCGGGACTATGTCGGGAACACAGTCAGGGACTTGAGCAAGGACTGGGGGCTGGGTAGAAAACGTACCTTGCACAGGATCACACAGGGAGTCAGAGGAGTAAAAGGGATCCAAAGGGGAAGACTGTACAGTCAACAAGAAGGATAATACTCAGATAGGAAGTGCACTCACGAGGTAATTTAGCATTCAGACTAACTACACCCAGGACGGACGTGCAAGACATATATATAAAACAACATTAACAATAAAGGGAATGTGGGGTAAAGCACTCGGGAGCTCCACACGGTAAGAATGAAGCTCAGTAAGTTCCTCACCCACAATTGCTGTTACAGATACTGACAGCAAATACCCACATATAGGATATGCATGCAAGGGCAGGGTCTGTGGATCTGATACCTATGTTGATGTTATAAATGTATCTCAAAGACAATACTGACAGTGAACAAGAAACACCACCTAGATTGTCAGCTGTGCCCACGGATCCTGGAGATCAAACAGGAACATGCAAGGCAGTAACAGCATGGGGGTAGAACTAAATACAAGCACAATAGACACAGAGATAGCAAGGAGGAGTGCTTAACAGGAAAGGAAGGAAATCATAGGGCACACGTGGCTGAAAGCAAGGAGCAAACATACAAGGTAATAGAAGCAAGACAGCAGGAATAGAAAGACAGTAAACTAGGAACTGGAACCAAGGAAATGGGAAGAAAAGCAGGGACTGGAAAAGGATATACAGAAGGGGAGGCTACAAGGGTATACTAGAATAGTGCTGGATTAGGAGTCAAGAAAACAAAGTAGCACTGAAGGCTGTGCTGGAGCAAGACAAGAATTTAGCAAAAGCTCAAAAGCCAAGGTAGACCTGCAGGCAGTGCTAGTTCAGGAAAAAGGGGAAACTGCGGTAGCTCAGGAACAAGGAATGCTGAGGCTCAGGAGCAGGAACTAGAATTGAGCTAAAGCTCAGGAGTCAAGGTAGCCCTGCAGGCAGTGCTAATCCGGGAACAAGGGGGACTGCTGCAGCACAGGAACAAGGAATGCTGAGGCTCAGGAGTCATGGTAGCACTGCAAGCAGTGCTAGTTCAGGAACAAGGAAAACAGCAGCAGCTCAGGAACAAGGAATAACTAAAGCTCAGGAAATACTGGAAACAAAGATATCAACAGCTCAGGAAACACTGGAAACAAGAGTATCAAAAGCTCAGGAAACACTGGAAACAAGGATCGGTATATAGCTACAATGACCAACACTGGACTGAAGGGAGCTGGGGCTTAAAAGAGCTCACAGTAATCACATGCATCAGGTGTGAGCAGGCTAGCAGCAGCCAGCCACAGGTGAGCTGAATTCCTCCACCCATCCTTGGCCTGCAGGGGTGGAGACAAAGCAGTGAGCAGGGAATTCTAGGTAATGGAGTTTTCGGCCTGAGCAGGCTGGCTTCCACAAAACCCGGCATGGATTGGGAATGGATGGCCATTTCCAAGTAGAGTCCAAATGGCTGGAAGTCAGTATGTACATGAAGGGGAGGGTCTGGAAGCTTATTAGAACACTGGAGAGTCCCACAGTTCAGCCCCTTGGTGGTGGACACGAGAACGCAGGCAGCAAGTCGTGACATAAGTCATGCTCTAAATAAGGCCTCCATTCCCTGAACCTGCCAATCTTTTGTCACCCAGACAGATGTTTTGTCTATGGTGTCTTTCCAAAAGTCGGAACCCTGTACAGACAGTTGGAAAATAAAGGAAGCAGAGTATATCAGCTTGGTGTTCGTTAGCATATTTTTCTTTGCTGGTGTAGGTGCAAGCCTATAATAATAAGAGGCTGAATCTGATGTGTCAAAACCAGACAAATAAGCAAACTTTTGAGTAAATGTTTTTGAACTACCTTTTGGCGGTGTTGGGCAATGTTCCCATTGAGTGTAATTGTAAACAGCGCGTGGGATACTAGCTTAGTGTAAAAAATGGTGACCATAATGTTGATAACAGAAAATGCCGCCAAATTAGATGTACCATCATACAATTCATCATTTGAAAATGCAGATGATTGTTCTAGATCTGAAAGCAAATTATGCACAGTTTCAATGTCCCAATCATCAGAGAAAGTACTAGAGGTGATGATATCATTTAAGGAAATCTTAAACAAATATGGAATTTGTAAAAGTTCATTAGGACCATATACATCATACGATACTCTATCCAATACTATTCCTTCTGGAACTGGAACTGTTGTAATATTCACCAGGGACAGGTCCCTTAGTTCACGGTGCGATGATGCATGTGGTTTCAGAACCAAGTTCACAAGGTATACTGCAGAGCTTCCTGGGAGATAGAGCCCATTCAGGAGTAGGAAAAAACAGTTACCAATCCAAAGTACCAGATATAGTAATCTAATTTTAATCCAGAGATGTATCAATGGAAGAACAAAGTATGTATTTTTCAGCCAAAGATAGAGTGTATACATTTGTAGCCTGAAAGGGAGAGGCGGTGGTGGCAGCTCAGGTTCATTTGAATCTGATGAGAAGTCGTCATAATTCAAAAAGTAGCCAGACGCCATCCGATCTATTTTTGGCAGTTCAGCAGGTTTTGTAGAACTGGGAGATGACTTGATCAGTGGCATATTCACATAGATGTCGTCAATTTTTTGAATTGAGATTTCTGTACTTGTTGACTGTACAGTTGTAGTTGTTTCAACAGGAAGACGTATCTCTTCGTTGTTGCTTACAGCTTCTCTTTGCAGAGGAGAATCTTCTGTAGTTATTAAAGCTCCCATCTGAACTTCCTGAATGGTAGTGAGAAGAGTGCGGTGGCTATCCAGGAGCCCACGCAGCCTACTGTTGAGAATCGGCCACATAGTATGGTCTGATCAGATCAATGGAGGCAAACCTTTTATCTCTGTGACCGGCAAGGGGCGGAAGAAGTACAGGTCTGGTACCTTCGACAGCCAGGACAGGTACAGGCGCTCTGTAAGATGGCCCAAATTCTCTCTTGTCCACAATTTCCTCTCTGACTAGGTCCCCAATCTTCGGGACCCAGGCTGGTCTTGCCGGTACAACCTTCACTTCTCCAGTGGCAGTGCGTTTTACTTGGATGTTGCTTTGTGTGCCCCAGAATTCATTGACTTCCTGTAAAACAGCCAAACGTTCATTTATGTCAAATGATGTTTCCACTGCCACTGTGCTGACATTGTCGAGGTCTGGTACCCACATTCTCACACCGAACAGGAGTTTGGAAGGAGTACAAACCCCTAGGGAATTTCTTGTCATGTTATTGAGTGCCCCCTGGACCCCATATAGGTAATTGACCCAACTGCCACCCGAGCCTCATAGCCTTGCTGTTAAGGACTGCTTTAAGTCATGGTTTTTCCTCTCAACTTCCAAATTTCCCTCGGGATGGTAGGGGGAGGAGTACCGCAAGGTCACACCCAAACTTCCCATGGCTTCTTTGTAAGCTTGAAAGCTAAACGCCGGGCCCTGGTCAGAATGTAGGGTGCCAATTTTGTATGTCCCGATAAAGATTTGCAAATCCTTTATAACAGTTTGAGCGTTAGCCGAGCGCTGTGGCCAAACCCACAGGAATGTGGAGCATAAATCCACTGCCACCAAGATGTACTTGTAAGCCCCATCTGGGTGTAAGGGGCCGTAGTGATCCAAATAAACAACCGCTAAAGGTTTGTCTGAAATCAATAAAGATGTCTGCGGAGGAAGTGCTATGGTGACCTTCATCTACTGGCAGATGTCACATTTGAGGACAAAGTGCTTGGTCTGTTTTCTAAGAACAGGCCACCAATAGCGATGCTTCAGTAGTGAAATTGTAGCAGTGACCCCTGTGTGTGCTGACCCCAGACCCTCATGTGCAGCTAGTATTAAACCCAATCTGCGATCAGTGTTTGGTATAACTCTATCGCCCACTCCTGGAATATGAGCATACGGAATATATTGTGCATCTAATTTGTAGGAGTACTTGAGTGGAAAGCCTTTCGGCAGGTGGGTGTCATTGCGAGCAGCATTGACGGCCACCATGATGTCTCTTTTTATTCTCGTACTTGAATGAGTGATTGCAGCAATGGCAGCAGTGTGAAGTGTTGCCATGGCAGCTTCATCAGCCATGGAATTCCCTTCAACGTGAATGCCAACATGTTGATGACTCAATGTATGGATAACATGAGCCTGTGGCAAGCATTCTTTCAGCTTTGCAACCTGTTCCCAAAGCAGCTTGTGCTTGATTGTGCAACCCTTGGATTCTCAAAATCCATTTTGGCCCCAATAGTGAAGATATTCATTATAGGACTGAACATAATAGTATGAATCACACACTATAAGAGTGGTGAATTCAGGATCCGTACTTTGTAGTGCCGTTATGAGGGCTTTCAGTTCTGCCAGCTGAACTATACAGTCCCCTAGGGACTGAGTGTGTGTTTTTTCAGGACGGAACTTTCCGTCATGCATGCGCCCCTTTACGATTGCACATGCCGCAGAATATTGGTGTTGTGTTCCTACGGCAGACTGAGTAGATCCATTGGTATAAATGATGTATCCTTTTCGATCTAGAGGCATTTTTTTCATTCGGCAGAGGATATTCTTGTTCGTACTGCAGGAATGCTGGTGTTTGTAGTGTAGAATTGAATCTGTAATCTACATTTGTTGCTGTGAAAGAGTTAGCCCATTGAGTCCATCATGGATGTAATGCTTTGGCATTTGGAATGCTTGCTTTTGTAAAGGCCTCTATGGTCGGTACTGGGGTACAGACAATTATTCGCTTACCCTGAGCCAGTGCTCTCTCTCTCTCTCTCTCTCTCTTTCTCACTACAGCAGTTTGTACAGCTGTGAGAATTTTCTCAGTGGGTGCAAAACGCATTTAGGCGTTTGTGTACAAATGTGATTTGTATGCAATATGTACCGTATCACCTTCATTGAAAATGATATGGTGTAACCGGTGGGTCCAGCGACTATGCGGATCATCAAGTTAGTTGTGTTTACACATGTGTGCAAATGTATGGAAGATATCATATCAGCTTTTACGGAACGTAAAATGTATGTCTGATCCAGTGTTCAATGATTGATTGAAAAATCAGGTCTAATTACATCGCAGAATGGTTTTACTCGTTCTGCGTAATCCAAAATGTATGTTCTGCCAACATTTAAAAACCTTAAAATGGATTGTAATCTTTTCAGAGTCGTTAGAGGTTGGAGCATGTTGCATTTTTCTAAAAAATGTGCCGCCAGGCTTTTGCCTTAACTTGACAACTCATATCTTGGAAACATGATATTGAGGTGGGCAATTTTGATTTTTTTAAATTTAATTTGTAACCCTGGTGAGCAAACTAAAGGATTATGTGGTTCACTCTAGCCAAGTGTTCCATTAATTCATTGTCCCTCAGATGGATGTCATCTACATAGGACAATGCTTCCTCATCAAAATTTTGAATTAACTCTGTTACCCTGGCTGAGAACAGCCCAGGGATATTCTTACACCCTTTTGGTAAATGGTAAAATTGATGCTGTGAGCCTAGTGCTGTAAATGCTGTCAAATATCTGCTTTCAGGCACTATATTCTGGCAGAAAAATCCATTGGAAATATCTAGTGTAGTTTTGTATTTCTTCTGCACAATGTTATTCATTAGTGCGGCACTGTTTGCGTTTTGTACTGTAAATGTGCGTGTGGAAGTGTTCAAATGTCTGTAGTCTAAAACTAGACATGTCTGTAGTCTAAAACTAGACAATATGAATTGTCCGGACTCATTATGGGAAACAATGGATTATTCATTGGTGAGGTGCAATTTTCTATTTTCTTTCAGACCGCAGAGATTACCTGACATACAGAAGACGCACATTGGCTGTTTACCTAATTGAAATAGAACTAACTAACAGAGAATTTTCTGCCTTGGGAAAGCCCTGGCCTGTTGGCCCCTGGGCGAAACACGTGTAGGCTGTTTCGTATTTATGCACATATTTTCAAATAAAGAAGAAAAGACTACCACAAACGAGTACTTTTTCTGTATACACGACGTCCAAAACAAAAATTTGGGATGTACTCACCCTATAAATCTATATGAACAAAAAAAAGCACAAACCAATCACACATGTTAATACTTACCTTGGAACAGGTGGTCTCTGGCTGAAACCACCGCTTTGGTATGTGTCACAGCCCAAATTGGGTCCTGACAAATTGTGTGTGAACCCTGGTAACACCCACCAGCTACAATGACTACCAATTTTCTATTACTCCCTGGTATTTAAGTTGTTCTAGGATTTCCCTAACTTGTTTTTTAGCTTCATGTTTTATTGGGTACTGTCTCTGGGGTTGAGGAGTTGATTTTTATGGGATCTCGTGATGAGGAGACTCATTATCCCACCCAACATGATTGCGGTAAAGTGCTGGAGCTAGCGCTAACGCCCACTCCTGCGCGTACAAATTTTTAAGTGATTGTGGGATGAGGTCAGAGAAAGCAGGCAAAATTACCGTTTCTTCCAGTGGACATTCCATTACGAACTCAGGTGGCCAATCCTTTTCAGCCCAAAAAATGTCATAACCATTTGTCAGGTTCTCCCAAAGAGAGCCTTGATGTTCCTGGGTATGTCCCCCTCCATTTGGAGTGTTATTTTGTATAAACAATGTGCAACAGTTACCCTTGTATCAGGTGTTTCCACCGTGATATGCTCATTCAGCGCTACTACCACCATCAGGTTCCGGTGAGCTATTGTGACATCTGCTGTGCTGTCGAGCATCGCCACTGCCCACTCCCCATTTAGAAGCAGAGTACTCAGTAGCCTGGGTATGTCCTATTTTAATCCCTGCTATCTTCTTCTTTTTGAATTGAGGTTTTTGAGTCTTTTGTTTGTCTTCTTTAAGGATGTAATCTGAAGTGCGATGCGTTTCCCTTTTCAGCTTCACGCGCTCTTCTGATCTGCTCTCTGGCCATCCGCCTCTCTCCGAACGTGTATCGGATGAATCCTGAAAGGAAACAGAGGAACGTGTATCATTATCCTGATACCTGTCATGTTTTCAAATATTATCACGGTTTCTTAAATTATATTTTTTGTCAGTGGATTACTGCTAAGGAGACCCAATCGGTGATTGTGTTTTATTTTGTTTATTTTTTTTGTTAATTGTCCCATTTCTTTTTGGAAGAATCGGGTGCTTGCTGAGAGTTATCGTTTTCAGAATTACTCTTAACCTGTGGTTTGCCAGGTCTTGCTCCAAAATTATCGCTGCCTAGTGCAGCATAGGTTTCTTTGATAATTCTAGGTAATTAGGAGTGAACTCCCTCAGGCGGTTGTGGATAGCCAATGCGGCTGCTTACCCTATTATGTTACTTAACATAATGATTGATGCCGCTGCAAAATTGCCCATCAGTTTCATCCCCCAGTCCAAGGCAGGTCCCGCCCGTACTCATTCTGTACTTGTTTCAGTACATCAGGTAAAACTGCTATTGAAGGGGTGCCATGAGTTCTGGTGTAGACTGCAGCAAAGACTGTACCCCAAGTGGCACTGATCCAGCGGTAAACCAACAACAGATACTCCACTACCATATACTCACCTGGGCCCATAAAAAACACACACATTGAGTAAACCGCTGGAGTGGTTAAAGTTTTATATTTATACGTCACAATATTCAGGATTAGTTATTTAATTTTCTTAACTAACCTTTCACTGATCAAAAATTTCTTTCCTCTGGTCAATGGACCATTAGTTGAACTAGTTGGTGGTGATAATTAACTTAACCCTTAACTATTCTTGGTTTGACGAAAATAATCACAGACTCAGGAAGGTTTAAAATCTTTATTTAAATTAAGTGCATGTGAACCATTTAAAAAATACAGTGCAGTCACCCTCATTTTTAGGAGAGAAAATTCAATTGATTAAACATCAAGCATATACTTCGGACTCATGTAATAACAAATGCTCAGAAAGGGAGAGGACAGAGAGAAAAGAACATCTGCAAAATACATGAAATATATATTTACCAAGAATGGTGTGAAAGACCAACCCCCTGGCCAAAGGGCTGGTAAGGGTCCCCAGGATAGGTCAGGAGACAAAGACTTCAGGACAGGATTCAGGATAGGTATGACCTCTCTAGAATACCGACGAATTGCGTCGCACCCCTCTCTGACACTCTCTTCCTCCTCGAGATTCTTCCGCGATCTTCTGATCTAACCCAATTAAGTTAGGATAGAAAGTTCTTCTTCAGCGTCTGCATTCGAGTCTTCATCAGCACCTCACAGCATCTCTCCAGCAACAGCATCCCCGACTCCCAGACAGCATTCCGAGCTCTGCTGCATCTCCGTCTCCTTCTAACTAACTAACTAAAGCTACCTTAATTATACCTTCGTTTCCTCATGTTCCACCCACTAAAATTACAATATCGTAAAAATACGAAATCTAATTGGTCAGGCAAGGCGGGATGATCATCACACCATGCTTGCATGTCACTATATTCTGTTAATCCATTGTTCGCAAACCCATCCCCTTAATTATTTATTCAAAACTTTATTCCCATCCACTACATGTATCCAAATTGCAACATTAATGACACTACGAAGAATAGAACATCACATTGCTGAACTTTTCACCATCCGTTCCCAGGACATGGCGCTCCAATTTGGCCTCCATTCAAGTGCTTCGTCATTGACCTTCATAGCCTCACTCAGTAGGCATGCGCAGGCATTGCGTCATTTCATCTAGCCCGGTTATACAAGAGAGGCCCAAATGCGCACTAATAATAAAATCAAAAGACAAATGTTATTTTCACAAAATAAATGGTCTCACTGTATACCTCCCACCTCTACTCTATTCCCGTTCTCTTATTAATACTTTCCCCGCATTAGCATTAGTAAAATAGCTTGTTTTAGTTTCAGCTAAGCAGATGCTATGCACGAGAGTCTTCAAGACTCCATTTTAGTGTCTTCTGCTCATGCGCTAGAATTTCCCTCCAAGCGTTAGCTCGTCATATTGTGTAGATGCAGTTGACGCATGCGCACTACAGTTTCCCCGTTTAAAGCGGTATTAGTCCGTTTTCATTGTTATCCGCGTTAGTACACACATAAGCAAGCTTCACTAACCCGCGTGTTCATGTGGTGTGTATTAGTTATTCACAGATTACGTTTAATAACTTGTTAATGAGTTAAACGAGCGGATTGCCTCCGAGCAAGTCTCTTTCTTACGAGACCTTGCTCCATCAATCCCTCTCTGATGGCATTTTGAGCCATCACAAAATTACCCATCCCTTCCCAGATGCCAACTTTAGCACATCTCAGTTTTCTCCTTTTCTCTCTCATCAATTCATCGGTTACTTCTTTTCCTTCCAAATCTTTCATCTTTTTGTATAGTTTTCCTTTCATTTCCTCTAATTGAATTTCATCATATTCTCTCTTTCGTTTCTTTCCTCTTCCTTCACTTTCTAAATGTATTCTTCTATTTCCTTTGCTTCTGCAACATTTACATGTGATCATTACTATCATAACTATTGTCATTATTACAACTACTGGTAGAAAACTTTTCCCAAAATCAGTAAACCAATTCCCTATCGATGTTATACTCTTTGTTAGTTTTCCCCATACACTGTCAACCTCCAGTTGGGTCAAGTCATTATGCATTCTTGTAATATTTCTAATATACCCTTTAATTTCTTTACTTTTGTCCGGAATATAAGTACAGCAATGTTGAATTTTCAACATACCACAGACTCCGCCCTCTTTTGCCAATAAAATATCAAGAGCAAGACGATTTTGTAAAACCATAGACCTTATTGCAACCATCTCTGTGTTAATCATTAAAAATCCACCTGCAGTATCTGTGGAAAGACAATCAACTATGGTTGACAATTTGCAAATTTTACGTGAATTTAGAATGACTCCAACTGAGGGTATCAATGCACTAAATATATCACCTACTATTTCAGAAAAACTAGCTCTTCTTCTCCGTGTTAGTCCATTAGATTTTCCATTGATTCCATTGATTCTGTCCACATGGTAGATTTTTGGAAAAACTATTCCAAAATAACAGCTCCTGTACCATCTTGCAGGTAACCTATAATAGACATAATTCCCACATACATAATAAATTCCTGGAAATACAGGGTCATTTCCTCCTTTTAGTCCCCACCCTCCTAGAATTAGGAAGTTGTGTTCACACTCACTGGAACCAATGAAATTGTTATTATAATCTGTCTTTAACCTATGGAGGCAGAATTTTCCCATTTTCCCAAAGTCTAGGGACATTGCAGCACGATCTTCGCCCTTTGCATAAATTCCCTCTTTCTCAGCCCATGGAGGTACATGGGATTTCTGTTCAGCAGCTTTCTTTGTAAAATCCTGTCTCCTTTCTTCTACTAAATTCAAAAACTCTTTTTCTTCTTCACGTAATATACATGTTAGGTTATCCTTGTGGGCTTGAACTATATCTATTGAACTCATTGTTAAAAAGAATTCACCCATGAACTGTGCATTTTTACTACTAACTACTGGATTCATATTCTTTCTAATAGGCAAATCTGAAAATACTACATCTAAATTTGAATAAAAATACTGAAGTTTCCCTGTTACGTAAAATAAACTTGATAAAACACTACATGATACACCATATGTTAGAGGTATATGGTGATACATCACCCCTTCTGACACTGATGAGGGTAACTTCATACAAACATAACAATTACTAATCTCCATCGTATTAACATACTGAAATAACAATTTAGTAAACACATTTAAAGACGAATCATTGTCTGATTCATTATGATAGTTTATCTCATCTTCTACCCCAATTTCTATTTAAGTTCCCTTTATTCTGTCTACCTTTTCATTAGTAATTCTACTATTCTTGTTACTTGTTTCCATCAACAAAGGTACTCCTACTGTTAGGAATAACCATACTAATACTACTAATATAATACTACATAAACAGAATCTTAAACATTTTCTTTTTAAACTTTGTTTCGGTCTTTCAGTATTTTCAATTTCTGCCATCTTTAATCAGAGAAAATTTCTTTTCTCTTTCTTTGTCTAAATTTTCTTAAAATCCAGTCTTTTATTTTAAGGAGGTCTTAATTTGCTTTCATCAATCTGTGCAACATGTACTCTTTCTGATTCTTCACATAAATCTAAGTTTTCAAATTCTTCAAGAATAACATAGGTCCACTCAGGGGCCTTGTATTTTCTGTTCAGAATTCTCAATCTTGGGCTCCTTCGTGTAAGTTTTACTAAGGTTTGTTTCGGTTGTGTCTGACTCGTAACTTCATTTACTTGCTCTGGTTTGTTTTCTGGTCTTCTTAGATGATATTTTAGTCTCTTCACTCCTACAGGCCAATTGTCTCCTTTTCTAACTCTTTTGACCTGAACTGCACTTTCACCTTCTCCGTCTCCTTCTAAAGTTCTTTTATTATCACTTAATCTGGGCACAATCTGTTCTTGTTCCTCTTCTCTTTCTGATTGTCTTTGTTCTGTATTTTCTGTATTTGAATCTTCCTCTATTTGCACCTGTTCAGGTCTTATTATAGTTTGTTCTTTTTCTGCTTGAACTTGTTCTTCTAGATCTACCTGTTCCTGTTCAGGTCTTATTTCGATTTGTTCTTCTTCTGCCTGAACTTGTTCTTCTAGATCTACTTTTCCCTGCTCAGGTTTCTGAATGGCTTTGTTTATTTTTACCTGAGTGTGTTCTTCTTTCCCTGTCTTTTCCTTTCTGCCTTCCTGTCTTCTTAATTCAGTTCTTCTTCTTGTTTCAACAACAGCATCAGGTATTTCAATCACTGGTATCCACTCTTCCTGACTTGTACTTGGCTGTTCGTCATATAGTTGTCTTTCAGAATCTATCACTCTAGATTCTTCAGCGTCACAGCTTTCAACTTCTGACGTCTCAGCTTGTTCAGTCAGTGGCTGCTCTTGTTGCTCAGATGGGCTCGGAACTCTTCTGGTATGACTAGCATGAATTCAATTGGGTAAACCTGCACACTTCACTGCTGTGGTAGTGACTAGTATGACTTGACGTGGTTTATCCCACCTGGGTGCTAGACACGACTTCCTTGCGTGTTTCTTCACTAACACCCAATCTCCAGGATTCAAATCATGCGCTTGGTCTGGCTGTCTTTCAACTCGTCTTCTCCAACCTGATGAGAGACAGAACGCACCATTTCAGCCAATCATTTGCAATAGTCCAATACCAGATCATCAGTTATATTCATCAATTTATTTCCAGGAATATATGCTTGTCTCATTGCCCTTCCCATGAGCACCTCATGTGGACTCAATCCTGTTTTCCTGTCAGGAATACTTCTGAGACCCATCAGTACAAGAGGCAATGCATCTGGCCATTTCAGCATTGTGGATGTGCACACCTTCTCTAATCTTGATTTGATTGTGCCATTTAGCTGTTCAACTATTCCAGAAGCTTCTGGACGATAAGCACAGTGCAGTTTTTGTTCAATGTTAAATGCAGCACAAATTAATCGAATTATCTCATTATTAAAATGAGGTCCTCTTTCTGATTCCAAAGTGACTGGAAAACCGAAACGAGGAACTAACTCCCTCAATAGTAGTTTAGCAACTGTGAGACTGTTGTTTCTTCTAGTGGGGTATGCCTCTACCCATCTTGAGAACAGGCACACTATGACAAGTACATATTTCAGTCCATTGCAAGGAGGCAACTCAATGAAATCTAACTGCAATCTGGTGAAGGGTCCTTCTGTCTTTCCAATCTTTCCCCAACTAACCACTGTCTTCCTGCCTGGGTTCTGCTGCTGACAGATTAAGCATCTTTGGCAAATGCTCTCTGCGACTACCCTAAACTTTGGATTGTACCAACTTTGTCTGAATAATCTGATCATTGAATCCCTGCCAATGTGTGTTGTCCCATGGTATACTCTTGCCATTTGAGAGAGTAGACAGTCTGGCATAACTGGTCTGCCATCTAAGTACACCCATACTTCATCTTCTGTCCTTCTTGTACAACTTGATTTTATCCAAATCTCCTTTTCTTTTTCCTCAACTTCTTCCTGTAACTGTCTGACCTCATCCCATGTTTCTGGAACTGATAAAAACATAAGTTGGCAGCTGGTTTCACCCGTTTCAATTTTTCTGTTAATTGACATTGTATTTCTTGCACAGTATCGAGCAATTTGGTCGGCATATCTATTACCGGCCGCCACATAGTCATTTCCTGACTGATGTGCAGCGCATTTAACAACTGCTACTTCTTTTGGCAATTGTAATGCTTCCAACAAATCTTTTACATTTTTACTGTTTCTGATAGGAGATCCTGAAGAAGTCAGAAATCCCCTCTGCATCCAGAGTTGGCCAAAATCATGCACAACCCCGAAACCATATTGACTGTCCGTAAATATGGTTATTCTCCAATTTTTCCCACCTTTGCATGCCTTTGTTAAGGCCACCAATTCGGCTACTTGTGCAGATTTGACTCCCGGTAAACAGGATGCTTCAACCACCCCCGTTATTTTACATACAGCATATGCAGCACTTAATCCTCCTCCTTCAGTTCTTAAGCAAGACCCATCCACAAACAGTTCATGATCAGCTTCCTTCAATGGTGTTTCTTTTATATCTGGGAGGGGCTTAGTACACAATTCGGTCACATCCAGACAATCATGATCAATCTCATCTTTCACTTCTTCACAACATGGATCTGGCAATAATGTGGCAGGATTCATTATCGTGCATCTTATCACTGTCACATTTTCTGCTCCCAGAATCACCCTTACATACTTAGTCAGCCGACTGGGAGTGAAATGTTGTGTTCTTGTTCTTGTCAAAAGAATCTCAACTGAGTGTGGAACGTAAACCTTTACGGGATGTCCCATCACTATGGACTCACTTTGCTCCAGACTCATACAAGTAGCAGCTACTGCTTTTAAGCAGCCAGGTAAGGCTGAAGCCACTGGATCCAAGGTGGCAGAAAAATACGCCACTGGACGTCGACTCGGTCCATGTCTCTGTGTTAAAACTGAAAGTGCACAATTTTCTCTCTCACAACAAAACAACGCAAATTCCTTTGAATAATCAGGCATGCCCAAGGCTGGGGCCTCACATAAACAGTTTCGTAGTTTCACAAAGGCTTCCAAACATTCATCATTCCAATCGATGGGATCTTTCGCTCTTTTCCGAGTTAATTGTATCAATGGTTTGGCTAGCATGGAGAAACCATTGATCCACTGCCTACAGTACCCAACCACTCCCAGAAACATTCTCATCTCCTTCTGTGTCTGAGGTAGCTGCATTTCTTTGATTATTTTTATTCTTTCCGGTGTCACTTTTCTAACTCCTCTTTCTATTTTATGCCCTAAATATCTAACTTCTTGCTGACAGAACTGCAATTTTTCTGGAGACACCTTGTGTCCTCCTCGGCCAAATGGTTCAGTAATGCAATTGTGTCAGCGACACAATCTTCTCGTGTTTTTGATGCCACCAATAGGTCATCAATGTACTGAACCAGAACTGATTTCCCGGGCATAATCAATGACTCCAGACACTTCTTTAGTATCTGATTAAAAATTGAGGGACTCTCTGTGTACCCTTGAGGAACTCTGCACCATGCCAAAATACGATCCTCAAACCGGAAGGTGAAAAGATACTGGCTGTCTGGGTGCAAAGGAATAGAAAAGAATGCTTGGCACAAATCAATTACTGTAAACCAACCTGCATTCCAGGGTATCTGATAAAGGATCACTGCTGGATTTGGCACTACTGGGCAACAAGGCACTACAATTTTATTTATTTTTCACAAATCTTGCACTATCCTGTATTTACCACTAGGCTTTTTAAGTCCCATGATTGGTGAGTTACAAGGACTACTCATTATCTCTTTTAAAATGCCTTGTTTAATCATTCAGTCAATTTCTGGAGCAATTCCTGCTTTCACTTCTGGACTCATTTTGTACTGTTGTGTGTTTGGATAAGCTGCACCTTCTTTCACCGTCACTTTAACTGGATCTACATTTGACATTAGCCCAATATCCTTTCCTGTAAAATCCCACACTTCTGGATTTACTGTGGTTCTCAACTCTTCAGGCAATTCACTCTCAGTTATCAATGAAAACATCTCGTCTACTTCTGTACCTTGCTTAGCTAGCATCATTTTGTAGATGACATCTTCATCAGGGGTTTGGAAAGCGACACCATCTGGTGTATAATAAATTGTGCAATTCATCTTGCACAGTAGATCTCTTCCCAACAGATTTACGGGACTGGAATCACAAACTACAAACCAATGCATTTCTTTAAAATTTCCGATATGTACCTCCATTGGTTTTGTAATGGGGGTTCTAATCTGTTGGTTTGACACTCCTACAACTTGGATTGTTTCTCCTGAGAGGGGTAGGTTTGGGATGTCTGCTGTTCTCACAGTAGACCGAGTAGCACCAGTATCCAATAGAAAAGTGATGTCGTTACCTTCAGCTTTCCCATCAACAAATGGACCTGACTGATCTACCGGCAAGGATGCGCCAAGCACGCACTCCTCTTACTCCCCCCTCAGGCACCGCCATTGCACATAGTCCGAATTTTCTTCATCATTCTGTAAAAAATATTGTGTAACCACTCTGTTATTACTACCACTTTCTCCGTGAAATTCGGTGTTCGCACTGTATTTTTGAGGATTCATAAAGTTTGGCATAGGAGCTGGTGGCACCTGATACTGTGGAGTAACTACCTGCTGCGGCTGACTCATAAGTACTTCATCTGCATCTGTGGAATTAAATTTTGATTTGGCCCATTATTATTCTGAATACTCTTACACTCGTTCTTCCAATGTCCAAGCTTTCCGCACGCATGACAAGGAAACTTCTTCTTTGATTCCTCTCTATTCATCGTCCTCTTAATTTTCCACCATTCGCCGCTTGATCATTCTGACTCTGCTCTTTGATCTGATTATCAGTCTGGGTATTTACTTTATTCTCCTGCTGTTCTGCCAATTTTACTTGTGCCCACATTATTTTCTCTTTTAGCTTCCTACGCCTTGCCGCAATATCATCGCCACAATACCTTTCATATTTCAGAATTTCAACAATCGAATTACTCTGCCAGCACAACATGTGCTGTTGAATCATCTGACTAATCTCTGGTTTCAGACCATACACAAACCGATACACAAAATGTCCCATATCCTTATCACCAATGTTCTCAAAACCACTATACTGCTTAAACACTTGTAGTAACCATTCATAGTATGCATGTACGGACTCATTTGGCTCTTGGGTTGTTCTATCTATTTTTACCCAATCTGTTTCTTTAGGAGGGAATTTCCCTTTCAGGTAAGTAATTACTTGGTGATATTTCTTCATCACCTCTTCTGAGGGTGCTCCTGTCTTCGCGTCTCTAGCATACTCCTCACTTGGCCAATCAACTGTGATCTTACACTCTGTCCACAAATCAGCAGGTACTACAATATCAAATAATCCATCCAGATCCTTCAACAAAACCTTTGAAACCTTCACAAATCTTTCCACCTGTTTATACCATTCAACTGGCTTTTCTCTCAACCTGGGAAAATCATTCGTAAATGACAAAATATCCTGTCTACTCCAGGGGACATGAACATATCCACCACCAGGAACTTCTCTCATTGGACACAATTTTTCAACCTTATCTGATTATCTCAATGGAAATGCAGATGATGCTTCTCTTGCTTGTACTTCCTCTTTCTTTTTTATCCACCTAATTCTCCATTTGTCAATGTCTCCCCCTTTTCGCAAAATATTCATCAACTCTTTTATTTGTAGTCTCTTACCAGAAGCATTTACACTCTCTAAATCTTCGTCAGTAAAATCCACTAGATATGGTTTCTGCAACAGTTTCGATTTCCCTATATCTATTCCAATCTCTGAGGCAACTTCCGTTAATTTCTCATGAAATACTCTTGCTCTTCTAGTTATACTCTTACATAAGAATAATAACTCCTCATCATTGTAAACATTCAATCTTTCTATGCTCACATTGCCAGTTATCATTTCTTCCAACTCTACTTTCAATTTACTGATATCTAGAATCTTTGGTTGTGGGTTCCGATTGTCTATTTCCTGTGCCCATCTTTCTATATCTTCAGGGGTAACTACTGTTGAACTTCCAGTTCCTATAGGAACCAGAGATCTCTTTTCTCTCAAATTTGCAGGTATAATTCTCTTCGGAGTTTCAGTTAAAGGTTCCACATTCGGGAGATCCATTAATGAAATAACTGATTCACTCTCATGCGGAGTCGCGAGTGGAGCGGTGGCATTGTGACGTCCTCGTCGGTGTGCAGAGCTAGGAAAAAAGTTTCTGCGGAATGCTGGCGCAGGGGATATTCATACGGTGAGGAATCCACAGGCAGATGTATCCATCAGAAAATGGGATTACAGGACCAATAGTCACTGGTACTGTCAAAGCTTCAGCTTTTAAATTCAATTGGCTTACTTTTTGAACTAATTCTTCTCTAGTTTTATTTAAAGCTTCTCTCTCATTATCCTGCAACACTCTATTAAGTGATACATCATGTAAGATTTGTGGGGTTAAAGGCATTCCTATCACTGGTGCACTTGGGGTAACCTTACTAGGTGCTTCTTGGTACGGTGGAGGGTTTTTAATCAAAATATCCTCTAATAGCTCATCATCTGATTCACCATAACCTGTTGTATTCATGTGTTTCGTTTTTTCTTTACATTTTCCTCCTAACTGTTCTTCAGCCATAAATACTGGATATAAACCCTCGGTCACCACAGCTCTCCTCCAACGCTTCATTTGTTCTCCACTTGACTCATACGGATATCTAGGTAAAAATCCTCTAAATCTCCGACCACTTCTGTATTTTTCACGATCAAATGCCTCAATTTCCCATTCTTCCAAAGCTTCATACTGTGTCATTCTAGGATTAGGCTCTAACATATTCATTCTATCTCTCAAATTCTGAAGTACCTTTAAATTAAAAGTACCATGCTCCGGAAAAGCCAAAACACCATCACTTTTAGTATATTCCACCCAATTCTCCAACCATACACACGTGTGATATCCTTTCTCCATCATCATAAATGAAGCAGGTGTTTTGGGTGGCGGAATAGGAATTCCCTCTCTAGTCATTACAGGCATGTCTTTTTAATTTTCTTCATTAATGTCATTTTCTTTGGTCTTCCCAACATTTCAGAGGCTCGCTATAGGAAGGAGTCTTCCGTATATCTTCTAGCTCTATTACCTACGTCGCGTCCTATGTCAGCACGACTCACATCCGCAGTCAAATCAGGACTCAACATACAATTCTTTTCTGACAAATCCTAGCGCGCCTTCTATCTATCAACCAATCAGACTCAGGCTCACGCTCATAGTCTGACCAATGCCAGCGCGGCCTTTTTGTGACGTCAGTATTACTCTTCACTACTGACCCCTCCTTTACAATCTGCTTCTGTTTCACGCCCGCTGTTTCAACCAATCCCAGCGCGGCTCTCTGTGACGTCAGTATAACTCCGGCGACTGACCCTCCCTTCACAAGGTAATACGAAAACGTATTTCTTAATACTTTTCATTAAAATTCTTCGTTAATAACAACATAAAAACATTCGCTACTCTGCCTGTTCTAACTAAACAAAAGGATAGATTTCAATTTATTCTTGAGTTTCAGAAATTCTTCTTCTTCTACTGCGAGTAAAACCCCTGTTCACTCTTCATTCAAGCCCAGGAGAACCTGTTAATTCTCCAGTGTCACCCGTACTGGGAAATGAGACCAAAGTTTCACCAGCGAACCCCTTTCGCTATCATCCGCACTCTACTTTTATACAGAATAGTCCCTAGTTTAATACTGCCAGCCCTGCGTAGCTTCTCAGTATTATTCCAACAGACGAGTAACCTCACTGCAGTGTGGCTTCTGTCACCACCCGCTATTCATTTTCCCGGGATTCTGGACAACATAAAACAAGACGCTAACTCTTTTGTTAAACATAAATCAATAATCAATAATCAATATTTATCACCAAACTAGTCAATAATAACCATAACTCTGCTACCAGAAAACTGATCCAGCGGTAAACCAACAACAGATACTCCACTACCATATACTCACCTGGGCCCATAAAAAACACACACATTGAGTAAACCGCTGGAGTGGTTAAAGTTTTATATTTATACTTCACAATATTCAGGATTAGTTATTTAATTTTCTTAACTAACCTTTCACTGATCAAAAAGTTCCTTCCTCTGGTCGTTGGACCATTAGTTTAACTAGTTGATGGTGATAATTAACTTAATCCTTAACTATTCTTGGTTTGACGAAAATAATCACAGACTCAGGAAGGTTTAAAATCTTTATCTAAATTAAGTGCATGTGAACCATTTCAAAAATACAGTGCAGTCACCCTCATTTTTAGGAGAGAAAATTCAATTGATTAAGCATCGAGCATATACTTCGGACTCATGTAATAACAAATGCTCAGAAAGGGAGAGTACAGAGAGAAAAGAACATCTACAAAATACATGAAAAATATATTTACCAAGAATGGTGTGAAAGACCAACCCCCTGGACAAAGGGCTGGTAAGGGTCCCCCAGGATAGGTCAGGAGACAAAGACTTCAGGACAGGATTCAGGACAGGATAGTTGACCTCTATAGAATACCGACGATTGCGCCACACCCCTCTCTGACACTCTCTTCCTCCTCGAGATTCTTCCGCGATCTTCTGATCTAACCCAATTAAGTTAAGATAGAAAGTTCTTCTTCAGCGTCTGCATTCGAGTCTTCATCAGCACCTCACAGTATCTCTCCAGCAACAGCATCCCTGACTCCCAGACCTCATCCCGAGCTGTGCTGCATCTCCGTCTCCTTCTAACTAACTAACTAAAGCTACCTTAATTATACCTTCGTTTCCTCATGTTCCACCCACTAAAGTTACAATATCGTAAAAATACGAAATCTAATTGGTCAGGCAAGGGGGGATGATCATCACACCATGCTTACATGTCACTATATTCTGTTAAACCATTGTTCGCAAACCCATCCCCTTAATTTTTATTCAAAACTTTATTCCCATCCACTACATGTATCCAAATTGTAACATTAATGACACTACTTTTCACCATCCGTTCCCAGGACATGGCGCTCCAATTTGGCCTCCATTCAAATGCTTCGTCATTGACCTTCATAGCTTCACTCAGTAGGCATGCACAGGCATTGCGTCATTTCATCTAGTCCGGTTATACAAGAGAGGCCCAAATGCGCACTAATAATAAAGTCAAAAGACAAATGTCATTTTCACAAAATAAAAGGTCTCACTGTATACCTCCCACCTCTACTCTATTCCGGTTCTCTTATTAATAGTTTCCCCGCATTAGCATTAGTAAAATAGCCTGTTTTAGTTTCAGCTAAGCAGATGCCATGCACGCCAGTCTTCAAGACTCCATTTTAGTGTCTTCTGCTCATGCGCTAGAATTTCCCTCCAAGCGTTAGCTCGTCATATTGCGTAGATGCAGTTGACGCATGCGCACTACAGTTTCCTTGTTTAAAGCGGTATTAGTCCGTTTTCATTGTTATCCGCGTTAGTACACACATAAGCAAGCTTCACTAACCCGCGTGTTCATGTGGTGCGTATTAGTTATTCACAGATTACGTTTAATAACTTGTTAATGAGTTAAACGAGCGGATTGCCTTCGAGCAAGTCTCTTTCTTACGAGACATTGCTCCATCAGCACAGTCTTCCACCAAGGGGGTCATCCCATTGGCAAGCAAATTGTTAATATTCTATGTTTATCCTGCAGTCCTGTGTGGGGAAAAACTCCTTCTAGCTGGCTTGTTTTCTGTGCTATCCAGAACGTAATTTGCTCCCGACCTGTGGTAACTTTTCCCATAGTGGCATTCAGTGTTTGAGGGCTGATACCTGTAGCAGCCAATTGAGGTTGTGCATCTTGAGCCGTCCGCCCAGAGTTAACACAAAGGTAATGTTACCACTCATTGCCGGGAGACCGTAATGTAATAATTTCAGAGTAACTGCATGTCTTGAATTTTCTGTAATATTTAATCTAACTTCTTGTACTTCATCCTCTCCACCAGGTTCTTGGTTTACGGACATTGTGTGAAGGTAGTAGAATTTTAGTATATGAATTCATAGAGATAGAGTTAGCACCATGTGAGAAAATGTTATCCTACAAGCTTGTATAACCTATAGCTAATTCATAGGGTATACCTACCCAGCTGAGGTGGATTTTTCCTTCCCACCACGGATGTCTATGGTTTGGAGGTCAGTAGGGTTCTCTGAGAAAAGCACAACTGAACTACTCAGAAAGACTGTTAAATAAAAGCCCAACCAATGTTGGTGGCACCATGTCTTGTAGTTCCCACTAATACGTAGGACCTGCATGTTTGTTGGACAACAAAAACTTTGGCCAAGGTGCCTTGACTGATTCCGGGCACCCTGCAGGATATGTTGGCCCTAGAGACCAGCTAGCTCACTGTGCCACCACACGCCCCACTAACCTTACCAGGGAGTGAATAGTTTCTGGCAACAACTGATCATGACAGCCCTGACCCCTCAGGGATCGTGGAAACAGATCAGGACCTTTTGCTCAGTCACTCATGCTTACTTGTGCTCAGAGAAAGATACAGAGAATACACAGTGGGACACTTTCAATATATTTATTGTACCAACGTTATTCTTGTATAGAATACATATGCTGTGATAATCAGCAGACAGAAACAGATGAAAGTGATTACAAGCATCAAAAGTGTAAATAGTAGATACAGTTCTACCATGGTGCTAAAACAGTGTATATATGCAGGCATAGGATACAACATAGTAATCAGACGTACTCCTACTATGCAAACCCTACTCTAAGTGTAACTAAAGTGTATGTAGGTGTGGAGCCAAGAATCTTCCCAAGGGATGATCTAACCCCATTATCTGGTGGGAGAGAAGAAGGACCCCATCTTGGTCACGAACTGGACACCCCTCACGAGATGTCAGACCGCTGCTTGGTAAAGTCTCAGCATGCAGGGACCCTCGGTGTCAGCTGAAGTGTCTCCTCTACTAATCTATCGGGATGCCCCTTATTTATAATAGAAAGCAGCCTTGTGATGTACATTGCAGATTAGCAATGTTATGGATATATAGATAGCTCTCTCACCTCGTGGATGAAGATAGAACAACATTTGTACATAGTGCTTAAAGAGGCCTTGTACATGATGTTCGAGGCAGCTTGATAATCTGCGTAGCTAGATGTGCAAACAAAGCAGTTTCAGAGAAACTAATCCAACATTGTCGTGCATGCAAATATGTGCAAAAGTTTACGGCAGAAATGTTATTGTGAAAAAGAGGACACTGTAAGAAATTATCAGCTTCGCTACACGGGACTAACCCAGGAACATAACAACCAGTGGACTGCAGCACACATTGTGATTGCAGGCCTACCACTGCAGCCTGTTTGCGCAGTTTTAAAACTGCAAATTCGACCTGTCAAAATATGCCTTTTTGATAGGCTAAACAATCCTTTTCAGTTATTAATAAGTGATCCCTTATTAGGTCTTGAATACCCATAAGATAGAGTGCATGATATTTAAAAGTAGGGCATGTACAAAGTTTAAAGTTAAACATGTCCTTACAGTGAAAGCACCCTATAAGCTATTTTCACTGTAGCTGGATTAGCTGTTCTATAGGAGAGCATTGGGATACAAAATTAAAATTAATAATGTTATTTCCACCTGGGAACCAGCTACAAAGTTATTTCTTGGACTTTTTAAAATATGTATTACAGCCCCAATTCACAACTAAAGTTGCATTCGTACTGAGTATTTTACAAAAGGTACCTTTAAAAAGTCACCTTTTACCTGCCTGAACTCTTTTGAAGCCCATTTGCATGAGCTTCCAAATGTCAACCAGGAGCTGAATTTCCTGTTTGATGAGATGGGAACTTGCTCCCAGAGCTGAGATAAAGGCCTTCGTGTGGGGATGTATTCTGTTTCTCTGAGTGGATGACCATCTGGGCTGTGCCCAGAAACTTAATTAACTTCAACCCTGTCACTGCCAGATGTAGGTAACACCTGGGCCTGCCCTTACCCTTGTCCCTCTAGTCCATCAGGCACCAATCCCAGAACCTGTTTTGAGTGACCACAGAGGGACTGCTCATTTCCCTGGCCAAGCCTCTGAGGTGGGCACAGGAGTTCTGCACAAGGGAAGAAAGGTTCTGCCATGTTGGATTTAGATAGAGAGGGGCACTGTGGGATTGTTTGCAGGAGGGCAATCAGGAACTGCTGCAAAAGTGGTTAGGGTTACCCTTGGGAACTTTTTTCCTATTGGTTAGGAAGGGGTCAGGAGTCAACCTATCCCATAGGCTAGTGCCAGACATAAATGGGGCACCTCTGGGATGCGCTTCACAGCACTACTGGACCTGTGTAAGACAGAAGAAGGACTTCACCTGCTGTTGGCACCTTTGGTGAGACCTGAAGGGTAGACCTTCTCCCACTCTTGCCCAGGACAAAGAAGTGGACTCCAAGGGTCAGTTAAACTACAGGGACACAAACAACAGCAAGAAGCCCTTTTTTGTGAAGAGCCCAGCTAACTATTCCAACTGGACCTGGACTGGACCCGGCTGCTGGCTTCTTCTGGATTGAGTCTTAACCCCCAAGTGGTGTTCCTGAGGTCCTGGGACCCTTTGACTGTTTCAATGTGTACGTCTCCTAACATTCTGAAAAACCTGGGACTTGGAAACGTTTTGGCTCCAAAGACCTCTGAAGGACTCGGACAAACCTGGGAAGTCAATCTGACGAAGGTGCATTTAGACTGTGCCAAGGATTCTGGTTGCTCCCTCATGGAGCTTTTCTGCGCCAGCAAAATTGTTACAGTGGGACGTCGTAGAGAGTGTATCCTGCCTCATGGAGCCCTATTTGTTTATAGCTTTTATCCTTGCACCACTGAAGTAATTCGAGCTCTATAAAAGGGACTAAGTACAAAGGTAGAAATCTTCACCAGGCGACAGCGACAACAGTTTCCTGCTGGCAAGGGACCTTTCCTGGGTGCAAATTTTAATTTCCTCCCACTCAGAGCATCATGCCAAAAGTCGGCTGCTTCACTGGGGCTTTGTCCGACGACTGTCTGGCCTTGTGGAGTCCATCCTGGCTATTGCCTGCTGCCTTGTCCCGCTGAGGATATTTGACTTCCATTTTAGAGAGTAAGGGTCTGATTTATATTTTGGCAAAGAGGGAACTCCATTGCAATGGCGATGGAGATCCGCCCCCCAACATTATGGTACACCTGCCCAATTTGGATGTGGGCAGACTGTGAGTTTGGCTACGGCGGTGATTACTCCATCACTGCCGTAGCCAAACTTCTCAGACAGCTCAACAGAGTAAGGGGCATTGGAGAATTAGCTATATGTCCAACCACCCATTTGGGATGGGCAGACACATACTGTTCATTACCGCTAGGCAAACCCTAGTGGTGAGGACAGTAAGACATAAATAATGCTCCTCTTGCTATGGGAGATGACTTCCATGGTGAGGGGAGCATTATCTTTTAATTTTAAAAAAGAAAATCCAGTTTCTGTATTTCTTGAGGAAAATAAAAAAAGAAAAGTGTTTGATGCAAGGCTCCTGTTGACAGAACCCTGCTCCAAACTGCGAAATGCATGGACAGGAACTGCTGTGATGGAGGTTTCTGCCAATGCTCTATAAATGACCGGCAGGTTGGTGGTAATTTATAAATCTAGCGGTCGGATATTTGACAGGGCGAGGGAGTAATTTACACCTTTGCCCTGGTGGAACAATGGCCCAACAGCCAACATCTAAATCTGGCCCTAAGTCAGAAGGTAAAACTTCAGACCGCACCAACCCTGGTTTGTGTATCCAACCTGCACTCTATTGTGGCCAGCCTTAAATAGTGCCTAGGTACCGGTCAAGCTCTAACAGATGACCACAGTTGGCACTTAAATGCATTTTTGTGCTATTTTTATTTAAAAACTTGAAAAATTCATATCTCTCCGGTTCCCCTTATTGAATTTTTGTTGTTTTAGCATTGTGTTGTTCTCTATTCTTAAAAATTGGAGTGTGATTTTTATTGCTATGTATTTTCCACTTTTTAACTTGTTTGGTACTTCTAAATGCTTTACACATTTTTTTAAATTAAGCCTGTCTGGTCTATGCCATTGCTACCAGGAGTTGAGCTCAGGTTTAAATTACCGAAACCTTTACTGACTCTAACAAGAATACTGACATTTTTACTTGTGGTGGACCACCATCCACCCCAGATAATAATCCACTTTCTCACAACATGTCTAACAATGTGTCTAATAGACTCCTCTGAAAAGCTTTCTGTGAAGCAGTTATGCCTGAAACTTTCTATGCCATTAACTGAAGATTACCTGACAGAAATTGTGAGGCTTGTCCAGGTGATTGAGGAGGAGATAGTGGATATCTGGTAACAAATTGGGAAGGACCATTGCTATTTGAAGATCTTCTGGGAACCATATTCGTGATGGCCTAAAGGGAGTTATTAAAAGACACACAGATGATGGACGGAATGCAGAGCAAATCAAACATTCTCCCCCAGTCAATAGATCTGGGTTAAATCCATCGTTCTTTTGCTCACTATGCCACCCCAGTTTAGACCCAGCCATATGCAAATCAGTCTTGACCCTGTGTCTCATGGGAACAGTCCAGACCGAACTGCCAAGCAAGGTCCTCCTTGGACCGGAAACAAGTATCCTGGGACCGGTTTCGGGGCATCACCGAAACCGGTCCCAAGCGAGTTACTGTCATAATGGTGATCAATTCTCTCCTGACCTTGGTCATACATCAGGAAAGTATGAGAAATGGAGGGAAGGCTTAAGATAGACATACACCCCACAGTTCTAAGAAAGCATCCGTTGCAATAGCTAATGTATCCGGCCTTCAACTGGAGAACAGAGGAAGTTCATTGTTGAGCCTCGAGGCAAATATATCTATTGAACGTGAATCTCAAATATATCATTGCATGGTTAAAAAGGAGTATGAAGTTTTCAGTTGCTGTGATCTTACAAATGGTTAGAATTCCATTCAGCTATCTAGTTAGGTGACCAGGAAGGTATTCCGCAGTTACTGAAATGAGCAAGAAAAATCTCTCAAAACTGTTTGGCTATGGTAGCCACTATGGTTAATCCAGTACCTCCTAAAGGATTGATGTACTGGCTGCTGTGAAATCGCCCATTGGCGCACTCTCCTCAAGCATCAAATATCAAGGTGAAAATTTGCACAACTCTTGCATACTTTCTTTTCCTTTCTCTGTGACTCAAGACACCTAACTCTTGCGGGGCCCAAGCTGTTTCCTAGAGTCTTTTTTTGTCCCTCAACACTTAGAACATTAGACATATGCCTTTGTCCTTATCTCTTGTCTCTCCAGCCTTCTTTGTGCATGTAAAGTGACAATGATCAGCCACTATGGTTGATCCAGTAGTACCTCCTAAAGGACTGATGTACTGACTACTGTGAAATTGCCCATTTGAAGAATTATTGGACAGTGGGCATAACTCTTTTTGATAATGTGTACTGCAAAAGAACCTGCAAAACGTTCTAAAACAGTTTATATGCAGACAAAACTCATTTGCAGACCATGAGCCGCCAGTCAAGGACTAATCTCAATGAGCTCCCCTCCCAGACATTCTGGTCGATTACTTTAATAGTAGATCAAGGGCAGAATTGAAGATAGTTCTTCCGCTCCAAGCACTGAGGTATTGCAGCCACCAACGTGCCTCTTCTCTTCTTTCCAAATCTAAGGTCTGAGCAACTGAAAGTTTCTTTCTGAGATGACAAGTTTCTAATCTCTGAAGAGCATGATAATGGAGAGAGCCCAGAAAAACTGCTTGGATTGGGAAGGATAGAAGACCTATAATCCTTCCTAAGTGGTAAAGGAAAATTTGAGATAGGGTTAGGAAAGGAGATTATTTTTTTATAAGAACCAATTTTGAATCTGAACGTTTAAGAGGACAGGAATGGAGTTTACTGAAAACCCTAGGAATTCTATGGCCTGGAATTGAGTCAAGATTGTTTTACTTTGTTTATTATAAAACCCAGACTTTCAAACTAAGAGATAGTGACCTGAAGGTGTGACACTACTCTCAATCTGTCTTGGCACATTATTAGAAAGTTGAGGTGAGGATCTCCAGGATCTGTATGATTTTTGCCACTTTGCACTCCGCTTGGAACACAAAGTTTGGCAAAAGTCTGTGTTCCGCCACGTAGCGGAGTTTACCGGCACGCACTTCCCACCACTGGAACGAATTTAGCGGGAATGACCTTCACTAAATGTGGCACAGTGCATAGTTAATCATTAATGAAGTGTGAGTTACTGGCTGCAGATCTGTATAAGTTGAGGCCGACACGATATGTCTGTAAGGCTCACCAATGCGCAGTGTTTCACTACAGTCCTTGTGGCCACGCAGCTTCCAGTTCATTCCCATTCCTTAATTAAGGGTTAGAAGGAACCTCCCAGGATCGCCCAATGTCTGTCAGTTAGCAAACCAGCTTTCCTGATGGGACCCTCTCCGTGTCTTCACTCTTCAGTCCTTGATGTAGAAGACTGGGTAAGAAGCGGAGGCAGACGGACGTGACGCAAATTTCCCAGTGGAGGAGGGTGGGCTAAACAGGTTGTCTTGGCCTCTGTACACCTCGAGGCAGGCTGGTGTGGCCCGGGGAAAGAGCATGACTGGCACGTTGTGCCTGGGGACGGGCGCTGACTGCAGCTTGGGTTGGCTCTTCGCACTGGTGCTGGCCTGGTGCCGGACTCTGCTAGTGCCGTGGGACAGAGTAAGGACTAACGAGGAGACAGCCGAGCTGGTGCGGGCGTGTACCAGGAGCGAGCGATGCTCAGCGGCAAGGTAAGGGCCCTGGGGCTCTGTGCACATTTGCACAACTTTGAAATTTCACAGTTATTTATGCTGTTTATTGATTTTCTTACTTTGGTAATGCTGTCTTTGGGCATAATCCTCTGCCTACTACAAAAGATTGATTACATTGGAGCTGTTCAGGCAGTAATGTTGAAACAGGCGCAGGGACATCAATGGCAACTTCCTGTTTGTTAAAGGAATGAAAATCTGCCTTCCTGTAGCTGCTGGCTGTGCTGAAAGTGACATTGGTAAACCACTATGCATGTGTGGAACTCCGCGGATTGCACAGAGTTTTTATGTTACTCCGCCGAATTCCGCGGATCCGCCCACCCTTCGTTATAACTTAACCTAAGGGGTGTGTAGTTTTGTCTGAAGTGGAGTAGGCCTTTCTCCACTGATGCTTAGCTTTCCTTCTGTTGAACTTGAGCTTTTAGTGGGCAGCACCAGCGCTTCTCAGGGAGTGGCTATACCTCAAACAACACCAATACTGCAGAGTAGCAATACTGGTAATGGTCTAGCAGCATTTCACAGTAGCACAGTTGTACTTGTAACAGACAGTGCCTGCACTTTACAGCAGGGATGCTATAGGAGTAACCGACAGCTCAAACACTTCTTAGAAGAGCAGATGTACTTGTAAAGGACAACACCAGTAACTTTCAAAGGGACTGCTATGCTTGTAGGTAGCTTTCACATTTCTTTTCAGAGCTCAACAGGGTAGTTATGTTTGTAACAGACAGCACCTGCACTTTACAGGAGAGATGCTATAAGAGTAATGGACAGCCCAAGCACTTTTCAGTAGGGCAGCTGGACATGTAATAGACAGCACCATTACTTGTCATTGGGGATGCTGTGCTTATGGTTGCCTTGGCAATTTTTTGCAGGGCTGTTATGTTTGTAACAGACAGCACCTGCATTTTACAGGAGAGATGCTATAAGAGTAATGGACAGCCCCAACACTTCTCATTAGGGCAGCTGGACATGTAATAGACAGCACCATTACCTGTCAATGGGGATGCTTAGCATTTTTTGCAGGGCTGTTATGCTTGTAACAGACAGTGGCTGCGCCTTACAGCAGGTATGGGGTAACTGTAGCACCTACCCAAGCACTTCTCAACAATGCGGCTGTACTTGTAATGGGACGTAATGATACATCTCTGCAGGGCTCAGTGTAATCGACAGCCCCTGCAACTCTGAGCAGGGCTCCTGTAGTTTTTTCTGGACAGCATTAGCACATCTCAGCAGAAATGCCTTTCTCGCAGGAGGATGGTAAACGTTTTTCCTTGCAGAGCTGCTCTACTGTTAGTGGGACAGTACCAGAATGTCTTGGCTGGGCAAGTGCTATTACTTTTCTGTAAGACTACCATAGTTTTAATGCGACACTGCAACAAATGTTATCCATGAAGTATGTTTTTAGTGACTAGTTGTATACGTCCTGATTTTTAGAATCTGAAATGATCAAATGCACAGAAATCTGGTACTTTTTAGGTCAAACTCTACCAGACTGGCTAAAGACATATTGGGGGCATTCAGAAAGCTGACCTAGGAATGCATCCCACCCATTGCTTACCATTGGCTTTGTGGTTTGTAACTCATATTTTCTGGTTTTCTATTTGCTGGCTTTATTTGCTTTAGGCTGTCCAGCTTGAGTTCATCCCCGCCCACGCCCAAACCTTGTTTACTGTATTTTTCTATGAACTCGCTTTCTCTAACAGGCCTTTTAATCTTGTTCTTATCTTGTCACATTTGCTGTACATTGAAATACAGAGGTCAAATGTCAACCTCTCTCTTGTGAGTGAGCTTGGCATTTACTTTTCTTTGTCTGATTTCAAAGAGAGAGAATTTATGTGACAATCCTGCTGAGTATTTATGTAAGAGGAGAGGGTGCAGGATTTTTGTTTTCTAGTACACAACAAAAAAATGAATTGTGCTGATGTTTCAAAATATATCAGAGCTAGTACAAATGAAGCATATTTTGTTTTTGTAATTCGTAGGTGTGGTGGAAACAAATATTTGAATGTCATCAAAACACATCAGTACACTATGTTATGACATTTGCACACCTCGTTTGTGTGCAGTAAAACCGTATTTTGGTGCAAATGTAATGGTCATTTCAATTCAAAATGTGTTGTCTGTAATTGCAGTGCACTACCACACAATGCATTCGCCACACTACGCCACTCCACTCCACTCTTTGCCCTTCCACTCTATGCCACTCCACTCCATTCTACGACACTCCACTCTATGCCCTTCCACTCTAAGACCCTGTACGACATGCCACTGGACTCCACGCCACGCCACTCCAATCCACACCACTCACTCCAAAACACAACACACCACTTCATTCTACACCCCTCCACTTCACTCTACCCTACTCCACTCTACCCCACTCCACTCCAATCTATCCCACTCCACTCTACTCTACTCCAATCCAATTAACTCTAATCTACCCCACCCCACTTCACTAAAATCTACTCCTGTCCAATCTACCCCACTCCAATGCACCCAATGTATTCAAATCCACTCCAATATACCCTAGTCTACTCCAATCTACCCCACCCCAATTTACCCACCCCACTCCACCCCAGTCTATCCCACCCCACTGCAATCTACCCCACTCTAACCCAATCTACCCCACTCTAACCCAATCTACCCCACTCTCACCCAATCTACTCCACTCCAATCTACCCCAATCCAATCCACTCCACTACAATCCAATCTACCCCACTCCACTACAATCTACCCCACTCCACCCCAATCTATAGTACTCCACTCAAATCTATCCCATTCTTCTCCAATTTACCCCAGACTGCCCCACTCCAATCTACCGCAATCCACCCCGCTCCAATGTACCTCAATCCAACCCACTCCACTCCAATCTACCCCACTCCACTCCAATCTACCCCACTCCACTCCAAACGCCACTGCAAACTATCCAACTCCTCTCCACTCGAATCTACCCCACTCCAATCTACCCCACTCCACTCAAATCTACCCCACTCCACTTCAATCTACCCCACCCAAAGTTTCCCATCCCACTCTACCTCACCCCAATCCAATCTACCACAATCTAATCTACCACAAGCTACCCACTCCAAACTACCACAATCTACCCACTCCAATCTACCGCAATCTAACCCACTCCAATCCACCACAATCTACCCCACTCCACTCCAATCTACCACACTCCAATCCACCCAATCTACTCCACTCCATTCAAAACTGCCCCACTCCACTACACCACACCCCACTATACCCAAATATACACTACCACACTTCACTCTAATCTACCCCACTCCACTCCAGTCTACCCCACCCCAATTTACCCAACCCAATCTACCCCACCCCACTCCAATCTAACCCACTCCAATCCACCCAGTCTACCAAAATCTACCCCGCTCCAATCTACCACACTCCAATCCACCCAGTCTACCCTACCCCACTCCAAACTGCCCCACTCCACTGTACCACACTCCACTCAAATCTACCCCACTACACTTTACTCCAATTTATCCCACTCAAATCTACTCTACTGCACTCCAATCAAACCCACTCCACCCCAACCTACCCTACTCCTATCTACTTCACTCCACTCCAATCTACTCCACTCCACTTCAATCCACTCAATTCCAATCTGCCACAATCTATCCCACTCCACCCAACCCCACTGCAGTCTACCCCACTCCTCCCCACCCCACTGCAATTTACCCCACCCCACTCTACCCCACTCCAATCCAACACTCTCTACTCCAATCTACTCCACTCCAATTTACTCCACTCCAATCTACCCCACTCCAGTCTACCCCACTCCAATCCCCCCACAATCTACCCTACACTAACCCGCCAATCTACCCCACTCCACCGTAATCTACCCCACTCCACTCTTCCCCAATCCATCTCACTCCACTACCATCTTGACTCCGCTCCAATCTATCCAACTCCAATCTACCTAATCTACCCCACTCCAATCTACCCACTCTAATCCACCCAATCTAACCCACTCCACCCTACCCCAATTACCCAAACTCCATTCCACTCTACCCAATCTTGCCCACTCCACTTCACTCCAATCTACCACATGCCACCCAAATCTACCCACTCCAGTCCAGTCTAACCCACTCCACCCTAATCCACCCAACTCTATCCCAAACTACCCTACTCCAATCTACCCCATCAAATCCCCCTCCAATCTACCCCAATCTGCTCCATTCCAATCTACCCCACTCAAACCCAATCTACCCCACTCTAACCCAGTCTACCCCACTCTAATCTACCACACCATAACCCAATCTACCCCACCCTACTCTATCCAACTCCACTCCAATCTACTCCATTCCAATCTTCTCCACCCCAATCTATCCCACTCCTATCTCACTCCAATCTATCCCAATCCACTCCAATCTACCCCACTCCACTCCAATCTACCCCATACCACTCTAATCTACCTCAATCCACTGCACTCCCACTCTTCCCCAATCTACCCCACTCCAATCTATCCCAATATATACCACTCCACTGTACTCTGATCTGCCCCACTCCAATCTACCCCACTCCAGTCTACCCCAATCTACTCCATCCCCATCTACTCCACTCCAGTCTACCTCACTCTACCCTAACTTACCCCATTATAACCCACCCATCCCAATCTACCCCACACCACTCCAATCTACCCCACTCCCCAATCTACCCCACTTCAATCTACCTGAATCTACCCCACTCCAAACTATCTCAATCCACCCCACTCCATTCCATTCTACCCTACTATAATCCACCCAGTCTATCCCACTCCACTCCAATCTACCTCACTCCACTCCAATGTACCCCAATCCACCCCACTTTACTCTTCCCCAATCTACCCCCACTCCACTCCAATCCACCCCAATATATCCCACTCAACTCTACCCCAATCTACCCTACTTCTATCTACCCACTTCAATCTACCTCACTCTAATCTACCCCACTCCAATCTATCCCACTCTACCCCAATCTTCCCCACTCCAATCTACCCCACTCCAATCTACTACACTAATCTATCCAAATCCCCCACTCCAATCTACCCCAATCCACTCCACTCAATTCTACCCCTCTACCCCAACTCCACTCTACCCCACTCCACTCTACTCCAATCTACCCCAATCCCCTCTACCCCTCTCCAATCTACCCCACCGCACCCCACTCCACAGCACTAACTTTCAACCATGCTGAACAGCAACCACAGTGGTGTACATAATGGCTAAAACACATTGCTAAAGCCAATAGCTTTTGCACAGGCGAGACCTATTGGCTTTACCAATGCTTGTTTAAATAATGTGTCTAGCAATTCAAAGTATGAAAGCAGAACAGAACCATTGTTGGCTGCATATTTTTTTAAATGAGCTGCAGTTGTTAAGATCTGATCATGTTTCTGAGGAAAATGATAGATCCTGACCATGCAATTCAGAAAATCAAAGGGTTTGCAAAATGCAAAAGCGTAATGTACTGAAGCCATTTTGTAAGTCGAAAAGCCTTTCCAACTCGTAAAATGAGCTCTGCAATATATTTTGAATCACAATTAGGAGGGAGTGTGAAAGGGGCATCCCTTCCTAATTGCAAGTAGCAGTGGCATGTCACAATGATTTTCGACTGGAAACCATTGATCAGTTACTAGCACTTCAAAGAGGCTGGTGAGTGATTGGCAAGGAGTAAGTAGTCCCCTTGATGCTCCTTCTCTTTTGTTAACTGTGTCGGGTGACCTCGGGATGAACAGGCTGTGTGTGGTCCAATAGACCACTGTCTGCTCCCCCCAGTATTTCCAAAAGCGGAAACTGGTTCCTTTAAGTAACACAGGGGCACATGCATCAAGCTGGGCTATTGCGATTCCTTAATAGCAATTATTAAGGAATCGCTATTAAGGAATCACAATTGCCTATGCATGTAGGTTTTGCAAAAATATTTGCAATTCCTACACATTCCTTAATTGCGAACCGCAAATTGCGATTCGCAATTAAGGAATGCCTTCCCATTCATTCCTATGGGCCTAGAGGCCCATAGGAATGAATGGGAAGCCATTCGCAATTTGCGAATACCAAATAGGTACTTGCAAATTGCAAATGCAATTTGAAGGGTGCTAGGGGGCCTTAAAGGCCACCCTGCTGCACACGGAAATTTGGCATCTGTGCTCATGTGGCGCACACATATGCCCTAAGGGCATATGTGTGCGCCACATAGCACCTTGAAAAATGCACTTTTATGCATTTTTCAAAGTTTTGCTAATTACCATCAACTTGCAGTTGATGGTAATTAGCGTTTCTAAATGCGAAGTCGCATTTAGGAAAGGCTTTGATGCATCCCAAATAGGGAATCGCATTGCGATTCCCTAAAAGCATTCGCAATTTAGGTAATCGCTAAATTTGCGATTACCTATATTGCGAATGGGTTTTGGGTTGATGCATCCCAATTGCCTAAATACCGGTCGCAAAAGGGCCGATTCTGCGAATCGGCCAATTTGCGATCGGTATTTAGGTTGATGCATGTGCCCCACAGACTGCTTTAAACAAAGTCCTGTTTGAGAGTGCGAACGCAGAGGTGGAGGTCTGCTGTGTCTTCCAAGTACCGTCCCTATTTTTCTAGCCAATCAGAGGGGTCTGAAATGGCAACCTGTCTAATTAATATGTATTAGGCAGGTTGCTCTGCGACCCCCTGCACCCGGAGAGTTTGTGACATGACCTGTTGGTAGGTAGTTCAGGGACAGGTTGCAAAAAGTCCTTGCATAATTTGCGAACACTTTTTGCTACCTCTCTCTTTGTAGACAAGAAAGAACAAGGAAAGAAATGGGTAGATAAGAAAAAAGAGGAGAATAAAGGTATGAAAGACGTGTGGAAGGAAGGAAGCATGAAAGGGAGGAAAGAGAGCTAAAGGGAATGAAGAGTGAAATGAACGACAGAAAGGGGAAGGGCAGGAGGTGAAAGGAAGAAAGGAGGTTACGAGCAAGGGTTAGAAGGCTGGAAGGAATTGCAAAGGGATAGATGGACAGAAAGAAGTTTGAAAGGGTGACAGGAACTCTTCTAAGGAGGGTGTGCTCGCTCACTTCGTGCAGTTAGAGGTGTGGCTGAAAGTGGGATATTTTGAATTTCTGGATAGTCCCTTGTTTTGCAGCTTGGTCGTGTACAGTAGATTCTCTGTATCGGGGGAGGCCTGCGCCAAAAAGCAATCCTGGAGATTTCAACAATCACCATGTCTGGAGGGGGAAAAGGGAAATACTGACATCTGGAAGCTAGGTGGGTTAAGTGGAAAATTATCCACACATACCCCCTTTCTTTCTAGAAGCTGAGTCCAGTGAGCCAAAAGCAACAAAGGATTGGTTCTGCTGATTTCTTTTGCTGGGAAAGGTTGTTTTGTGAGGGGTCGTCTAAAGAGAGGGAAGGTATGGTGCTTAATTTGTAAAATAATAAGTGCCAGGGCCCTGACTAGGAGGCCACTGCAGCTTCCACCCCTCGCCCCTGTCATCGCTGACAAAGCAACTACTAACCATCTCTCTCGGCTGCCAGTGCGGCAGTTCAGATTATTCCAGGTCTCCAAAGCTAAAGGAGTGGCTGGGGAGGCATGTATTACTAATTTTTAATGTATTTTGTATTAATAAACAACCGTTGTTGTGCTCATCTCTAAATTATATGAGCAGCACCACCATGTGGTCATGAGTGGGTGTTGACAATTAAGTGCTGGTGCCAAACACCGGAAAACAATGAAGTGCCTTGTGCTGAGCACCAGAAACCACCGGCTCAAATTAAGTATGGGAAGGTGTCAAAAGGATTGTAGAAGGGCGAGGGGCTCTCTCCAGGCAGCGGAACAGGGCTAATTACAAAACAGGTTTTCTAGTGAAATGGATCCACACAGTAGTCAGACATTGTAACACAAAAAAAGTTTGTAACTTTCACCCTCTAGATAGTTTACTGACCCTGATAGTAGATGTGTATTGTAACACAAGGGTGCTCATTTTATCAACCTCAGAAGGATGAAAGACTCAGTGGCCCCACTCTCAGTCAGAGCATACAAGATATTTCAGGTTGGATTACAAAAATTTGCAGCACCAAGTTAGAACTTTTGCAGCACACATTTGCATTTTTGTGACATATTATTTTATTGCCTGTCATTACTTTTTGCAAAGCTGTGTTTTGTGAGGTACGTTTAGTAGTAGTAACAAAGTTAATAGCCCCGGAGTGTTCCTTCCTGGGCTGCGCTACGTGGAGACTGAGAAAGAGAGCAGGGATGGGCCAATGAGCTTGGTCATGAGAAGGTTTGTTTACTAATATGTCGTGGCTGAGAGACATACACCCCACTTAGAAAGGCGACAGTTGCGAATAGAAGGGGAGGAGCACAGTTGGTGAAATCCAGCAACTTTGCTGTGAACAGCCACTCTTTTTTTAAGGAATAATTGCGCCAGTGAACAAGGACCAGCTTTAAAAACTGTACACATTCAGTGGTTGAACTGGGGGAAAAAAGTAGGGGAACTGTGGGCGGAGAATCAGAGGGCGGAAATAATCCGAGGATTGGGTCAGTGGGCGGAGTCAGAGATGTGGCCAGAAAGAGCAAATTATTTAAAATTGTTGTATTTGTGTGGCATTTTACTACCCAGTTACAGCTTATATTACGTTATTTAATTCAACCAATGGATACACGTTCATTTAAGGTTTATTATGAGTTATTGACATTAAAATACATTCACAAAGTGGAATTCGTTTCCAATCACAGAAAGTCCGAAATATGCTTAAAATTGGAACCACAAGCCATTTGTCTCCGAGCCGTGGAGTTTCTGTCATCAGCACTTCTCCTCGCTTTTTCCACAAGAGCAGTTCAAACATGAATGGCAAAATATACTAGTTTGCAAATGTTTTCCATATAATTATGGTTCTGCAATATTTGCCTTATAATGCATCATCTGCTGTATTATTTGATGATTTTAACTAATAATTGTTTGTAACTCAAACGGATCAAAAGTTACTAAAAAATGCGACTTGTGTTTTTGCGAAGTGGACAGCCCTTTGCAAAGTTTGACTGATCACCTTTCTCACTGCTGCATTTGTATGTTACACTGGTACTAATAAGGCAAAATCTTTGCAGAGACTGTTATCATGTGTAAAACTGTCAAAATAATAAAGTGTCAGAAAATATACTGCATTACGCTGCAGCCTTTATTTTGCTGCATAATTTAGTCAACACTGCAGCATACTTTTGTCCTCCATTGCTGCATAATTCCAGTGACCCCAAAGCAGGCAGCACATGTTAAAAGTGATTGTTCTTGAAGCAGAGAGACCGTGAAGTTTGTGAACTTAGTTTGGTGTGTGTGAAAATCCTGCATTGCCGACCACTGGTGAGTTACAGCTACTACTGCTGAAACAAGGCCAATGGAGGTACCAATGGGTGAGGCAGACTGGCCTCAAGAGCAGGGCTGGCTTTAGCGCTGGTGGAGCCCTGTGCAACAATGTTTGTTGGGGCCCCCCAATGACTCCCTCCATCACGGATTCCCTCACTACCACCCTTTAACAGTGCCCCCCAAGTCTCCATAACAACACTCTTGCTCAGATGCATTTCATTTAATTTGGAGCGCCACTGGAACCAATGTAGGATGTCAGAGCACTTTACATCACACACATTACACATACACTCAATCATACTGTCATGTCCTTTAGGATAGTCCTGTCATGTATGCCCACTTTTACATAGATTGTCCCATCCACATAACAATAACGGTCTCAGAATAGGTGACCTTTTATCTAGTGGTTTGCCCCTGTCTCTTCGACACCAGGCTCTTAGTAGTTTATCATAACCCCTGTACCTGACGCACATAAACATGTCCGCAGGCACTGCATAATTATTCTGTATAAGGGTCACCACTTTTTTTCATCCTTGGTCAACAGGCCTGCTGTGCATGATCGCATTTGTTTGGGAAAACATTTATGATTGTTTTAAAGATATTTATGATTGTTTTAAAAACATATCGATTTTAGAAGAAACCCTGAAGTGACCACTCTAGTATATAAGACCCTTATTCCACCCTGCAATTTAGAGGAGAATTCCTTCCATGCTGACACGGGGTCCTGCATGCTGAATCTTCAACACGCAGCGGTCTGACATCCCTTGCGGGGTGTTATCCTCGGAGCAGAGACAGGGTCCTTCATTCTCTACCATCAGGTGAGGGGGTTGGTTCTTCCCTAGGGGATTCTTGGCTATATACATATATATCTATACACATATACATGCTACACCTACATATCTAGGCTAGATACATTTAGGAAAATTACGTAGGGTGTGCATTTTAGGAGGATACAAGTGCTACTGTCTTATCTGAACTGTATATGTTCATCTTCTTAGCACTATGGTAGACATGTATCTACTGTTTACTATATTGGTACTTGTGATTTCTTTCGTATGCTTCTGTCTCCTGATTGTTGCAGCAAATATGTTTTACACAAGACTAATGCTGGACCAATAAATACTTATTGAAACGTCCTAACCGCCATACTTTGTATTTTCTGAGAATAAGCAAGCATGAGTGACTGAGCGAAAAGTATTGTACTGTTTTCCACGATCCCTGAGGAATCGGGGTTGTCATGTTCGGTGGTTGCCAGAAACTACCTACACCACTGTAAGATACAGGGGGGTGGTAGTGGCACTGTATAGCTAGCTGGTCTAACGGCTGACATATCCTGTGGGGGTGTCTGGAATCGGTTTGGACACCAAGCCCTCAGTTGAGGTCATCCAAAACGCGCAGGTCCTTGGGATTCCTAGGAACTACACGACATGGCGCCCAACATTGGTTTGGTTCTTATATTAACATTTAAACTCTGAGCAGTTCAGTCATGCTTTTTCAGAAAGCCCTGCTCACACAATTCGGAGACGTCTGAAGTGGGAAGGGAAATCTGCCTCAGCTGAGCAGATATACCCTGTGTATTGGCTGAAGGTTTAAACAAGCTTGTAAGGATAAAAGGTTCCCCCATTGTGCAAAACCCCTAGTTACTAAAACTTTTATTCTTCTCCTTTTGAGAATGCCTGACAACGCGAGTGGTTCGGGTTCGGGAGAAGATGAGTTTGCAAATGCTCTAAACATTACAGAGAACTGCAGACATGCAATAACTGTAAAATTGTTAGAACACGGGGTACCCGCAATAGGTGGCTGTGTTACCTTCGTGATTGAGGCACCAAGGTGTTCGGATCAGAGGTATTCTATTCTTGGGTTCAGTTCCCGCCTGCAGATCCACAGACTAAATTGTTTCACACATACATTGTAGTTGAACCACCGGAAGAATACATTCCATACGAAGACATTGAAGTCCCGTTAGCTTACCAGCAACACAGAAACTGGTTTAAAGGCGCCCTCCCACACACAACATCTGCCGTAAGACTCGAACTGTCTTGTGGTTTGTGGCCTCCTGGCCTGCCTGGTTACGTTGGCAAGGGCCTGGCTGCCATGATGACTTTTGCGCACGTTACTCTTAGCTGTCGCCCTCTGCTCCTGCCAAGTTATTTTACAACTGTCTGCATTTTCTATTTCTCACCTTTTCTCCTGTTCCCTTTGGGCTCCGGCTGAACAACAGTTACAAGGTCGAAAAACAGTGTCCCTGGTTCTTGCTGATATGGCCAGTCCCTCGCACCTAGACATAACACTATGTACAGCTGCCATGGGGAAATTGGTGGGCTTTTAGTATTGCGTTTTCCCTCTTGAGAGGGACTTGGAGAATAACCTTTCCAGGGAGAAGAGCTGTGATAATCTGCTGATGTAGTCTTTGCATCTAGAGACTGAGGTATGGGGGTTCGCTTGTCAAAGCCCAGAGGTCTTCTATTTTTATAATACACTAGCTACTAGAACGGGGAGGGTGGTAAGGTCATTTAGCCCTATAACCACTGCTTTATGAAATGCTTTCCCCGTTAGTATTCTATGGAGTTGTAACTATGCTGATTATATTATTCTTATGCATTATGCTGATAGTACTGACACGTGTACTGTATCTTAGAGCACGTATGTTGAAATAAACATTTTAACCTATACTGTGTCTCTTCTTACGCCCGTTGTGGAGAAGCATGAGTGAGTGACAAAAGAGTGTTCTTGCTACTGCGAGTCCTGAGAGAGAGATACTGTGTTCTGGGTTGTCTAATCATTGGTACATTGATGCTAATGGGACGCTAAGGCTAGTTGGGTTGGGGTTTTAGGTGCTACGGCTTATGGTAGGCTCACCACTATATTCCGAGGTCCTATCATCCTGTGCATAGCTCTGTGTATGTGCAGAATCCCTATGACATGGCGCGACCAACGAGTGGGGCTGCTTATCTGCGAGACGCTAGAGTAGTGCTTGTGCTTGTCCACAACAACCCTCACGGACGCTTCCGGAAGCGTGTGTGACGGTAATACCTCCTATATTGACGTTTTTGTAGGTTCTTTCAAGCTTGAAGTTGTTAAAAGGTTTCTTAATCGAACCCTCTATTGTGCTGCCTACTGTTAGGTTGTCGAAAATACCCGATCGCAATGGCGTGTATAAACATAGCGGCACATAGGCACACAGCGCTCCGGGATCACTTAAGGGTGTATGGAGTGCCAGACACAGGAGTCGAACTGATCTTTGTGGTCCAAGCCGATCCGGCTTACCACTTTGAGGTGTTCTATTCTTGGGTCACCTTTCCGGCGGTGGATGGGACAGACAATTTGTTCCATGAATATACAGCCACCGTAGTCCCTAATCACTATAGACCGTATAGGAATCTTGAAGTACCGCTCACGGCTTGGCAGCACCGTGTTTGGTTTGATGGCGCCCTCCCCCAACCGGTTACCATGGTTCGTTTAGGCCCCTTATCTATTGATGGGGCCACTTGGCCTGTTTTGGCCGGGTACACCCCACATCCGCAATATATGCAGATACCAGTCGCTGACCTGCGCAATATGTATTCAGCTTTGGTGCGAGTGCATCGCGCTTTAGTGCAATATGTTACAGGCAACATCCAGGGAGCCCCACCTGGAGTTGCGGGCCATCCAGCTGCTGCAGGCGGAGTGACCATAAGTCCCGTCATGGTGAACTCAGTGATGGGCAAACGTCCACAAAATAAGGATGATTTTCCTTATTGGCTTGCAAAAAAGTTTGACCAGTTGGAGGCAGTTTTTCCAAACACAACACCGGTGGATAAACATAGAATTCTTACGATTAGTTTGCCAAAAGACCTAATCCCGAGTTGACAGCATGTGACAACTGGGGTAGGGTATTCGCAGCAGTTTATTCGAAGTGTTTCGGCACTCCTTCCATGACGGTTCTCCCCACTGTAATTAAAAAGTACAGGATGAACACGGCCCTGAAGCGGCTGTGGAATTAGGGATGAGACTGGTGGGAGTGTTTGAAGTAGTAGCTGAGTTGATCCTTGCGAATGTCAAGGGCGATGCAGTGAACTTTCAAGTAGCTAATGCTTTGGCTTTGGTCCCAAAATTGGACAAGCCTCGCGAATTACCGAAAATTATTACACAGGCTTACAAAACTATTGGCAGGAATAGCCTGGGTAATAAACCTTTGCAAAACAGCAAACACAATCGCAACAACAACAACAATCCAAACCTCAATCTGAGAAAGATGAGAGACCAGTCTTCACTAAAAAGAGCTGGAGGCTGAAAAAACAGGGTAAGCAACAAAAGAAGCCGGGGTCGAGAGGCGCATCCCGGTTTCAGTCTCTTCTGAACGCACTTATGATTTGCGCGATAGGGCGAGAATTAAATCTCCGGATAGGTTTCAGATCCCTGATACGCGTTCTCCTCGTTCTTCACAGGCACAGACAACTTCGCAGGCCAGTGGAGGAGATCGCCAGGATAGAGGAAGGGGTCGAGAGGCTCCTCAGGGACGAGACCAACCTCGACAACAAGTCACAGGGAAAGCAGAAGACTTTCAACATTCTCGTCCACAATTTCAGAAGAAGAAAGTTGCCGCTGTAACAGCGAAATATGCCACAGACGGTGAGAACGAGACTCCTGAATTGGACGTGGGCAGTTACCATAGTGCGGGAGGCGCTACGTCCTCATATGGAGGCGACAGCAACTGAAACATTCATTACTGTCGAGACAGCAGACACTAGAGTGGCACCCCCTGACAGACTGTTTAATATTGTCATCCAAATTGAAGGTGATATACAGCGTGTAATTAAAGGGATTTTTGGGGAAAATCTGACCTCTTCATACGACATTTTGTTAGCGGAGGCGGATTGGCCACCCCCATTCGTGCTTGCTGCGCGTAAAGGGGAGGAGGTAATCCTTCCGAGCTTTTCTCGACATGTCCCAAAGGACAAAGCGGAGGCTCTTGCAGCTGAGTGGGCTGTGTCCCTGGCTCCTGCGTTATACTGCAACCACGTGGGTTGGGATGAAGATTCTCCCCCCCATGAGATACCTTTACGGTCCCTACCGCAGCCACAACCCCAATATCCCATTAAACGTGAAGCCAAAGGCCCCGTTTCTGAAATTCTGACTCAGTTAGAATATCAGGGAGTAATAGAAACATGCGTATCACCCATGAATAACCCCCTTTTCACGGTTTCTAAACCCGATGGATCGTACCGCCTAGTATTGGATTACCGGCATTTGAACTCTCATTGTCAGACCTTTGCGGTGCAAAATACCCACAGTTCTGCGCTTGTAGACAGTCTTGTTCGTAAAAAATATAAAACGACACTTGACCTATCCAATGGATTTTACACGCACAACTTAGCCACGGAGTGTAGCCAATGGAGTGCTTTTACCTCCGGTGGTAAACAGTTCAAATTAAGGCGACTCCCTATGGGCTACAAAAACAGTCCAGGTGTGTTCGCTGCCCGTGTTGTCTCTTTGTTAGACGGCATAGACCCAGATGCATGTTCGTACGTCGATGATATTTACCTGACAGACGACGAGTTATATCCGCATCTTTCCAGAGTGGACCGCATTATTCTCGAGTTTGCGGTTTTAGGTTACAAGTTTAACTTTGCCAAATCACACATTGCTGAATTAACAGTTTTGTTTTTGGGCTACGAGCTCAACAATGAAGGTAAGGGCTTAGCCCCCCACTTCTTAGAAAAATGTGCACTTTTGTGCCCTCCTACTACTCTGAAAAAACTTCAGTCTTTGCTGGGTTTTCTGAACTTTGGGTGTACTTATATTCCCGAATACGCCCAGCGTATCAAGCCATTGTATGCCTTGATACAACCAAACTTTTCGAAGTCTAGTTGGCTTCCGGAGCATTCCTCCATTCTGCAGTCTTTGCAGACAGACCTTCTTGAGTCTAAATACCTGTTGACGCGTGATAACCACACAAACCTGGTGATCAGAATAATTCCGGGGCAGTGGGTTTCACGTACTTAACCTTTAACGAAGGTGACACAGTTCCGATCGCGTACAAGTCACATCTTTACACTTCCGCAGAAATGCGCTTTTCATCTGTGGAGAAAGTTCTGACTGCAGTGCAGATGGCGATTCTAAAGGAACGCGCACTGGCACAAGGAAAGCGCATTCTGGTGGTAACACCATATCCTGCCCTTGAGGCAGTGACAAAGGCGAGTGTCCCGAACTCTAAGGCGTTGCACCCCCGTTGGATTCAATGGGCAACCTCTTTGACGTCTCCGGATGTCACTTTCATCTTTGATTCATCTCTACAGACTCGGGAGTTTTTGCAGTACGAATTCGTTCATCCTCCTCCTCTGTCATTGCTCCCGCTTGAGGATTACGACTGTGTGATCTACACCGATGGTTCGGCACAACCGGCCACGGGGTCCAAGCATGCTTATTCAGCCGCATGTGCTATTGTTGCAGGTACCTTCGTGAACGGAAAGTTCAAATCCACTGTAGTGCACAGTCAGGCACTCGGGGACAGTACTGCACAATTGGCCGAGCTGCGCGCATTGGTGCTTGCGCTTGAGTTCGCTACTCCGGATGTGATCACTCTAATTGTATGCGATTCTTACTACTGTGTTCAATCATACAATGACAATCTGTTCTTTTGGTCGCAAATGACTATAGAGACGCTAAAGGTAGCACAATTAAGCATAAAATGCTTTGGGTTCGGGTGGCAGAATTGAGACAACGTCTGCCACTCACACAGGTGGTTCACACCCTTGGCCATCAGCGGGTGGGCGCACACGTTGTTGGTAACGGTTTGGCAGACGAAGCGACCAAATTAGCAGTAGTCACGTGTTCAGTAGCAGCAGTTACTAGATCCATGTCTAAAATTGATACTGATATTTTGGCAGCTATTGCTGCAACACAGGAAGGTGCTAAGTACCCGAGGGGTTTTCCTTCCAAATATTCTTATCAGTTAGGTCCCGAACAGGCTCCCTATGTAACAATACCTGACGTTGGTGATCGGCTGATCCCCAACGCGGACCGCAGACTTTCCTTGATAACGGCAGCACACGAAGGCATGGCTTCGGCTCATGCTGGAGTGTCTGCGACCGTTTCCATCTTGCAGCAGCGGTACTGGTGGCGTGGTTTATATAAAGACACACGTACTTATGTGCTTTCTTGTGACGTGTGTCAACAGATTAAGCCTTCTACGGTTACACGACCACCACAGACCTCGCTCTACATTTCTAACAGACCCTTTGGGTGTGTTTACTTGGATCACTGCGGTCCATTTTCTTCAGTCACTGCCTATAAATATATCTTAGTTGCAGTGGACTCGTGCACACGTTTCATCTGGGTCTGGCCACAACGGAGTGCTGACGCTCGAAATGTCATCAGGGATTTGCGTATCTTTGTGGGAATCTTTGCTTGCGGTACCTTCCATTCTGACCAAGGTCCAGCGTTTGCCTCTAAGGCGTACAAGGACGCAATGGGTTCACTGGGGGTACGGGTGAAGTTTTCGTCTCCATACAGACCTGAGGGTAATTCAATTGTGGAGTGAATGAACCGTGATTTAAAGCAATCCTTGACAGCTAGAGTCTTAGGTACTGGCAGGAACTGGCTGGCCCACTTGTATACCGTACAACGTGCACTTAATAATCTCCCTAGAAGATCTCTAGGTGGGCGGACCCCATACGAAATGCTCTTTGGCATATGAATGTTTGTGCCTGACCTTGATGGTCTAGACATGGCGGCGCAATCCGCCATCTTTGATGTAGATAACCATTCTACTATGTTACAGGACTTACAAGAAGCCCGAGATAAACTTGCCATCGCATATTTACCTTCAGCCACAGACCCTGCATTGCAGATTCCGGTTGCCGGCTGGCTTCCGAAGATTGGCGACCTGGTTCGAGAGAAGGTGGAGAACAAGAAAGAATTCGGCCCCTCTTATCGTGCACCGGTTCCAGTCCTGGGCTTGAAGGGAACACGTACAGTCATCTTACCACCGCTTCCTGGTCGCAAGGAGAACAGATACATCTCAGTGGAAAATGTCAAGCTACAACATCTGGCCGATCCTGAATAGTGTTACACCAGCGGTCTCTTGTCCTGCCATTTACCGGACTTGTGTTCGTGGCCCTCCTGCCCGAACGGTCACTGATGTTACAATGGAGATGGTTGATTTGCCTGAAAGTATACTCAAACCCCCTGTCTCCCCCTGCATCGACGAGAACGAGTATACCTATCCCAATACCGAATCGGTGGCACACTTACCAACAACGCCGCTGAGCCCAACACGTTATTCCTTTGACTCGGATTCCACTTCATCCATTGTCCCGTCCAAGTTCAGTATTTTTGTATCCTGGTTCAGAGACAATTTTTTGATTCCCCCTGGACATACATCTGGTTGGTGATGTTCCTCATTTTTTGTTCATGTCCATTGGCTTTGTCACAGTGTTTTTCTGCTCATTAATGGTCACTATCTACCGGAACGCTCTGCTGTGAACAGTGTTACTGGAACTTTGGCTCCACATTCCTCATCTCACATCATGAAGCGTGATCACACATTAGTGAACATTTCAGCTTTTCCAGTTGCTGATGGCATCGTATGGGATGCAGTAAACTTTCAAATTCATGGACCAACAGAAATTATTAATGTACCCAATGTCCTTCGAGTTTCGATGGGTGATATAGTAAAAAGTAATATTCATTTTGACGATTGGGATGTGCATGCCGTGGAAGCATTGTTTGCTGATTTAAAATATTATGCTTCCTTTAATTCTGAGGATTTATATATGAATTCTGCGAATTATGCCGATTTATATTGCTACCAGCATTGGGGCAACCATTTTGTTCATAAACCAAGTGCACTACGAGATTCTTTCGCGTACACCCAATGGGAACATTGTCCAAACCCTTTACCAGGTAGTTCCCAGACTCTTAGAAATAAGTTTACATATTTCACTGATTTTAATAGATCGAACCCTGGTTCTTATTTTTTTTAATTAAATGCCCCATCCACTCAGAAAATCATGTTGACCCACACCAAATTGCTATATTCGGGTTCCTTTTTGAGTGCCTTAGCTGTGGGTGGTTATGAGTACTGGAAGAACACTGTAGATTTAAAATCGATCTGGGGTTCAAGACCATGGCAGGTGCAAGGCACCGAGGCTTTGCATCGTGCTTGCCTTATCCCGACCCAAATTCTGTTTCTGAATGCTTCCATCTATCAGACTACGTGTTGGGGCTTGGCTACTACCAAACAATTAAATGCACCTTCCATTCCATCCCTGTCTTCCACTACAAACACTAGCGTGCACCTTAATATGTCCCTAGCCACTTTGCAAGCTTTGTTGCAGAACAATTCGTTTAATGTTTCTACGCTTGTTCAGTCACCCTGGTTGGCTTGGCCCATATCATCTAATGCGTGCCAACTGCGTTTTCACGACTCAGTCCCTGGCTACAAGCAGGAGAGGTCCGATCCTAGGTTTTCAGGCTCCCGTACTGTCACGACATATTCTGTAGGTAAATTATGTAAACAGTGGTTACAGCATTCTTCCCTGGAATCTGTTAAACAACATTTATCCCTCCTAACAGGCAACATTGATCTGTCCGACTTTATATTGGGACCTCGTGGTCCACGACCGAAGAGGTTCATTTATGAAGCTTATAATGAACTCTGGAAGCTATCGCAAATGGAAGCAGCTTCCCGTCTCCGGGAGATAGACCAAGCTAATATGGAAAAGGTGCTGGCTGTTGTTGACAATAGTATTAATACCCTGTCTTCCCGCATTTACACGTTAGAGAATATTGTGTCCTCTGTTGTTGATATTGTACAAGATGATGTTTCTGTGTTGAACCATGGTCAAAATCAGTTACGTTCCGTTATGCAGTTTGCGTGGACTTTGCAAACACTTAAGTTGGGTAAAGTTCCTTGGCATTTTCTGAACACCACTGCCTTATTTCGGCCTTTTAATTTAACTGACAAACAGCTATTCATGTCCATGAAAGATGCAGCTTACACTCTATTACATATCGAGAAAGTGGAGCCCTTGCCATTCTCTGTGGCGGAATTGGATTCTGCTGTGTGGCTAGTTCATGGGGTTATCGCTTTACCTTTTTCCTTGTTTGAATTTAGTTCATGCATGAAACATTATCCTGTGGGCCGTTTTCAACCTTTGGGTAGTGCCTTCCTGCATGAACTTTGGTCCCTCCCTTTCATGTATAAATGCCTTAGAGACGGCAAAGAAGTTTTTCTCACGGGGGAGTCATGCGATTCAACTGTGGGTCATTCCCTTGTTTGTAAACATATTAAATTGCACGGAGCTTGTAATATTTCTGCCCCGAATCTTGCTTGTGTGTTGAAGGGCATTCCTGCTCCTGCTATTTCTCCTACCTTTACTTTGCTTACAAATGGTAGCTATTTGCTTATGAATAACGAAAACTGCTGTGGCATGCAGGCCGGCATACCCTATGTTGTTACAGTTTCGCACAGGGTTGTCTGCTGCAAGAATGTGCTTTTTCCTCCCCCTCACGGCATCATAGATAATTCTATTTGGCCTTCGATTCCTACTATGGAGGCGGGTTTCAATAAACTGAGCAGAATAAAGGCGCTATTATTGAACGAGGAGGTTATGCTCACTTCCGCCCGGGAGACATTCATTCTCCAGGTGGCAAGTACCCACAGTGAAATACAGGCCCTTTTGAACACTAACCTCCCACAACATTTCGGTGAATTGATTCACCGTATTTTTAACGCATCTAACACTGTAGGTCTGGTGCATTTTTTTAAGGTGGTGGGGTCCGGCATTGTGTCCTCTTTCCAAACTATTTTTGGTGTGATACCGGCATTTATTCATTCAATTTTTTCCAGCGTCTTTGGTGGCTTTCCATTAATCCTTGCCTTGGCGGCTGGTGTTCTGCTGTTGGTCTGCTTCCTTCGCAATGGCTGCTCCCCAATGGGCCCTTCACGACCCCGGACGCCTCCAGCTGCTCCGTGAGCGCCTCCTGTCTGGCTTCGGGGTCCTGCCATTGGCGACATTGAGTGTGTCCTATTCCCTTTCTTTTCGCTTTGCGTGTTTCACTTGCGTGCAACCTGTGATGTCTTGCATCCGCTGTCCTTTCACCTGGACCATGGATTATTGCCTCTCCAATACGTCTTTGTCTGTTCCGGATTTTGTTCGGTTGATGGGTCCCTTAGAGGCCCATGAACGGGACTGTTCCGTTGCGGGCTGCATGACGCGTGCGGCTGCACTGGGGATTTTGGCGCAATGGGATATCTGGGCGGCTGCTCGGACTCTCCTACAACGAAGCTATATTGAATATATCACGCAAGCTGTCCCGCATTGCTTTTTGATGCTCCATCCTCTGAGGAGCATTCCTGCAGCTTTGATCTGTTAGACTGGATGGCGTCTATGTTTTCTGACGATTCCAATGATGTCCTCTTGGACGGTATAGCGTTTTTCTGCACCTCCACATTTTTGGATTGACATGGCATTCACTGCCCGTGAACTGCCTCGCTGCCTGTCTTTATACTCTCTTTTCCCATCCGTTGTCCTTCATTGGGACTGCTTCCGCTGTGGACGCCTCCGTTCTGCTCCGGTGTTTTGAACTCTGTCTTCGTCCCTAGTCCTGGCCGATGGACTGTCCAGGGGAGGGTGTCTTGTGGTTTGTGGCCTCCTGGCCTGCCTGGTTACGTTGGCAAGGGCCTGGCTGCCATGATGACTTTTGCGCACGTTACTCTTAGCTGTCGCCCTCTGCTCCTGCCAAGTTATTTTACAATTGTCTGCATTTTCTGTTTCTCACCTTTTCTCCTGTTCCCTTTGGGCTCCGGCTGAACAACAGTTACAAGGTCGAAAAACAGCGTCCCTGGTTCTTGCTGATATGGCCAGTCCCTCGCACCTAGACATAACACTATGTACAGCTGCCAAGGGGAAATTGGTGGGCTTTTAGTATTGCGTTTTTCCCTCTTGAGAGGGACTTGGAGAATAACCTTTCCAGGGAGAAGAGCTGTGATAATCTGCTGATGTAGTCTTTGCATCTAGAGACTGAGGTATGGGGGTTCGCTTGTCAAAGCCCAGAGGTCTTCTATTTTTATAATACACTAGCTACTAGAACGGGGAGGGTGGTAAGGTCATTTAGCCCTATAACCACTGCTTTATGAAATGCTTTCCCCGTTAGTATTCTATGGAGTTGTAACTATGCTGATTATATTATTCTTATGCATTATGCTGATGGTACTGACACGTGTACTGTATCTTAGAGCACGTATGTTGAAATAAACATTTTAACCTATACTGTGTCTCTTCTTACGCCCGTTGTGGAGAAGCATGAGTGAGTGACGAAAGAGTGTTCTTGCTACTGCGAGTCCTGAGAGAGAGATACCGTGTTCTGGGTTGTCTAATCATTGGTACATTGATGCTAATGGGACGCTAAGGCTAGTTGGGTTGGGGTTTTAGGTGCTACGGCTTATGGTAGGCTCACCACTATATTCCGAGGTCCTATCATCCTGTGCATAGCTCTGTGTATGTGCAAAATCCCTATGACAGAACCACTCATCATAGAGGGATCAACCTGGCCGGTCTTAGCGACATACACTCCACATCCTGAGATAGATACACTACCAGTGGATGAAGTCCGTACAATATACAAAGACATAGTCCGGCTATACAGACACATTGTTCAGTTCGTCATGCAAACATTAACAGTCCAACCTGCGAGAAACGCTCCAGTCGGTCCACATCAGACCACACCTACAATTAGCCCACAGACACTGAAATCAGTTATGGGGACAATCCCCTCCAAACGGTAGCAAATTCCGGTCTGGATAGCACAAAAAATAGCACAACTCGAAGCAGTATTTCCCCATACGGGTCCGCAGGAAAAACATAGAATGCTAACCCTGGCCTTGGGGATGAAACTGATGGGTAATTTCGCCCAAGTCTCTGCAATCATGCTGAGCAACATAAAAGGGGAGACAGCAGCAGTGGCTATACATGACCACCTAAGGGAAATAGCTCCTATAAATAAGGGGCGAGAGTTGCCAAAAATTATCGAAGAAACCTATGCTCCATTAGGTAGAGATAGTTTGGGGGCCAAACCAGGGAAACCACAAATGGCTGGTAGTCCCAACAAGTACAACTCGAAGCAAGCACCCTCTTCTTCTAAAAAGAAATGGAATAACAAACAATCTAAAAATAACAATACAGAAAAGAATTCACAATCAAGGGGTGGGTTTCCCCAACGGGAGTCCTCTGAAAAGAGATATAACCTTAGGAATCGTGATAGCATTAGGAAAACTGACAGGTATCAGCATACTGATACACGTTCCTTTCGTTCCTTCCAGGGTTCATCAAAAAATTCGGAGAGGGACAGGCGATCAGAACAAAAGATAGAGGATCGACCAAAGACAAAAAGGGAAACACATCATAATTCAGATTACATTATCAAGCAGGAAGAACAACCTGAAGCAAAGCCTCAATTCAAATAGAAGAAAGTAGCTGGCTTGAAAATTAGACATGCCCAGGTTACTGAGGACTCAGCTTCTGAACGGGGAATGGGCTCTGACGATGCTAGACAGCGTGGCAGAAGTAACAATAGCTTGACAGAACCTGAAGGATTTTCTGGTGACAGCAGTATTGAATGAACATATCACGGTGGAAACACCTGATACAAGAGTTATTGTCCCACATTGACTATACGAAATGACACTCCAAATAGAGGGGGACATCTCAAGAAAAGTTAAAGGTCTCTTTTGGGAGAACTTAACATTTGGATATGACATCCTTTTTGCAGAAAAAGATTGGCCTTCCAGAATTTGTGATGGATTGCCCTAAAGGGGAAAGTGTCATTTTGCCTGCTTTCTCCGACCTCGTTCCAGTATCTCAAAAACATTCATACGCGCAGGAGTGTGCGCTAGCGCTAGCTCCGGCATTATACCGCAACCATGTAGGTGTGGGACGTGGAGTATACTCACCACGAAATCCCCTTAAAATGTACTCCAAATCCACAGAGACAGTACCCTATTAAAAACGATGCAAAAAGACAGGTAAAAGAAATCTTAGACCAACTTGACTACCAAGGTGTGATTGAGACTTGCACCTCCCCAATGAACCATCCTTTGTTTCTCGTCATGAAACCTGACAACTCATATTGTCTAGTTTTAGATTACCGACATTTAAACACATGCACACAAACATTTGCAGTTCAAAACGTACAGAGTGCTGCATTAATGAATAACATTGTGCGGAAGAAATACAAACCAACATTAGATATCTCGAATGGATTCTTCTGCCTAAATATAGCTCCAGAAAGCAGATATTTGACAGCATTTTCTGCACTCAGCGTCACTTCTGTTGTTTGCCCCAGGGGTATAAGAACAGCCCGGGGCTATTCTTGGCAAGCGTGTCAGAATTATTACAAACATGCGACGAGGAGGCAGTGTCCTATGTAGATGATATCTATCTGACGGACGATAAATTACTTGAACACTTGTGCAGGGTGAACAACATAATTGTGGGTTTCACCAACTTTGGCTACAAATTCAATTTCAAGAAATCAAAAATAGCCCATCTCAATGTCCTATTTCTGGGATATGAGCTATCAAGTGAAGGCAAGAGCCTGGCAGCCAAATTTTTAGAAAAGTGTGCGCTGCTCCAACCTCCAAAGCCTCTGAAGGGTTTGCAATCCATTTTAGGATTTCTAAATTTTGGCAGAACATACATTCTGGATTACGCAGAAAGAGTAAATCCTTTCTATGACTTAATCAGACCTGATTTCACGGCACATCAGTGGACACAGGAGCATACAGATATTCTCCGTTCCGTTCAGGCTGACATGATAGCATCAAAACATTTGCGCACATGTGTGAATTCTACTAACTTGGTGATCCGGGTGGTCCCGGGTTTATCAGAATATACATACATCACTTTCAATGAAGGTGAGACAGTCCCAATTGCATACAAATCACATTTATACACAAATGCTGAAGTGCGATTTGCAGCCATAGAAAAAATACTGACAGTAGTACAGACTGCTGTAGTGATAGAAAGAGCACTAGTACAGGGGAAACGCATAATCGTTGTAACCCCGGTACCAACTTTAAAAGCTATTACAAAAGCGAGCGTCCCAAATACAAAAGCACTACATCCATGATGGATACAATGGGTTAATTCTCTCGCTGCAATAGACGTAGATTACAAATACGATCCTACACTGAAAACACAAGCGTTCCTGCAGTACGAACAAGAATACCCTCTCCCGAATAAAATCTTGCCTCTAGAAAAATATGAGTACATCATTTACACTGATGGTTCTGCTCAGCTTGCCATTGGAAGTTAACAACAGTATAGCGCAGCATGTGCTACAGTAAAGGGACGTGTGTGGGACGGTAAGTTCTATCCCAGCAATACAACTACACAATCTTTAGGAAATTGTATAGCGCAGCTGGCATAACTGAAAGCCCTGATACTAGCTGTAGGAAAGTAGGATCTGCTTCTTAGGGTTACCAACACTTTTTGCTTGATGTGATGCTGTTTTTGACTAGTCTGACTGGGATCCTGCTAATCAGGACCCCAGTCTGTCTGCTTTCACCTACAACTGTTGTGTATGTACTTAGGTGCACCCCAGATTGGATACTGGGGTACCCTTGTCAGTCCCTAGTATATGGTACCCATGTACCTAGGGCATAGGTACCCCAGAGGTCTCCCATGGGCTGCAGCATGTATTATGCCACCCATGAAAGACCATTCAAAATGGAACTACAGGCCTGCTATTGCAGCCTGTGTAAGTTGGTGCATGCACCACTTACATAAGATATAGGTTTACTACATCTAAGGGTCACTGCACTTAAAACCTATAAGTCACCTCTATTGCAGGCCTTTACAATCCTGAGGGCAGGGTGCCTCTTTCTAAGTGAGAGGGTGCCCCTGTATGAGCCGGACACCCCTGCAGCCTAAGGAGTCCATTCTCCCTGGTTGTCAGTGAAGCAGTCATGTACTAATATAGAGAGGCATTACGTGACCGCGCGTTGACCATCTCGAAAACGACTGCAACGAACCTTATCATGCTTGGTGTCAAACATGTTGGAATCATACCCCCACACCGTTACCAGTGTGGGAGGTATGATTCCACCCACCGGGAGAGCTCTCCGTTAGGCTCTCAGTGTTCCCAGTACCAGCCTTCTAGTCCCAGACAGCACAAAATGGTTGCTGCCGACCAGAGTCACATTTCTGCCCTCCTGCTGCTGAGCCAAGCTCGAGCAGGGGAAGGCAGGACAATAGGCATCCTGTCAAAAGGAGGTGTGACCACCTCCCAGACAGGATTTAGTGTATTAGGGATGGGTGGGTGCTCAGCCTGCCATTGGAAGTTAACAACAGTATAGCACAGCATGTGCTACAGTGAAGGGACGTGTGCGGAACGGTAAGTTCTATCCCAGCAATACAATTACACAATCTTTAGGAGATTGTACGGTGCACAGCTGGCAGGACTGATGCCCTGATACTAGCTGTAGGAAAGTAGGATCTGCTTCTTATGGTTACCCCCACTTTTTGCTTGATGTGATGCTGTTTTTGACTAGTCTGACTGGGATCTTGCTAATCAGGACCTCAGTCTGTCTGCTTTCTCCTACAACTGTTGTGTATGTACTTAGGTACACCCCAAATTGGATACTGGGATACCCTTGTCAGTCCCTAGTATATGGTACCCATGTACCCAGGGCATAGGTACCCCAGAGGTCTCCCATGGGCTGCAGCATGTATTATGCCACCCATGAGAGACCATTCAAAATGGGACTACAGGCCTGCCATTGCAGCCTGTGTAAGTTGGTGCATGCACCACTTACGTAAGATATAGGTTTACTATATCTAAGGGTCACTGCACTTAAAACCTATAAGTGACCTCTAATGCAGGCCTTTACAATCCTGAGGACAGGGTGCCTGGTTCTAAGTGAGAGGGTGCCCCTGTATGAGCCGGACACCCCTGCAGCCTAAGGAGTCCATTCTCCCGGGTTGTCAGTGAATCAGCCATGTACTAATATAGAGAGGCATTACGTGACTGCGCGATGACCATCTCGAAAACGACTGCAACGAACCTTATCATGTTTGGTGTCAAACATGTTGGAATCATACCCCCACACCGTTACCAGTGTGGGAGGTATCATTCCATCCACTGGGAGAGCTCTCCGTTAGCCTCTCAGTGTTCCCGGTACCAGCCTTCTAGTCCCGGACAGCACAAAATGGTTGCTGCCGACCAGAGACACATTTCTGCCCTCCTGCTGCTGAGCCAAGCTCAAGCAGGGGAAGGCAGGACAATAGGCATCCTGTCAAAGGGGGGTGTGACCACCGCACAGACAGGATTTAGTGTATTAAGGATGGGTGGATGCGCTTGCCAGCACCTGAAAGTCTGCATGAGGGGCACATTTGGTGTCTCTGTGCATAGTCAAGTTCAAACCAGTCATGGGAACTGTTGGCTCCCACTCTGGTGCGAAACTGGACAAAGGACATGGGAGTAACCTTCCCCCTGTCCAGACCCTCCCCTGGGAGGGTCCCCTGAATCTTCCCAACCCTTTCCATAGGGTACTTAAGGGCTTACCTGGGTGTAGGTCCCTAGATTTGTCATGGACAAGATTCAGAACTGAAACCACTGCACTTTGACAGTCTGGGCACTCTGGACTTCGCTGGACTTCGTTTGGGCCTTTGTCTCCCTCTCAGTCTGCTGCCTCGTCTGTGCTGTGCTCAATACAGGATCTGTGTAGGGCCTGTGGAGCATCCAAGACACTTGAAGATAATCTCCCTTGGAGTGAAGGAGTCACTCCCCTGCATTCGCAGGCACCGCAACACTGCTGACCGGTCTGCTGATCCCGAGCTCCTACGGACTCTGAAGGGTTCAACAACACAGGAGGTGGGTTTCTATTTCTCTCGAGGCCCGACCTGCCCTCTCACCCAGTCTGAGATCAGAATCCCTCGTGAGGGCTGCAATACCTGAACCCCTGTGCACCGTGTACTTTTGCAAGTGCAAATGCTTATTGGCAATTCTGCAGCAAGTGCATTGGGCTCCAAGTAGCCCCAACCTATGGCAACTTCTCCTGCAAAGATCTTCAACCACATCGCACCGTGTGCTCCGTGGCCTGTTGTTTTGTAAAGCTGCCCAAGGTCCTCCTGCGACTCCAGTGTCTTAGACCTGTGGGTCCTGAAGTTGTATGATTAAACAACTACCTCTGAAATCACGAGTGCCTAAACCACGAATGCTAAACAACGACCAAATCCAAACCACTAAGTATTGAACCACGACTTACTGAACCACGAAAAAATTCTATTGACATATAAACCAAATCTACCACTACGTTCAAAACAACGCTTGATTTAAACCCGAAAAAAAATGGAATTAATTTAAAGTACACTTCGAATGTAAACTATTTTTAATAAACAATCTTCAAATTCGACATCTAATGATCGTTTTTAAAATTACCGATGAACTAACAGAGAGACAGGAAAGGACGGTTTAAAACAATGAAATACAAAATGCACTCTTTTAAGCGATTAATAAACAACACGTCAGCATCGCATCAATTGAAAACAATCCTACAGTGCCATCTACTGGCCTCACAAGGTAAATTAAAACTGTCTCTAAATTCGTCGGTAATTTTAAATTGTTTATTAAAAATAGTTTTCATTCGAAGAGTTCTTTAAATTAATTACATTTTTTTGGGTGTTTAAAGGTCAAAGTCGTTGTTAAGGCCACTTGTTTTTTAATGAAGTAGTTGTTAAGGAGGTCGTGGTTCAGTTCCAGGTCGTTGTTTATGAGCCGTTTTAAAGCCACTCGTTGTTGAAAAATCGTTGTTCAGGCCGTTTCCCGGGTCCTGCGGAGGATCAACTACGTCTTCTTTGGGCTCCCCTGATTGCTCTGGTCTTGCCCTGACCCCCTGCTTGTGGTGAGTCTCCTGGACCTTGCTGGTCCTCTTCCTGCAACTTCTTGACTTCCTGCATAGGTTGCTTTTACCAAGACTTGTTGATGCTCCCGCCGGACACCGACCCCTCAGCACTCGACATCCTTTGTGGGACAGCTCGTATCCAGCTCCTGGTCATCCTCAGCATTGCCTTGTCCCCACAGCTGCAGAGTCAAGCTCATCGACATCTATCCTGAAGCACCCGACATCGGTGGGCATTCGTCTACCGAGCCCCTGGTCACTCTCAATTGACCCAGACTCTGTCCCCTCTACTTTCAGGTACTCTCCATCAAGAATCCACATTTGAAGTCCCACAGACACTTTCACCTATTCCAGCAGCGGCACTTTCCTGAAGTCCTCCATTGGGTTCAATGGCGGTGTCAGACACCACTTCACACCTATGTACCCGGCTTCCCTGGGATAGATAACTTAAGTACCACGGTATCCACGGGTGGGGTGGCTCTCTAACCTTCTGTCTTCCACAGGGTTTCTTCAGGGTCCACTGGGAAGGGTCCTTAATCTTTAAAAATCCAACGCGACTTGCACATAGACTTGTACGGAGCACGAGGTCGTGTACTCACACTGCACAAGCTCTCCATCGGGTCCCTAGCTACTCACCTGGGGTGGTTCCTTGGGGTCCCAGCAATTCTACGTCCTCTCGACATTGTCCTGACTCGAGTCGTGGTTCTTATACCACTTTTTTAGTATATGGTTCATCCCTCCGCTGGGGCCCGCTGTGTATTAGTGCTATTTACTGTGTTTTCTTTGCTATAGTATTGTGTGCTTTGTGTATATCTCCATGTGGGAGATACTGGAACGTACTAGAGAGTATTTTATAATAAATACATATTTTTATAAATACCTTGTGTGGTTCTCTTTTATTTAATCTATACTATAAGATTGCTACAAGGCTAAGCCTGAAGGCTGCTCTCCACAGCTACCACTTGGATAGCTTTCTAAGGTTGTCTGAGACCTCTTAAATTACCATAAAGGTTGTCTGGACTGGTGCAAGGTGCCCACTTACATTAGTGGACATCAAATACCAGGCCAGCTTCTCACACTAGCACTACAATATACGGATCGGGAATTCCGCACACTGATAGTGGGTGATTCGTTTTATTGTGTACAGTCTTATAATGAATATCTTCATTACCGGGGCCAGAATTGCTTTAGAGATTCCAAGGGTTGCGCAATTAAGCATAAATTGTTTTGGGAACAAGTGGCAAAGCTGAAGGAATGCCTGCCACGGGCTCAAGTTATTCACACCTTGAGTCATCAGCATGTTGGCGTACATGTTGAAGGGAATTCACTGGCTGATGAAGGCACCAAGGCGACAGTGAGAACTACTGCAGTTGCTGCAATCACTCGTTCTGGCACAAGGATAGACGGAGACATACTGATAGCTGTCAACGCCTTGAAAAACGGCTCTGCCATGCCAAAGGGCTTTCCACTCAAGTACTCCTATAAATTAGATGCGCAAAATACACCGTATGCTCAAATTCCAGTAGTGGGGGATAGAGTAATACCAAACATGGATCGCAAATTAGGTTTGATTCTAGCTGTGCATGAGGGTCTGGGCTCAGCACACGCAAGAGTCACTGCTACAATTTCATTACTGAAGCAGCAATTCTGGTGGCCAGGTTTGTCTAAACAAACCAAGGGTTATGTCCTGAAGTGCAACATCTGCCAGCAGATGAAAGGCTCCACCGTAGCACGGCCACCGCAAACACCATTACTCATTTAAGACAGACCACTCGAATGTGTCTATTTGGACCACTGCGGCCCCCTAAATTTAGATGGGGCCTACAAGTACACCTTGGTGGCAGTGGATTCATGCTCTGGATTTCTATGGGTTTGGCCTCAGTGCTCGGCTGACGCCCGAACTGTTATAAAGGATTTGCGAGTCTTCATCGGGACACACACAATTGGCACGTTACATTCCGAGCATGGCCCTGCGTTTAGCTCGTGGGCTTACAAGGAAGCCATGGGAAGTATGGGCATGGCCTTGCAGTACTCCTCCCCCTACCATCCCGAGGGAAATTTGGTGGTGGAAAGGAAAAATCGGGACCTAAAGCAACCCTTAACAGCAAGGGTATTTGGTGCGGGATGTAGTTGGGTCAATCACCTATATGGGGTCCAGAGGGCACTTAAAAACATTCCAAGAAAATCCTTGGGAGTACGTACCCCCTATGAGATCCTGTTTGGGACAAGAATGTGGGTACCTGACCTTGATTGTGCCAGCACTGTGGCGGATGTAAAACTATTTAAATTGAATGATCATTTGGCTGTTTTACAGGAACTCAATGAATTTGGGGCATTACAAAGCAACGTCCAAGTAAAACGCACCGCCACTGGGGAACTGAAACCGGTTCCGGCAAGACCTGCCTGGGTCCCGAAGATTGGGGACCTGGCCAGAGAAAAGATCGTGGACAAGAAGGAGTTTGGGCCATCTTACAGAACACTTGTACCTGTCCTGGCAGTCGAAGGAACAAGAACAGTACTTCTTCCGCCTCTAGCCGGCAAAAAAGAAAGAAGATTCATCTCCATTGATCTGATCAAATTCAAATTCAAATTCAGCTTTATTCGATTGTAAGATATTGCAATCATAAAAGCAATTCGTACACATTATAATCATATTAAAAGACTTAAAATTGAATATCGATTTTTCAAATTAATTCATTAAAAAAAATTTTGGGCAGCAGCTATGATCATTATATCGCGCTTAATAACATCAATTAAAAATTAATAACGTTTCATTAATTCTAAAAACAATATTCTTAAAAAACAATTCCTCATGATATTATGCTCTTCCTATAGCTGACCACTTTTTTAAAAACATCGCAATTTTCCAAATCATATTAGCATTGTCCATAGTTTGTAATGCGATGTAAGCTGGACGACATTTTCTTATCCCCATAGTTCTCAACATTGGCAGAATCCAGACTTTCCTAATGAAAGTATAAAATCCACAAAAGAAAATAACATGGATAGTGGACTGACTTGAGCAATTATCACAGGGACAGGGTATCATAGTTCGGCTCCAGTCATTCATATCGGGAAAACTAATAAGTCTGTGTACCATTCCAAGCCTGAATCTTGTTAGTAGGAATCTGTCGTATCCTTCTGATACTATCGCCAAATATGGCTGAATTTTAAAAACACTTAAAATCATTTGATTTTCCAGTACCGTGGGCTTTAATATTTCAGTCGTCAACCGTGAAATTTCCAACATCACAAGACCCTCTTTTTTTAAGTCTTTCCTACGTACCGCTTGCATAGAATCAGAATCAGTGAAATACTCCAAATGTCCCAGATTCTGCAGGAATTTTCGTACATAACTGACCCAGGGTATCCTTAAGACTTTTTCCATTTGTAAAATATCCTTTAAAATATCCCTGTTTAGCTTGGTTTCTTCTTTTGTCCATACTCGGTGCCATAAAAGAACCGGCTCCAGTTTAATGAGATCAGACAAATAAGTTAAGCCCAGTTCAGCGTGGCACACATACGAAGAGGTTGATCTAGGTACTGACAATATATATCTTAGAAAATTATTTTCCACAAACTGTAATGACTGGGTATTTGCAATACCCCACACCCCTGAGCCATAGGTTACAGTTGAGATACTTTTTGCCTGGTAGATCTGTAAAAGCTCTACCGGGGGTCTTCTCCCTAACTTTTTTCTGATCAAACCACACTATGTGGCCGATTCTCAACAGTAGGCCACGTGGAATCCTGAGTAGCCGCAGATCTCCTCTTGCTACTATACAGGAAGTTCAGATGGAACGAATAATAATGTTTTAAGATACACCTGCGCAAAACGCAGGATTGACAAATAACGGAGTACAAATCACACCAGTTGAAATTGAACAACATCCAGATATAACTGAAACGCAAATTGCAATTTGGCCCAATAATGACATCTACATCAATGTGCCTTCACAAGAGACACCAGCTAGTTCTACAAACCCTGCAGAGCTACCAAAGATAGATTGAACTGCATCTGTCTACTTCATCAACTTCGATGATTTTTCTTCAGATCCAAGTGAACCTGAGCAAATGCCACCCATTTCCAGAAAAGAACAATTTCGACAATTCTATCTCTGGCTGAAAAAGACTTACTTGGTGTCCCCTTGGTTGCATCTTTGGTTTGCATTAGGGATCCTGTTCCTGTTAATTTGGATTGGTATAGTGACTGTCTTTTTCCTACTATGGAATGGCCATTATCTCCCACACCGCTCTGCAGTACATCTGTGAACTTGGTCCTGAAACCACATACATCATCACACCGTGAACAGAGAGACCTGTCCCTATTGAACATTACAGCAGTTCCAGTACCTGATGGTATAGTTTGGGATAGGATTTCATATGATGTATTTGGTCCTACTGAATATTTGAAAATTCCACATGTATTTAAAATATCATTGAATGATTTCATCACCCCGAGTATGATTGGGACATTGAAACTGTAAATACTATGCTCTAAGATTTAGAACAATCTGCTGCATTTTCTTACAGGGAATTGTATGATGATACACCTGATTATAACGCCATGTATTGTTACCAGCATTATGGTCACCACTTTTTTCACAAAGCAAGCAAGTGTCCCACGCACTGTTAACACTTTCCATCAATGGGAACATTGCCTGACACCACAGAAAGGTAGTTCTGCCACATTCGCACAGAAATTTGCATACTTTTCAGGGTTCAATACATTAGACCCAATGTCATACTGCTATAAGCTTGCACAAACAAATGCAACTGCGAAGAAAATTATGCTGACTAACACCAAGCTGATATATTCAGCACTTTTATCTCCCAACTGGCTATACAGGGTTTCGACTATTGGAGGGACACGATAGACACAAAATCCATATGGGGGACGAGAGAATAGCAGGTTCAGGGATCAGAAGCTTTTTTTTAGAGCTTCCCTCATACCATTACAGATAATCTTCCTGAACAGAAAAGTGCAACAGACTACATGCTACGGGTTTGTAAAAATGAAAGACCTGAAAACACCATGCACCCCTCGCCCACACCTATTGAAGGTCTACCAAATAATACACAGATAAGTGAGGAGGTACTGGGTACGATGATACAGAATGGTACATACAATTCATCAGCCCCCAATTGGAAGGGATGGTTGGTTTGGCCTATCAACACGAATAGGTGTCAATCAAGATTCAAGGGTACCACCGGAGGGTTTAGTATCCATAGGCCTGACCCAGGCTATGTACACACAGACGACTCTTATAGTGTTGGTAAGATATGCCTAGAATGGCTAAAAACCTCAACACTATTACAGGCGAAACAACACTTGTCCCTTCTGTCAGATAACATGGGTCTTAGGGATTTCTTGTTCAGTCCCAAGAAATCGCGTAAAAAAACGCTTCTTATATGCCATCTACAATGAACTATGGAAAGTCTCCCAACAGGAAGCTGCTGAGAGATTACGTGCAATTGCTAGAATTAACCCAGAAAAGGCCTTGGCTGTGGTAGACAATGGAATGACCACACTTTCTTCACATATTTTTTCACTGGGCAACATTGTGTCCTCAGCAATTGACATAATGGAACAAGATTTGTCTATTCTACAGCATGGCAATCTCAATTGCGCTCCATTGTGCTTTTAAGCTGGACTCTACAATTATTGCGTTCTGGCCACGTGCCAAGGTGGTACATTAATGGCACAAATCTGTTTTTGGCTTATAATCTGACCGATAGACAAATTAACATGGCACGCAGAGATGCGAAGTACACCATGCTGCTGATTGAAAAATTAGAGAAGTTACCTTTTACAGTAGCAGAGTCACCGTCTACGGAATGGTTAATTCATGGCTATATCACACTGCCAGTCACGACATTCCAGTTCCAATACTGCCTTAAATACCTCCAGGTAGTCAGGTATGAAGCGTTGGGTGACGGGTACATACAGGAAACCTGGGAGTTGCCATACAGATATAGGTGTTTAAATAAGGAAACTGAAGTTTTCTTAAGTGGTACAGACTGTGAGAAGGCTTTAAGTGGGTCTTTAGTGTGTAAGGAGGTCTCGCTTCACGGAGCGTGTAATGCTTCAATAGTGAACTTATCTTGCTACTTGAAAGGCTCCCCAGCTGCTGTGATTCATCCAGTTTTCGAGTTACTCTCGAATGGAAGTTATTTAATGCTGAATGATCAAGGCTGTTGCGGGATGGCGCCAGGCATCACATATCTAGTCACAGTAAACTCCAGGGTTGTTAGTTGTAAGCAAATATTGTTTCCCCTGTAGTGTAGCTCCTATTTCCCTAATAGGCTCTGCGCATTGGAATAATATACCCTATAGGTTTGACATAGGACTAAGGTCAGTATGTCCCTATCGAGTATATTAAACTTAATTACTTGTGCCAGCTAGCTCAGAGGCCACTAGAAACTCCTTGACAAACAAGAAGGGAGTAGTTTCTGGCAGCCGCAAAACATGACCACTTTGTTTCCCTTTAGAATCAGAACGTGTCCCAGAGTCGTGGAAACAATAGATAACTATTTCACTCAGCTCAATCGTGCATGCTTAGTTTTCCTCAAAGTTACACAGAAAGAAATAGACGGGCGTTTCAATAAAAGATTTATTGAACAGTCTTGTTTCTCGTGTAAGTAAAATGTGCTGTTACGATCACAAGACAGTATGCAAGATAAATAATGTACAGCGTAAGCAGTAGAAATAAATAATACTGCGATAGCATTATCTTTTAGCAGATATTCATTCACATAAATAACACAGACTAAAAAATGCGAGTACTCATACGATGCGTTGCTAAGCTAGTTCTACCCCAATGTACCTAACCTAACCTAGGTGTAGGGAGAGGTATGAAGTAGGTGAAGTATTCCTTACTATGGTATACTAAGAGTATGTTAAGTCTAGTATGCCTAGTATGCCAAGAGTCCCTCTAGGTTCTAGGGTTGCGACCCCTGACCTTGACTGGTAGGTCGCTCCCCCACCACACAGCTCCGTCTGTGTGCCCTGCTGCTGCCCCTGATTGTGCTCGTTTTTCCTTTCTGTGCCCCTTGCTGCCCCTGATTGTGCTCGTTTTTTCCTTTCTGTGCCCCCCTTGCTGCCCCTGATTGTGCTCGTTTTTCCTTTCTGTGCCCCCCTTGCTGCCCCTGATTGTGCTCGTTTTTTCCTTTCTGTGCCCCCCTTGCTGCCCCTGATTGTGCTCGTTTTTCCTTTCTGTGCCCCCTTGCTGCCCCTGATTGTGCTCGTTTTTCCTTTCTGTGCCCCCTTGCTGCCCCTGATTGTGCTCGTTTTTCCTTTCTGTGCCCCCTTGCTGCCCCTCATTGTGCTAGTTTTTTCCTTTCTGTGCCCCCTTGCTGCCCCTGATTGTGCTCGTTTTTTTCCTTTCTGTGCCCCCTTGATGCCCTGATTGTGCTCGTTTTCCCTTATGTGCCTGTTTCCCGCCGCTGCGCCCCTGCGCCCCCGCCCCCTCACTGCCCATTCGCTGCCCCATTCCCTGCTCCTCCCTCCCACCTCCCCATTTATGGCGGCCGCTGTGCGGCCGCGCAGCGGACGTGCGCAGTGGGCGCGCCTAAAACAAGCCCGTCTGCGCCCGTCCGCGCCGTGACCGCGCCCAGCGCCAGACCCCCTGGTCCGGGCATCCCCCGCGCCCGCCACATCAACAGACGCCGATACGACGCCAGCACCCTCCACGCACTCAACCCCGGAAAAGATCACGCCTGCTACCAGGCCACCCCGAAGCGCACCCAAGGGCCCTTCACCTGCCGGAACTGCAGCTTCGCCAGCACCCGCCCCGCCAAACCACCGCCCAGGAAAGAACCCAACTACCTCAGATGCATCCTCCTCAACACCCGCTCCGCCCGCAAACACGCCATCGAACTCTGGGACCTTCTCGACTCAACCTCCCCAGACGTCGCATTCCTGACGGAGACCTGGCTGAATCCCGCTTCAGCCCCCGACATCGCCATTGCCATCCCGGACGGATACAAGATCACCCGCAGGGACCGCACCAACGGAGTCGGAGGAGGCATCGCCATCGTCCACAGGAACACCCTCAGAGTCTCAACCAACACCGACGACACCCTCAGCACCGACGAACACATGCACTTCCAGATCCACACCGATCCCAACACCACCCTCAGAGGAACCCTCATCTACAGACCCCCGGACCCCGACCACAGTTCAGCGATTCCATCGCTGACTTCGTCAGCACACACGCCATCGCCTCCACGGACTACATCCTCCTCGGGGACCTGAACTTCCACCTCGAGAACAACAAGGACACCAACTCGACCACCCTGATCGACAACCTCGCCACCCTCGGACTCAGACAGCTCGTGACTACACCCACCCACGCCACCGGCCACACGCTCGACTCCATCTTTTCCGCAAGCCCACACGTCTCCTTCAACCACACCTCCGAACCCCACTGGACTGACCACCACTGCATCCACTTCACCTACAGGAAGCCCACCACGCACCACCGCACCGAACAAATGCCTCGCCGCTGCTGGAGCAGAGTCACGGAAGACCAGCTAACCACAACCCTCGCCCTGAGCCCACCCGCCGAACCCTCCGACCCCGACACCGCCGCCCGCAACCTCAGACAGTGGATCGACGACTGCGCCAACACCCTCGCCCCGCTCAAGAATCCGCCCAACAGCCACACCAGCAAGAAAGCCACCTGGTTCACCGAAGACCTCCAGGCCTCCAAACGAACATGCCGAAAACTGGAGAAGATCTGGCTCCACGAACGGACAGCGGACAGCTACGCCGCCCACAAGAGCGCCACCCGCAGTCACATCACCTCATCAGATCCGCCAAAAGGGCCTCACTCAAAGACCGCCTAGACAACAACGCACACAACAGCAAAGAGCTCTTCAACATCGTGAAGGAACTCTCCAACCCCAGCTCCAACACCAACGACATCCAGCCGTCGCGAGACCTGTGCGACTCACTGGCCACCTTCTTCCACCGCAAAATCGCCGACATCCACGACAGCTTCAACACCACGACCGCCCCGGCAACCACCGAGACCACTGCCCCCACAACCACCAACCGCCTGCTCTCCTGGACCAACATCAACGACGAGGACACCAGCGAGATCATGAACACCATCCACTCCGGTTCACCGCTAGACCCGTGCCCTCACCACATCTTCAACAAAGCCAGTACAGCCATCGCGCCCCATCTCCGGAAAATAATCAACATCTCCTTCGAGACAGCAACCTTCCCGGAAAGCTGGAAGCACGCCGAGATCACCGCCTTACTCAAGAAACCCAAGGCAGACCCCAAGGACCTCAAGAACTTCCGACCCATCTCTCTGCTCCCGTTCCCCGCGAAGGTCACCGAGAAAATCGTCAACAAACAACTGACCCGCTACCTCGAGGAGAACAACATCCTGGACCCTTCCCAGTCCGGCTTCCGCAGCAACCACAGCACCGAAACCGCCCTCATCGCCGCCACTGATGACATCAGGACCCTGCTAGACAACGGAGAAACAGCAGCCCTCATCCTCCTGGACCTATCAGCCGCCTTCGACACGGTCTGCCACCACACACTACGAACACGCCTTCATGACGCCGGGATCCAAGAGAAGGCCCTGGACTGGACCACATCCTTCCTTTCCGGCAGAACACAAAGCGTCCGCCTCGCCCCTTCCGATCCAAGGCCACCAAGATCATCTGCGGCGTACCCCAAGGCTCCTCCCTCAGCCCAACGCTGTTCAACATCTACATGGCACCCCTCGCCCACGTCGCCCGACAGCACAACCTCAACATCATCTCCTACGCCGACGACACCCAGATGATCCTCTCCCTCACCAAAGACCCTCACACCGCCAAAGCCCACCTCCACGAAGGAATGAAGGCCGTCGCCGAATGGATGAGGACCAGCCGCCTGAAGCTGAACTCGGACAAGACGGAGGTCCTCATCCTTGGTTCCAACCCTTCAGCCTGGGACGACTCCTGGTGGCCAACATCACTGGGAACAGCCCCGCCACCCACCGACCACGTACGCAACCTAGGGGTCATCCTCGACCCCACCCTCTCCATGACTAAGCAGGTCAACGCCGTTTCCTCATCCTGCTTCAACATCCTCCGAATGCTCCGCAGGATCTTCAAGTGGATCCCCACCGAAACAAGAAAAACAGTCACCCAGGCCCTCGTCACCAGCAGGCTGGACTACGGAAACGCCCTCTACGCAGGAACGACGGCTAAGCTCCTGAGACGGCTGCAACGCATCCAGAACGCCTCTGCACGTCTTATCCTCGACATCCCCCGACGCAGCCACATCACACCCCACCTGAGAGACCTGCACTGGCTCCCTGTCAACAAGAGGATAACCTTCAAGCTCCTCACCCACGCACACAAAGCACTCCACAACTCCGGACCAGCCTACCTCAACAGACGACTCAGCTTCTACACCCCCACCCGCCAGCTCCGCTCGACCAGCCTCGCCCTCGCCACAGTCCCCCGCATCCGGAAAAGGACCGCCGGCGGCAGATCCTTCTCCCACCTCGCCGCCAAGACCTGGAACACCCTCCCCACCAACCTCCGACAGACCCAAGACCTACTGGCCTTCAGAAGACTCCTCAAGACCTGGCTCTTCGATCAGTAGCAGCACCACCCCCCTCTTCCCCCAGCGCCTTGAGACCCTCGCGGGTATGTAGTGCGCTTTATAAGTGACATGATTGATTGATTGATTGATTAGTCAGCTCCATACCTTTAGAATGAGAGAGGTGGGAATCTCTTTGCCAGACTCGAACTCCAACACCCCGCAAGGGAAGTCAGATCACTGGAAGCTGGACTCTCTGCGTGCAGGGATGACAGCGTCTTCTCAGTGCGTCAGGCCGGGAAACGGGCTCCTCTGAAGTCGAGGTCTCCTCTAGTTTACAAGGGCTAGGGAAGGTATATTTATACCTGAGAGGTACCTCAGAATGTTAGCATTGACGTGAATCGGACAGCGGAAGACGTCATGAATGAACCCCTAAGGTATAATGGTTCATGCATAATAGATGAGTCCTTGAAGAAATCAATAGTCCTGTGCTAGGGAAACTCCCGAAGCCTAAGGGTCTGTTCTTCAAGAACTCGTTGTGACGTTAGGGTGGACGGATGTCGGAGACCATGCCTGTATTTGGAGTGCACGGTTTAATGCCTAAATAAGGAGTGGTATTTTATGCCTATATAAGGGCAGGGCGAATTGTGCCTATATAAGGACATGATACAGGAAAGTCCGTGTATGGACACCCTAAGAGGAATACAACACCCACTCCACTTTCGTGTGTACGATAATACTAAAATGCTAAACATTTAAAATGCTAAACATTAAATGGAGTACCGCATATTGCTAAAATATTTCTTAAAACCGTTTAAAAAGGCATTTAAAAAACCCATTAGAATGCAAAAGGTACTGTACATTTTAAGCATTGCTTTTCATTTCAGGCATATTTTTAAAGAAAAATGCAATTTTAATGAAATAAGCAGTAATATTTACATGTGACAAAAAAATGATCGATAAGTTGTCCAAAATCAAAAGTCATTTCATGGAAATTAATGAACTTTTTTAGACTAACACGATGATAAAAGTGTCTGAGGAAGTACCACGAAGTCTGTACTATAAGGCTAGTTCTACTTCAAGCAGATTGAAGTGCCATTTTAGTTCGAAAAATGGGAAAAAGTTCAATTTTGGGAAGAGTTCCAAGTTTTTGAAGTATGAAGGCCAAATTGTTACTGCATCTCTGGAACACTGTGGGCTGAATCAGAGTCAGTTTACGGGTCTGGTGTAAACATGAGATCATCTATTTCTGTAGACAAAACATCGTCCACTGAAGTTGGTGTCAGTTGGAACACCTCGTGTAGTAGATTAATTGCACAGAGATGTGAAGCATCGCTTTCAGCATAGGTTGCCGCAGCAATGTTCGCGTCCGTTGTTACCTGTGTGCCTGTAGATCTTTCTCGTACCTCAGCAGCAGCCGGAAGCGTCTGTGAGATCTCACTGAATGCTGACATCAGGATAGGCAGCCTCTGGGGACAACACAGAGCATGGGCCGTTATCGGGACCAGCAGAGTATCGACATCCGTTGGCGTTGCTGATGGAAATGTTAGACAGGTGTCCAACACGCATTCTTCACCGCATAGAAGGCATCGTAGAACAGGTAAGATGCAATCTTGCCAGATTGGTCTGAATGACAGGAACCACGTGGTATTAAGTTCCCGTAGACGAGTCATGCACAAAAGCTGTACTATTCGCTCAAGGCACTTTCGTTCAAGGAGAGCTTTCTCCATTTCGCTCGGAGTGATGTCTGCGAATAGGCTGGCCATAGCGTAATAGCAGGAAGAGAAATAGAATTCCGGCAACAAGTGCTAGAATTAATGGTATGCCACCAAACACCGAATGTGCAAAGTTAGGGATTATTCCGAGTATTGCCTGGAAAGGTGCTAACAGACCGGTACAGAAGCTCTTAAATACATGTACAATTCCACTTGTATCAGACAAGTTGAAGATACGTGTTATCATTTCTACGAAATGTATAGGGCAGTTTGTACGTATTAAAGTCTGTATCTCAGCCGAAGTCCTTGCTATTTGTAGATCATAGGTTTCTTTGGCCGAGGTCAAAGGCACTGTTTGCTGTAAAAGCATGGCTTTCATTCTGCTTAAAGTATCAAATCTTATAAAAGAGACGTTCAGCGAAGGCCACAAAGGTGACTCCCTGACTGTGTCTATTGGGGAAACAATACTTGCATACAGCAAGTGACCCTGGAGTTGACCGTTACTAGATATGGGATGCCTGGCAACATGCCGCAGCAACTCTGATCATTCAACATGAGGTAACTCCCATTAGAAAGTTGTCCAAACGTTGGATTAATCACAGCAGCTGGTGTACCCTGCTGATGGCAAGACAAATTTGCCACAGAACCATTGCAAGTCCCGTGTAAAGAAATGTCCTGACATATAAGTGAACCGCTCAGTGCACGTTTACAGTGTGTACCGCTCAAAAACACTTCACGATCCCCACTCCAACATCTATATGTATACGGTAAATCCCAAGATGTCTTAATGTATTCCTTACCCAACCTTTCATATTTGCCTGCTTGCATTTGTCTGAGGCAATACTGAAACTGAAAAGTAGTCACAGGTAATGTGATTTTGCCATGAATAAGCCATTCTGTAGCTGGTTTTTCTGCCACTGTGAATGGTAACTTCTCCAGTTTTTCAATGCTCAGCACTGTATAATTTGCTCCTCTTTGTGCCAGTTCGATCTGTTTATCAGTTAGATTGTATTCTGCAAACAGAGCCGATGTGTTGATGAAACGCCAAGGCACATAGCCCGCTCGCAAAGATTGCAGCATCCAGCTTAATAACACAATAGAACGTAATTGAGATTGGCCTTGTTGTAACATCGCCAAATCTTGTTCTAGTATGTCGATAGCAGAGGATACAATGCCATCCAATGAATATATTCTGGAGGACAAAGTTGTTAACCCATTGTCGACCACAGAGAGGGTTTTCTCTAAATTAATACGATCAAGTTCACGTATTCGTTCTGCGGCCTCCATCTGTGATACTTTCCATGCTTCATTATAGGCAGCATAAATGCTGGCATATATGAATCGTTTTTGACGCGGTTTTCTTGGTCCAAGCAAGAATTCCCTAAGGTCTGCGTCTTCTTTAAGTAAGGATAAGTGTCGTTTCACATCCTGTAGTGTAGATTTCTGAAGCCAATCGAGGCATAATTTTCCTACACTGTATGTTGTTACTACCCCCGGATGCTGTCTTTGGACGTATCTTGGGTCTGGCCTATGAATAGTAAAGCCCTGAGTTTTATTCAGGAATCTTTCCTGACAGTTGTTCGTGTCTGTGGGCCAGATCAACCATTTTTTCCAATCAGGATTAGATCTGTTGAGTTGTAGTATATTGTCAACTGTCACCACTCCCTGTGTTTTATTATCACTGGCAGGTGTTGGTACAGAAGGTGTTTTCATATCTTTGATCTTGGCTAGTCCAAGACAAGATGTTTGTTGGACAGTTTCATTCAAAAACATTATTTGTTCAGGGATGATGCAGGCTCTAAATAAAGCTTCTATCCCCTGCACTTGCCAATCTTTAGTACCCCAGACAGTTTTTGTGTCTATTGTGTCTTTCCATAAGTCGAAACCCTGTCTAGACAGTTGGGCAATAAAAAATGCAGAGTAAATCTGTTTCGTATTTGTTAACATAATTTTCAGTCCTGTTTTGTTTACATTTTTGTAGTAAAACGTTTCTGGATCAGAGGTATTGTAACCTGAAAAATATGGAAACTTGTTGGCAAATGTTTTTGAACTACCTTGTGGTGGTGTAGGACAATGCTCCCATTGGTTAAACATAAACACATTTCCAGGATATGCAGATTTATGCAAATAATGATGACCATAGTGGTTATAGCAATACAGCTCTTCATAGTCTGATGAACCCTCTAAATATTCATTTTTAGAAAATGCAGCAGATTTTCTAAGTCAAACATTATGTCATTAACAGTCTCAAAGTCCCAATCATCAGAATAGGTACTGGACGAAATTAGATCACTTAGTGAAATTTTAAACAAATGTGGAATGTTTAATTGTTCCGTCGGGCCGAAGATATCAAAATCTGTTTTGTCCCACACTATACCATCCTGTATAGGAACAGCTGTGATGTTCACTGATGACAAGTCTCTTGCTTCACGATGGGAAGATTTATGAGGTCTCAAAAGTACGTTCACGTCTTTTCCTTCAGTATTCACATGGATGTATCTGCCACTTATAAGCACGCTCACAGTTGTAACCAAAGCTAGCCAGAGCAGGAAAACAAAAAGTCCAGATATAATCCAGAGTTCAATCCATGGAGAAACCAAATAAGTCTTTTTCAAAAAGTGAAACAAGTCTTGTACTTGCTGCTTGAATTTCAATGATGCTGGCGTAGTTTCAGGTTCACTCGGATCTTCTGAGAACGTATCAAAGTTAATGAAACAGCCAAAAGCAGTTCTGTCAATTGGTGGAATTGCATTAGGATTTGTAGAAATCGCTGGAACCAGTTGATCACTTGCTACATTGGTGTAGACAGGTGAATTTGGACGAACTGTTACTTGGTTTTCAAGAGGGATGAGTTCCATAGCATTGTTGCTTAGTCCTTCATCTGTTAAAGCTGAATTCTCGATTGTTATCAGTCTTTCAGTCTGAACCTCTTGGATAGTAGCGAGAGGAGTGCGTCTGCTACTAGGTCGGAGTCCACGAGGCCTACTATTTAGTATTGGCCACATACTGTGGTTTGATGAGGTCGATGGACACAAATCTTTTCTCCTTTCTTCCAGCAAGGGGCGGCAGAAGTACTGTTCTTGTTCCTTGAACTGCTAGGACAGGTACTGGTTGTCTGTAAGAAGGTCCAAATTCCTTCTTGTCCGCAATTTTTCTCTGACTAGATCCCCAACTTTTGGAATCCAGACAGGCCTTGCTGGGACCGCCGTTTTTCCCCAGTGGTGGTTGGCTGTAGGGATACGTTTCTTTGTTTCGTTCTTAACTCATTCAGTTCCTGTAAACGCCAAACGATCTTTGATATCAAATGTTTTATTTTCCACCACTGTGCCTACGTCATCGAGATCTGGTACCCACATTCTTGTCCCAAATAGGACCTCATATGGAGTGACCCCCTAGAGAACTTCTTGGCAGGTTATTCAATGAGCGTTGGACCCCATAAAGATGTTTGACCCACCCATCACCCGAACCTAATACCCTAGCTGTTATAGACTGCTTTATGTCCCGGTTTTTCCTTTCCACAACCGAATTTTCCTCAGGATGGAATGGAGAGGAGTACCGCAATGCAACGCCCAGACTGGCCATGGCTTCTTTGTAAGCCCGAGAGCTAAACGCAGGGCCCTGGTCAGAATGTAGCGTGCCTATTGCGTATGTGCCGATAAAGACTCGCAAATCTTTTATAACAGTTCGAGCATCAGCCGAGCGCTGAGGCCATATCCATAGGAACCTTGAGCATGAATCCACTGCAACCATGATATATTTATAGTTACCGTCCCTTTGCAAGGGACCGCAGTGGTCCAGGTAAACACAAGCTAATGGTTTGTCTGAAATTAACAGGGGTGTCTGCGCAGGGCGTTTCACTGTGGAGACTTTCATCTGTTGGCATATATCACATTCTAAAACATAGTTCTTCGTTTGTTTTCTAATGCCAGGCCACCAATATCTTTGCTTGAGTAAAGATACTGTTGCAGAAACACCTGCATGGGCAGAAGCTATCCCTTCGTGTGCTGCTAGGATTAGTCCTAATCTACGTTCCTTGTTTGGGATTACCCTATCCCCCACTCCAGGGATTCGACCAAAAGGAACGTTGTTCGCATCAATTACATAAGAGTACTTGAGTGGAAACTTTTTTGGTAACGCTGCACTGCTGCCCTTGCTTGAAGCATTGACAGCCAACATTATCTCACCGTCTATTTTTGTTTTTGAACGAGTGATCGCTGCTACGGAAGCCGTCTGAACAGCCCCCTTTGCGGCTTCGTCAGCCAATGAATTCCCTGCAACGTGAACGCCATCACGTTGATGACTCAGTGTGTGGATCACGTGAGCCTTTGGTAGTTCGTTTTTCAACTGAACTACTTGTTCCCAAAGCATTTTGTGCTTTATTGTGCCACCTTTCGCATCTTTGAAACCATTTTCAAGCCAGTTTTGTATATAGTCATTATACGACTGAACACAGTAAAAGGAATCGCACACTATCAGTGTGGGGAATTCTCGATCTGTACTTTCAAGTGCCAGTATGAATGCTTGTAGTTCAGCTCACTGAGCTGTACAATCTCCTAGAGACTGTGTATTTGTGACCATAGGTCTGAAGATGCCATCTCGCATGCGACCTTTAACGATTGCACACGCTGCACTGTAAGCTTGCTTACTCCCTGTTGCGGGCTGTGCGGATCCGTCAGTGTAAATTATGAATTCGTACTGATCGAGAGGCAGAATTTCAGTGGGCAGAGGACATTCTTGTTCATATTGCAGGAATGCTTGTGTTTTTAAATCTGGATCAAAAACATATTCAACATCTGTTGCAGCAAGAGAATTAACCCATTGTATCCATCTTGGATGTAATGCTTTAGCATTTGAATGCTTGCTTTTGTGACCGCTTCTAAAGCCGGTACTGGGGTTACGACAATAATGCGTTTCCCTTGGGCTAAGGCTCTTTCTTTTGCTACAGCGGTTTGAACTGCTGTCAGAATTTTTTCAGTTGAACTGAAGCGCATTTCCGCTTGTGTGTACAAATGAGATTTGTATGCGATTGGTACTTTCTCACCCTCATTGAAGGTTAAGTAGGTGAATCCATATTGACCCAAAATTATTCGGATCACCAAATTGCGTTGACTTACGCGTGTTTGTAAGTGATTTGTTGCTAACATGTTAGCCTGGAGTGAACGCAAGATTTCTGTGTGTTCTTGTGTCCAATTTCTGATTGAAAAATCAGGTTTGATTAATGCGTAGAGAGGTTTAACCCTTTCTGCGTAATTTAGAATGTATGTTCTTCCAAAGTTTAGGAAACCCAGGATGGATTGTAAGTTTTTTAGCGTTTTTGGAGGTTGGAGCAGCGCACATTTCTCTAGAAAGTTAGCTGCCAAGCTCTTGCCTTCACTTGAAAGCTCATATCCTAGAAATAGGACATTGAGATGGGCAATTCGGGACTTTTTAAAGTTGAACTTGTAGCCCTCAGAGGCGAAGCCCAGTATAATGGTGCTCACCCTGTTCAAGTGTTTGTCCAGGTCATCGTCTGTCAGATAGATGTCATCGACATAGGACAATGCCTCATTGTCATAAATTTGTAGTAACTCCGTTACCCTCGCTGAGAATAAACCTGGGCTGTTCTTGAACCCTTGTGGGAGTCGACAAAAGTGACGCTGGGTCCCCATTATGGAGAATGCTGTTAAGTACCTGCTTTCAGGTGCTATGTTTTGACAAAAGAAACCATTTGAGATGTCTAATGTTGTTTTGTATTTTTACGCACAATGTTATTCATTAATGCTGTGCTATGTGCATTTTGCACTGCAAAGGTTTTAGAACAAGTGTTTAGGTGTCTGTAATCCAAAACTAGACAATATGTATTGTCTGGTTTGGAGACAGGAAACAAAGGATTGTTCATTGAGGAGGTGCATGTTTCAATCACCCCTTGGTATTCAAGTTGATCTAAGATCTCCCTGACCTGTTTTTTAGCTTCTTGCTTTATTGGGTACTGCCTTTGTGCAGTTGGTTCATGTTTCAGATGTATTTTATGGTGAGGTGAGTCCTCATCCCATCCTACATGATTTTTATATAATGCTGGGGCCTGGGCTACTGCACATTTCCTGGCATATGTATATTTTAGATGAATTGGAATATGGTTGGAGAAGGCAGGCATAATAATGTCCTCGCCGTGTGGGCACTCCCTGACAAATTGTGGTGGCCAGTCTTTTTCTGCTAGAAGTATGTCATAGCCCCTTGATGGTCTTTCCCAAAAAAGTGCTTTCACCTGTCTAGGTTTGTCTCCCTCCATCCGGAGTGTTATTTCATATAACCTTTGTGGAGTACTAACCTTGGTGTCTACAGTCTCAACTGTAATGTACTCATTCAAGTCCACTATCTCCAGAAGTTCCTTCAGGTTCTGGCGAGCTATTGTGACTTCTGCTGCACTGTCCAGCATTGTCTGAGCCCATTCTCCGTTCTTGAGTTGTGTTCTCAGTATTCTCGGCATGTCTGATCTTCAGACCTGCTACTTTCTTTTTGGAGAATTGAGGTTTTGTTTTGTTTTTTGGAGCGTGTTTTTCTTTTTTGGATTTCACGCGTTCTTCTCTATGTTCTGATCGTCCTCTTCTTTCCGAAATCCTTGACGAAAACTGAAAGGGACGAGAGGAACGTGTATCAGTATCTTGATACCTGTCAGGTTTTTTCAAATTATCCCTATTCCTGAGGTTATACCTCCTTTCAGAGGGCTCCTTTTGAGGAGACCTACCTCGGGATTGAGAACGTTTCTCGTTTGATTTTTGTTTAGTAGACTCCCACTTCTTTTTAGAAGATGTAGGAGTTTGTTTAATAGAGTCCTTCTCAGGACTTTCAGATAGTTTTGGTTTCACTGGTCTTCCACCCAAACTATCTCTGCCTAATTCTGCATAAGATTGTTCAATTATTCTGGGTAGTTCAGTTTGATGTTCTGTAACATCGAATTCCCTTAATTTTTGGCGGATCGCCACTGCTGCTGCCTCCCCTTTAATATTGGATAATATTATTGTTGAGACCTGGTCGAAATTTTTCAGTAATTTCATACCTAAATTTAGAGCAGGCTCTGCCCCATATTCATTTTGAATTTGTTTCAGGACATCTGGGATTACCGCAATTGACGGAATGCCATGTGTTTTAGTATAGATGGCAGCAAAGACTGAGCCCCAAGTGGTACAGTCTTCCAGTTGTGGTGTGATCCCCATTGGTAAACTGATTGTTAGGATTCTGTGTTTCTCATACGGGCTAGTATTCGGAAATACTGCTTCGATTTGAGTAATTTTTTGAGCTATCCAGAATGGAATTTGCTCACGTTTTGTGGGCATTTTACCCATGACTGCGTAGAGAGTCTGTGGTGTAATATTTAGTGTATTCCCCTGTTGGGGAGTTGGATTTGGAAGTGTCAGTGGTTGCTGGACTGTGAAAGTCCGCATGACATATTGGACCAATTGTCTGTAGATTTTTATTAACTCTGTGAGTTGAGTAAGTAATTCCTCGTCTGACATCTCTTCAATGTCAGGATGAGGTGTGTAGCCGGCTAGAATCGGCCATGTTGCTCCTGGTCTACCTAGTGGACCGAGCCTGGTAATGATTTTGTGATGTTTTAGGGCGCCTTTAAACCAGAGCTGATGCTCTTGGTATGTTAATGGAATTTCTATATCCTCGATAGGAATGTATTCCTCTGGTGGATCATCTTCTTTGTAGAAGTGAAACATGTGTGTTACTGGATTGGATTCAGGAAATATTACCCATGAATAGAATACCTCTGTCTGAAAGGATTCGTGTGCCTCTATCACGAAAACTGCTCTACTGCCTCTTGGTGGTCGGCCATGTTTTATAAGTTTTAGAGTGATGGCTCTTCTTAAGTTTGGAGCGATGTCTATAACACCCTCCTCGGTTTCAATTAAACCTGTAATGTTAAAAACTGCTGCTTGGGCTGGATCAGCCGCAGCTCCACCGTTTCCGGTTTCAGTCCATTTTGTTGTTTGAAAAATGTAGAACAAGTTTCAAGGAAACAAAGATAAGGTGCACAATATTTTGGAACAGTGTATCCTTCAACGTTGAGCAAACCAAACAGCTAATTTATAGGGTGTTTCCCTATGTAGCCGTGGTGGATACTTAACCCTGCCCACTCCAGACGTCTTTTGGAGTATATGGGTAGGGGTCTCTGAGAGAAAAAGCACGGCTGAGTTACTCAGTATCTAGCGTTAAATTACCGCCTTACCAAATGTTGGGCGCCATGTAGTGTAGCTCCTATTTCCCTAATAGGCTCTGCGCATTGGAATAATATACCCAATAGGTTTGACATAGGACTATGGTCAGTATGTCCCTATCGAGTATATTAAACTTAATTACTTGTGCCAGCTAGCTCAGAGGCCACTAGAAACTCCTTGACAAACAAGAAGGGAGTAGTTTCTGGCAGCCGCAAAACATGACCACTTTGTTTCCCTTTAGAATCAGAACGTGTCCCAGAGTCGTGGAAACAATAGATAACTATTTCACTCAGCTCAATCGTGCATGCTTAGTTTTCCTCAAAGTTACACAGAAAGAAATAGACGGGCGTTTCAATAAAAGATTTATTGAACAGTCTTGTTTCTCGTGTAAGTAAAATGTGCTGTTACGATCACAAGACAGTATGCAAGATAAATAATGTACAGCGTAAGCAGTAGAAATAAATAATACTGCGATAGCATTATCTTTTAGCAGATATTCATTCACATAAATAACACAGACTAAAAAATGCGAGTACTCATACGATGCTTTGCTAAGCTAGTTCTACCCCAATGTACCTAACCTAACCTAGGTGTAGGGAGAGGTATGAAGTAGGTGAAGTATTCCTTACTATGGTATACTAAGAGTATGTTAAGTCTAGTATGCCTAGTATGCCAAGAGTCCCTCTAGGGTCTAGTCAGCTCCATACCTTTAGAATGAGAGAGGTGGGAATCTCTTTGCCAGACTCGAACTCCAACCCCCGCAAGGGAAGTCAGATCACTGGAAGCTGGACTCTCTGCATGCAGGGATGACAGCGTCTTCTCAGTGCGTCAGGCCGGGAAACGGGCTCCTCTGAAGTCGAGGTCTCCTCTAGTTTACAAGGGCTAGGGAAGGTATATTTATACCTGAGAGGTACCTCAGAATGTTAGCATTGACGTGAATCGGACAGCGGAAGACGTCATGAATGAACCCCTAAGGTATAATGGTTCATGCATAATAGATGAGTCCTTGAAGAAATCAATAGTCCTGTGCTAGGGAAACTCCCGAAGCCTAAGGGTCTGTTCTTCAAGAACTCTTTGTGACGTTAGGGTGGACGGATGTTGGAGACCATGCCTGTATTTGGAGTGCACGGTTTAATGCCTAAATAAGGACTGGGATTTTATGCCTATATAAGGGCAGGGCGAATTGTGCCTATATAAGGACATGATACAGGAAAGCCCGTGTATGGACACCCTAAGAGGAATACAACACCCCCAGCTCGCATAGTTAGGGAGGCACCACTGTGGCCTTCATTGAATGTTTCCAGTATAAGGTTTGATTCTCTGAGCAGACTGAAAGGCATGTTGTTTCAACAAAATGTGGCCTTAACTTCAGCCTGAGAGACTTTTGATCTCCAGGTTGCAAGGTCTTCGGCAGAGATACAGGCTCTGGTCTGTACGAACTTCCCGCTCCATTTCGGAGAAATGGTTCATCGTATCTTTAACGTGTGCGATACGAGGGGGATTGTACACTTATTTAAGCGTATTGGATCAGGTCTGTTAACCACCTTTCAGACCATCTTCGGAGTAGTTCCAGCTTTCATACACTCCGTACTTGGAAGCTTTTTTGGATGGCTTCCTCTGGTCCTGCTATCAGTGGCGGGCTTCCTGATTTTAATCCTATTGATTCGCAATGGACATCTCAATCCCTCAAGACATGGAGAGAACACTGCTGGAACAATGTTGTTGTGAGCGTATGGTGTTCTATCTGACTACGCCTCGGCTTCGAGAGCTGAGTGAGCATTGGTTCCTGCCTTTTAGACTGGTCTGGCTAGACTGTGTCCAGCCTGTGTTCCGCTGCCTCTTCTGCGGATTTGGATGCATGTTGGACGTGTGTCTGACACTTCCATTGGTTGCACCACCGGACATAGACGTGCTCCTGGAGCCCTTGCAGGCCCACATATATAGTTGTCCACAGCGTATTCCCATGTTAATGATGGCATTTTTGGAGCCTCCAAGGGAGGCTTCCGCTACTGTTGGAAAGGAAATCGGGTCTACTCCAGAGACACAGGCATCGGTTCCAGGCGTGCAGGCATCTAATTCTTCCCCGGCGGCTGCTGTGGGAACCAGAGATGACTATCTTTGCTCACTCTACATTATATTGGAAGAGCTGGAGGGATTGCCACCTGCCGATGCAATGTTCAGCGATGTTGAGTCTTCAGCACAGGGTTCATAAACAATCTGGCCTTCCCTGTGCTGGGAACCATTCGGCAATTTTTTAAACATGTACCAAATTAAAGGTCGAAACTGACTTTGTTTTATTTTTTTCTCCTTCTCTGCTCTAACTTAGCAAAATGGCTTTCAAGGTGCTCAGTGTAATAATAACCACATATCTGAGTTTAGAGGACCTTTTTAACGCTTTTAGAGAAATGGCTTTTCTTTTTGGACATTTTTTCAGGCTTTTAAATGCTTTTAGTATTTTAGTTATAAATGATTTTTCATGCTTTTTATGGCCTTAGCTTTATTATTATCTAGCTAACCCTGTTGACCTTTTGATGAGGATTGGGTGTCATGTCCTTTAGGATAGTCCTGTCATGTATTCCCCTTTTACATACATTGTCCCATCCACACGACAATAACGGTTCAGAATAGGTGACCTTTTACCTAGTAGTTTGCCCCTGTCTCTTCGACACCAGGCTCTTAGTAGTTTATCATACTCCCTATACCTAACTCACATAAACATGTCCTCAGGCACTGCATAATTATTCTGTATAAGGGTCACCACTTTTTTTCATCCTTGGCCAACAGGTCCGCTGTACATGATCGCATTTGTTTGGATAAACATTTATGATTGTTTTCAAAACATTTATGATTGTTTTCAAAACATATTGATCCTAGAAGAAACCCTGGAGGGACCACTCTAGTTTATAAGACCCTTATATCCCCCCGCAATTTAGAGGAGAATTCCTTCCACGCTGACATGGGGTCATGCATGCTGAATCTTCAACATGCAGCGGTCTGACATCCCTTGTGGGGTGTCATCCTCAGAGCAGAGACGGGGTCCTTCGTTCTCTACCATCAGGTGAGGCGGTTGGTTCTTCCCTAGGGGATTCATGGCTATATACATATATATCTATACACATATACATGCTACACCTACATATCTAGGCTAGGTACATTTAGGTAAATTACGTAGGGCGCTCATTTTAGGAGGATGCAAGTGCTACTGTCTTATCTGAACTGTATATGTTAATCTTTATAGCACTATGGTAGAAATGTATCTACTGTTTACTATATTGGTACTTGCGATTACTTTTGTATGCTTCTGTCTCCTGACTGTTGCAGCAAATATGTTTTACCCAAGACTGACGCTGGACCAATAAATACTAATTGAAACGTCCTAACCGCCATCCTGTGTATTTTCTGAGAATAAGCAAGCACGAGTGACTGAGCGAAAAGTACTGTACTGTTTTCCACGATCCCTGAGGAATCAGGGTTGTCATGTTCAGTGGTTGCCAGAGACTCCCTACACCACTGTAAGATACAGGGGGGTGGTAGTGGCACTGTAGAGCTAGCTGGTCTAACGGCTGACATATCCTGTGGGGGTGTTCGGAATCGGTTTGGACACCAAGCCCTCAGTTTAGGTCATCCAAAATGCGCAGGTCCTGGGGACTCCTAGGAACTACACGACAAAACGTGTGTAAATTACTGTATAGGAAATGTTACATAAGACAAAGGACTACTAGGTGTAGGAGTCACATGACAACCATACTAGTAGGCATTATAGTTTAATAGTGATTGGTCTGGAGAAACACAAACTCTAAATTTAGAGCGTAATACCATGATTGGGGGTTCTCTTAAAAAATGGGAATTGATTTATATCTAAATTAACCCTTTTTCCAACATTAGGATAATGAATGGCTGGGGAAAAAACCATAACGCTCCAATCTATACCTTGCAGTTTGCATGCAGCTCTTAGATGATAGCTAACAGCTCACTGTTCTATGTTAGGATTTTGACTTCTAAACTGCAAGTAACAAAATGATCTCACTGACAAAAGCAGTAGCCCACTGACCTATTTACATTCTGTGCACTTTGTGATCTGCATGGTACATGTTCTTTGCAGCAGGCAAATTAACCCTCTGCGTTACCTTTCCATAAGTCAAAACTTCCTTTTGACAAAACTCCATCTCTCTCTAGGGAGAACATTAATCACTGGAGTTATCATAACATTTTTATTGTTTCCAAAAATTGCTGGATGCCAGGAAGGAGAGCAAGTGCTTTTAAAACAATGATATACTTGCAAACAAGACACCCCCACCCGAAGTCAGCACCCGGTGCAATCGCACCAGTCGCACTGCCCTAGAGCTGTCCTACTCAAGGGTGGTGTAACCTCAGTGACAGTCACTGTCGCTCTAGGGAGTGCTGCTTCATAGGCCTGCCAGCAAGACTGGAGGTGAACTTCAGCATGGATTGTGGTTGACAGGCCTTCAGGGTTAACCCACACTTTCCACTGCTAGGGTCCACCTGCTGGTACTAAGACACCAGGGCTTCTAAGGTCTTGCGGGGACTTCTAAGGTCTAGCATGGGAATGTGCTCCCTCAGGAGAGTGGTCTGGTGGACTGGTCATGAAGGCTGAACCTGGTTCCCCAGTTCCAATTTCGGCAGCTCTGGCCATAGTGCCACATCCTCTCCCCCACTGAACACCATCCTGTCCCACTGAGAGAAACGCGCACTGCCTTCAGCTACAAAACAATTGTTCCCCGCTATAAACACCTGGATGTGACTCAGTTCAAATTATGCACTAGACCAGAGTAGTATGCTGCCTGAAAGAACAAAAAAAAGGAACAACATTCTGGAAAAAGCAAACACTCAAGGGAATGCAAGACTGAGTAAAACAAGTGAAATGTAAGAAGAAACAACATGGTTACTTTAACGTTTTTACACTCATTATTCAGAAATCAATGAGTGTTTTTGCCTGAAAAAGTTAAGTACATGACTACATTGCTTATATCCTTAAAGAAACGTAAGCAGTATTGTTTAAAAAGATCTCATCCCTGAACACAGAGCCACGGTACACAATTTGTTTTCCAATCCACTCATCAAGCATGCATTGCACAGTACCTCCAGGAAAGGTGCACTTCCCCACCAAGTGAAAACAATGTTGTTTAAAGAAAGACGAGAAAACAAAAGTAGTGCTTTACTGGCAAACTCTGTAAAGTGGCGCTGATGTGTCTGGGTGTGAATAAAATCTATCTGGCCATTGTGCAACCACTCTTTCTCTCTTTATTTGTCCGAAAAAGATGACATTTCCAGCAAAAGTGTTTTTCTTTTTGGATCCATTTCACAGAGGAACAAATAAAGGAAAGGAGAGGAAAGAAGGAGTAATCATACTTTTCTTGAAGTCACGGTTTTCAGTAACTGAAGAGGAGCAAGACAGAAAGAGAGGGAGGAAGAGTAAGAAAGAGGGGGGGCAGCTGCCAGCGGTAGAGCAGTAGAAGTGGACACTGTCCTTGTCTTCTCTGGGCAAGAAGGAAAAGACAGTGTCCTTTTTCTTCTCTGCCCACCGCCTGTCCCCGAACTGCCAGGAACGCCGAGCCTTATCTGTAGGCCTTGGCAATTTCTGCCGTCCTGGGACGTGTGTTTAAAATTTGTAAAAAGTATGGGAACGGAATCTAATAAATTAAAAAAGTAGGGGCACACCTAGCCCTGCCGATCCCGCCCACTTCGACCACTGTACACATTACCCAGGAATGCCCGACCTGTTGCAAAATCTTAAAACTTGAACAAATGTTCAGTATTTTTCTGTGGGTAAGGTGCAGTCCTCTCATTCCTCTCTCAGAAGGATGGTTCTTAGCAGCAGGGTGAACAGACACTGCTCTGAATGGCAGAAGAAAAAACATGCATTGGCAAATCCAATAGGTCTCAACTATGAGAGGTATTTGTTATGTCATTATTTTTTAGCCATGTTGTACAGCAGCATACACCAGCATCATAGTGCCTTTTTTATTGCTGGCAGAAGGTAAGGCAGATTGGGAGTCAACACGGAGAGATGGAGGAAGGTAATGTGGACAGGACAACATGGACAACAGACAGTGTGTCGAAAAAAAGCACTATGGTGCAGCCATCACTGTTAATTGGAAAAACAGGGCTGACATAAAATATTACCAGTGCAGTCACAGGGTTTGGTGGGACCCAGGATAAGAATATTTGGAGCGGTCTGACCAAACCCAGGGAATGGTACTGGCCAAAGCATTCTGTCCCCTTCCGCCCCTACCGACCTTGTGCTCAGTTCCCTATCCTTCTCTCCACAGATCTTTATCTGTCATTATTACCTCCAGAATGCTCAGTTGCCAGCTGGCATCTATTTGCCATTAGGGATTCTGCTCCTGATGCATCACCACCTCAAGCACTACACAAGCCCTCCCACCAAGAGTAGTCACCAGTGCTTGTGGGTTTGACACATAGCTCTTTCAAGCCCACTCTCCCAGTCAATCCAACACAAGTATTTTATCTTATTTACCTGGAAAGGGTGAAAGGCTTAGTCAGCCTTGATTAAGTTTGCATCTGACAAAAACTGATAGTGAATTCCATTTTCCGCAAATCTATAATTGTGATTTAATTTAATCAATTTTTTTTATTTTTCTTTGTTTGTACATCTATTTTTTAGCATGTGATCTTTTCGTGATTTTTTGCGATTTTTTATTTAATGATGATTTAATTAATATATTTATGTTTATCTATCATGTAAAAATACCACTGACAATATACTGATTCAAGTTATCTCTAACAAGTAAGAATTGTAAGAATTTTTCAAATTTAACTCCAGTTACTGTGAACATTTGTTCTTTATTTGAATTCATTCTGGCATCCGCTATGGAATCCTAATGGTCTTTTTAATGTACAATATTTGTCTTCCTTATTGGTTCTTCATAATCACTTATTAATACTTTTTTTCATTTGTATATTCTTCATTGTCACATTTGGGTCGGTGGTTCAGGCAAAAAATCAAAACATGAGTTCAGCAGAAACAAGGATCTAACTTTCTGGTCTTGAATCTCTTTCAGCCACTTTCATAAACTTTGTATTGTGTGAATCTCCTGATATCTTTTTACTACAAAGGGCCTTTTACTGTCGCTTACTGCCTTCTGTGTAATCAGTTTTGTTACAGGGTAGAACAATATGGCACACCTGCTATTTGGGAGGGGTCTACCTAGTATTAGAGCTAGTCTAACAAATACATAATAAGCCAAAAACCAACACAGAATGCAGTTCTGCCCCAGAGTACAATTTTCAGCTGCTCTTTTCAATGGTGAGCTGGCCCATGCTGGGCTTCCACTAAAAAACATACTGCAATCTGAAATGATTGACAGTGACATACAGTGACGCTGGGCATATCGCTTTTAATTTTCAACAATACGTGAAGAAGCACTTTTTGTTAACTTGATATTAAAGTAGTAATAGAGAAGATGAACACCTAAAATGAGATTCAGTCTTTTCATCACACATATGTAAAATAAGCTCCCAACTTGGAGACATGGACATCCATTACAAATGCCTCGGTGAGTTGTAATATGTGTGGTAATTCCTGTTATGGCACATTTCGGAATTATGAGTTACCTGGTAATGACCAGACACTATAAAACCTGCATCCCTGGGATACATTTTAGCAGGTCAAACCGAATGATATTTAACTCCTGGCAAATAAATGGTTAGCACCAAAATCCACCTGTTGTGTCCCATTTTTAGGACAACACTCACAATAGGTGATACGTAACGCATCTGATTAATTCCACACACATTGGAGTTGGATTTTATCAGGTGTGATAATTATTATATCCAATAGTGGGGCACTCGAAATCAAGGCCAAAGACTGGGGGAAAACACTGATAAAGGTAAATTGAGGAATTTTAACAATGCCCACGTTAACTGTGCAATGAAAAACAGCAAAGTGGGCTCCTGGGTGCGTGCACTTGTATAGCACTTGTATAGCACCTCTTTTTAAATGTGACAGTAGATGCTGAATTGCCATCTCAATAAGTTACAGCAGGTTAAGATTTATCAGATTTGAGCTACATTTCACAGGGAGGTTAGAATTTTGGATTGGAAGCTAGGAATCTAGCCCTGGAGATTGTCCCAGAGCTAAGCGCCTAGCGTGGCATATTGACAATCGAGTCACCTGGAGTGATGACTGAGCTTTAGAGGCAGGGTTCTCCAAAGTCGGCCCTCGAGGGCACGGTTCATGACAGACTTTTAGCATATCCTCATTTAGATAAATGTAGTTATTTTAAAAATCTGGCATGGATCCAGCCCTCCAGGACCGACTTTGGAGAACCCTGGTTTAGGGGTTGGATCAAAAAGGGCAAATGGATCTGTCTGTATATAACTCATGTCGGACACTCCCTCAACCCACATTATATTTAGTCTAAATGCCATGTGCTTCTGACATCTGGGCAATTTGGACATGCTGCTGTTTCTGCCGGTCCTGAGTGGGGAGACCACATCTCCCAGGAACCTTCGCTCTCCCTGGAGGGAGGAGCGCGCCTGCTGCCAGCGCATTTAAGCGCCTAATTACTACCGCGGCGCGGGCCCGTCCTTGCCCGTCATCGCCCGTAGGAGGCCGGGCTGGGCCACCCCCCTGACATTGTGGGTTCGGGATCACTGGCCACCTTCATGGTTGAAAAGGTACTGTCAACGTTAATAGCCTTGGCTTAGTGATTTCTCGCTTACTTTGCCGGAGATTAGGGGGGACTAATTGTGGACCCCTATGGACCTTTAATTGGACTCATACCTCGCTTTGTAACATCTCTTGTGCACTAGTGCCTTGCTATTGCTGTGTGTTGTCCCTATTTTGGTAATATTTCTGCTGACTAACCGCTGCCGCAATGGGGAAAAGGAAAGGGATCGAAATAGGGCTGGGAGGCGCTAGGAAGAAAAGATCAAAAAAACGATCCCAGGCAACAGTACAAGAGACTGAGAGTATAGAGGGCGAAGGGGGGACTGGAGAGGAAATTCTTGATCGCATAGAAAACATTGTTACTGATTGCGAAGTGCTGCTGACTTCACCTGCTCTAAGTCCCAATGCCCCGCCTGTTAAAACCATTCAGACTAAACCTCCTACTCCCAATAATTCAAGCGGGCTTACTGTTACTGTGTATGGGAATATTCCCAAATTATTTAAGCAAGTTGCTAGGAAAAATAAAATGCCCCCAGCCACAGTCGAGCATAATAAAGCTATTTCTAACACTCGACACTTACCAAGTATCTCTTACCCCTTGGAAACTGGATTATTAGAAGAAATTTCTTTGAATAATCGCTTTGCCCCCCTTATTGATGATCTATCCACAGCCAAAATTCATACTAATCTGGTTAACATTCAGCTAGAGAGTAACGACCTAAGCCCAAAAATCTCACAGGGGGTTGAGGAAGGCAGTAGTGACACCATACCCTAGAATCTTGATCTTATGAAGGAAATAGTCGTTTTAAAGAGTAGTATCGAGGCACTTACCACACTGGTCTCCAAACTTTGTCAAAAATTAAATGAGAGTAAAGATCCACAGTTATCATCAGCCTCTCCATTAACTGTTTTACCTACTCAGGCTGGTTTTATAATGAGGCCGGAAACCTCCCATGGGAAACAAATTAACCAAAATACACTACCCTTAGACGTTGATTACCAACGGTCCTATAGAACTGGAGTAATTCCCAGGGCTCCTTTAGGTCAATATGGGTCAGATGGTGCACAAGGCAGGAGACTTGCGGGTCCACTGGACTGGGTGGGCAATGGCCTACTGACAAGGCCAGTTACCCCGGCTTATAATAGCGCACCTCCACATTATAAATCATTACAGGCATTACACCATGCGTCAAACACCCCATCAGTAATACCAATCTTTATGACTAATGTTCCCAAAGTAGATTCCAATTGCCTTAGAAACGAGAATGGGGAAGCCTTAAAAAACAAAGCCATACATGGGCTAAGACATACCAGGGGGTGTAGATCAATAATTAGAGAGGACATTATATATGCCAAAAGGTGTATCCTGGATCAGAGTCCAGTTGATGCAATTGAGCTGATCTTAGCTACAAATAACTTTGTGCATGACTTAATCGCCCTTGAACCTAGATCCTCCCTATCTACATCCACGAAAATTAGGTTGAGATTGACTGTTCCCCCCGCACCTGGGCAAGATATTAACGTGAGCCAGGCACGTGTGGATACCCCCACCTCATCACTCTCGCTGAATGACTGACTGTCCACAGTACTATCCAATAATCAAAAGAGTACTTCCAGTGCAGACTGTATGATCCCTACTGATTCCCTGCACTCACACCATGATGTTCGTCAGAATGAGCAAGAGTGCATGCCTTGCTCTTCAGAGAAGACCGAAGATCCTGACTCCATATTGGCCCCGAGGATAATGAATTAGCTATAATGATTGACAGTGGAGACGTGCCTATCTTGAATGCTCCACCTCTCCCTCAGGCCTTGCCCCAAGAAGGTAGTGGGGAAATGACGAAAATCCTGTCCTGGAACCTGGCGGGCATAAGTAGGAAGCTCGATCACCCGCACTGGTTGGACCTTGTCACCCAACAAGAAATATGCCTGTTCCAGGAAACTTGGTGTCAGACCCCAACTTATATACCAGGGTTTAAGACCTTTTTTAGGCCGGCAGTACCGTCTAAACAAGGCCGGTCTTCAGGGGGGCTGCTCACCTTAGTAAACCTTACTAAAAACTGTGAAGTAAAGGAGCTGGTCGCTAACTGTCCAGATATTCTGGGGATTAGGTTTATAGACGGTAAAGGCCAAACTGTTGACATCTATAATGTATACGTCAGGAGCACTAGAGGTGGCAGCTCGTCCACTCTTTCTATCTTGGATAACCTACTGGGAAGTAGGAATGTTAGCCACCCATTAATTATCGGTGGTGACTTCAATGTCACTTTTGAGCCACTGGACTGGGTTGAGTCTATCGACGTGATTGAGGAGGACAAAGCCTGGATGGTACCCCCTTTGGAATTATCTCCAATAAAAAAATGGTCACAAGCAGCCCTCCAATTGAACGCGATATCCTTAGAATACAGGTTAAGGGCCGCTAATGGCCGAACCAGCTCAGATAGAGGTGGTGGAATGACCTTTATGGGATCAAACGGGTCAAGTAGGATTGACTATATATTAGTGGATCTGACCCTGTGGCCCTTAGTATGGGATATGTCTATAGCCTCGGCTTGTGGCAGTGATCATAATTCCCTACTTTTAACAATCAGCCATCTCTGGGGGAGTATTGGGAAGGACAATATTACATCATTAAGCACAAGGGAGCTAATCCCCACAAACGATAAGCATTGGCTAAAATGGCCTGCAGTCCTGGTTGATGAATCCAAGACCCAAAAGATTAATGAAACCCTTGTTAAGCACTTAATGACATTAGAAACAATGACCAGGGACTCACCCTTACAGAGCAGCTGTAGTACTCTCCACAGGGACTTTTTCGATCGATTGGCTTGTTTCTTTCTTGTCCCTACTAACAAGACCAGGCCCCCGCAGGGAAGGATTCTGGGAAACAATTCTTGGTTCAACAAAGATTGTAGGGTTGCGAGAGGGAGGCTGACCGTAGCGATCAAGAGCAGGGACCCCATTAGCATATGTAAAAATAGAAAGGAATATAATCAGGCTCAGGGCAAAGCAAAAAAAGAATGGGATGAAAGGAGATGGGAAGATCTAGGAGAGGCTATTGGACACCCGGACACTAGACTATTCTGGTCCCTTGTGTCAAAAACCAGTTCTGTGCACTCACCTCCCCTGGCCAATAACATCCCTGCAATAGAATGGCATAAACATTTTGGGGAGTTATACTCCTCTGGTAACATCCCCTATAGATTCCAGATGCCCTATGATCTGGGTTCCCAAACACGTACCATCACATTCACTAGGGAAGAGATCACGAGCTCCTTAGATGCCATTATTCCCGCAAAAGCACTTGGTCCAGATGGCATCCCTGGTGATCTTTTTCGTGCTGATAGGGCTAATTGGACAACCTATTTCTGGAAATTGGCCAATGACATTGCTGCAGGAGGAAGCATCCTGGATTCTTGGAAGGGGGCCGAAGTGATCCCAATTTTTAAAAAAGGGGACAGGTCCAAGCCCGCCAACTAGCGCCCAATAAGCCTGATAGATTGTGCCCAAAAGGTCTTCTCCTGCTCACTCTTAGCCAAAATCCAGACTTGGATGGATGAGAATGACATCCTCTCCCCATTACAGGCGGGCTTCCGGCGGAAGACCGGCACTGTCGATCAGGCGTTTCGCCTTGTTCTGCTATATTGGAAGGTAGTTGTGCTGGGCAAAGGCAGTTTATATCTTGTCTTCATAGATCTTAAAACAGCGTTTGACCTAGTCCCCCGGGATCTACTTTGGCAGGTTCTTTTGAATACGGGTATGCCCCTGGAAATTTTAGAACCATTGGTTAGGTTACACGACGATAATTTTGCTCGTGTGAGGTGGGGAAAACAGGGGCAACTCACCGACCCGATTAAGATCCGGCGGGGGTACGCCAAGGGTGTGTTTTGGCCCCTACCCTATTTTCCCTTTACATAAATCAGATTGCCGATCTCCTGTGCTCTACTGAGGCTGATGCCCCCTCTCTGGCAAACCAGAAAATAGCCACACTGTTGTTTGCCGATGATACCCTCCTGGTATCTAAAACCCCTATGGGCCTTCAAAAGCTTCTGAACCAATTTAAGGCCTTTTGCGACATGAGGGGCTTGGTCATCAATACTACGAAAACTAAACTGATGACGATGAATTCCTGTAAAACTTTTAAAAGAAATCTGGTTTTAGACAATATCCCGTTAGAGAGGGTCAGCTCCTTTGAGTATTTGGGCATTAAATTGTCTGATAGAATGACCTGGAAGAACCATTTAGATAAGGTGTCCCTGAAATTTTCACAGTTAACTGGGGCCTTGCGGCAGGAGCTTTGCCTCTCATATACCAAGCCTGTTGCCCCAGCCCTTAAACTATATAGCTCCAAGGTAGTGAGCAGTGTGCTCTATGGGGCAGAACTCTGGGGAACAATAGATGTAAGCTTGCTATCGACAGTGGAAAATAAATTCCTTAGGAGCCTGGTATCACTTCCCCAAAGCACCCCCCTCCTCCTCTTGAAATTGGACTTGGGTATTAGATCAATTAACAACCAAGTGAGACTGCGCCCTTTGCCCTTCTGGTATAGACTGGTCTCTACCCCCGACCTGGCCCTTTATGCCGCTGCTTTTAACGAAGTTTTAGCATTGGACAAAAACAAAAAAATTGGGTGGATCAAATATGTCAATAATATCTGGGCAGTTATTGGCCTCCCAAATGAGCTTGTTGGTCCCCCGCCCTCATACTCTAAGGATCAAATTAAATCCCAATATTGGGCATGGGTTGAGCAGAATACTTACCTGAAAATTCGTCAAGGTAGCTTAACTGACGCTTTTCTAGATATTAAATCTGGAAAATGCCTTGAGCGTTTCTTTGATATTATCAAAGATCCGGTAGACAGGAAACTGTATACTCAGTTTAGATATGGGTGTCTACCCATCAATGCTCACACTAATTCCTGGTTGGCTGATAACATCCAGCCTAAGGGCTGTCCTGCTTGCCCAAACCCGCACGAAAATATAGGTCATGTTCTCTTTGCATGCCCCGCATATGCTAGACCAAGAAGGACTTGGTTGGCACCAGTATGTAGACAGTTGGGGACCTATAGTTACAATGAAGCCCTACGTATTTTGAAATCAGACACGAGACCACTCTTTGTATGTGCAGTCGCGAAATTTCTTGGCCAGTTTTGGGCAACTAGGCAGAGGTTCTTGACTGCTCCCAGAGTGGCATGGTCCTAACAAATTAGAGTTCCACGAATTGAGAGTCTCCTAATTTTAAAGATATCACTGTTAAATCTGGTTTTAATGTATTTTTAATGTGTCTATTATTTTTATTTTTATTGTATATTGCGGCAAAAGGCTTTTAAAAGACTGGTTTATAGTAGAAGGGGTGTATACTGTATCAATTCTGACAATTGCCAGTTAATAATGCATTTGCACTTTAGTTTTATATCACAATATTTTTGATTGAGATGGCAGATAGAGAGATTTGTCTCTTGTCAATCTTTTTTTGTGTTTGTATACTGTAATATGAAATATTTGATCCTTTAGGATTTGATGTATGGAACATTCCCATTATTTTTATCCCGACTACTACTGATAAGGATGTATGTGTTTGTATCTTTTATGGTATTATAAACCGAAATAAAGATTTTATGATGATGATGACATGCTAAATTGGCCCAAACTGTAGGTATATTTCACTAAAACACAAAAACCATTTCGCTGTTTAATTTGCATTTTGACATTTTTAAAAGTGAGCTGTGAAGTGTGCATGAACACCGCAAATTGCTTTAAAGTCAAATGCCAAACATGGGCTTCCAGTGCAGCTCTTTCCACTCACATTTGGAACAAACCATGTAACATGGTTTTTGACTAGCTTTTTTTACACTGAACAGTAAGTATGTCTTCATGAGTATATGAAAAAATTACTTTTTTTTTGCAACTGGAATGCTAAATTTGAGACTATGTAAGTCATCTGTCGTGGTTTGTATATGTTAGGTCTAACTTTATTGTACTTAAATCCTAACTTTATTGTTATTAAATCCAGTCTATAAACTGGGCCTACTCTTACTTTTAAAATGTAAACCATGAGAGAAGGGTTTCATAACAAGTGTGCAAGGTTCAAAAAGCTATTTCCTCATTGCTTTTGGTAGAATATAGGAAAATCGTTGTATGGCATGAAACTAATTAAGATAAAACAAAAATCATCAGTAAGCTTGCACTTTTATTTAAAATGCTGTAAATGTGACTTTTATAAGGCGGTCTTTGATGTTATTAACCAGAATGACCCTGCTGGACCTGGTCCTATCTGCAGGGTCATCCCCGAACATTTTGCCTCTTCTCATGTTTTCTGAACCCGTTTTTGTCAGTTTCTAGGACTCTGTGGTCGGTTGTGCTCTCTCCTTGAAACTTGGTAACATTGGGCTACACCTGATTGTCACATATAATTTACTTATAAGTCCCTAGTGAAGTAGTACAACATAAACCCAGGGCCTGTAAATTAAATGCAACTAGTGGGTCTGCAGGAAATATTGGGTCACCGATTTAAGTAGCCCTTTAAAACATGTCTCAGGCCTGCCATTGCAGCCTGGGTGCAGTTTTAAACTGCCTATTCGACCTGGCAAAATAAACCTTTTGCCAGGCCTAAACCTCCCTTTTTAGTACATATAAGTCACTCCTAAGGTAGGCGCTAAGTAGCCCATTGAGGCAGGGTGCAGTGCATTTAAAAAGTTGGGCATGTACTTTTAAGTTTTACTTGCCCTGGGATAACATTGAGTTACCTTATATTTAATAAGTGCTAACCATTGATTAGAAACAGGTAGAAAAGCCATGTTTGATCTCCCCAAAATTTTTTCCACCAAAAGTAACCTGAGAACCGACAGAAGACTGGGATTTACCTGCTTGCTAATATGCCCAAAGGGCATCAGCGGTTGGCCTGACTGCAGTAGCTCCCGCTACGTTCTTCTCCGCAGCAGCAAATCTTGTTCAGCCACTCCTCTTTGGAAGGCTTTTTGGCCTCGTTGAGCCCTCATTGGCTACAGCCTGCAGCTTCGTCACGCTGGAGATTTTTTACTTTCAAGAAGTTAAGTGAGTTGTAACATAGAAATCTTCACTGCAACTTCGTACAGCAGCTCACGGACGACGACAACGCCTCCTCCTCAGACACCACCAGCTGCGTTCCCGTGCTGAAGTTTACCTTCTCAGGCATTTTTCTTCAAAAATTCTTCCAAGTCCGGAGGTAAGCCAAGACCAGGCCCAATCCACTTTGTGTATCCAAACCGCACTCCATCGGAGTTGGAAATAACTTTCAACTTTGTCTATGTTTCGTGTGACTAGATGTCTGCAGTTGGGGCTTTGATCTTTTAGTTGCAAGTTTTCTCTAAAAACTTTACAAATTCATAACTCAAGTTCTACTGATTGGATTTAATTTGTTTTGGTGTCATTTTATTTATTTAAAAAATCTCTATTTTTATTGGTGTGGGATTATTCTTGTTTTGTGTTTTCACTTTATTACTGTTTAAGTGCTGCATAAATACTTCACACATTGCCTCTGGGTTAAGCCTGACTGCTTTTGTACCAGACTAACAAAGGGTTAAACACAGGTTAATTTAGTGACTTTTTGTGGTTCATGCTCTACAGGGATTATGGTTGTTGCTTGAGAAGGGTCTTCACCCTCTCGATCAAAAACCCTGTTTCCTACAGACACCATACCAGACTGCTCTTTTGAAGACGGTATGGCCTCTGGTGCTGTTGGAGTGTCACCTGTAATGTAATATGCTCATTTAGGTCTTGGGACGGTGTGTTTCAGATTCAGAAAACCTGAATGCGGGTCCCTAAGAAAGTTCTTCAATGTAGCAATCTCTGCATGATAGGGCTGGGAATTCATGTTGGTTTTTAAAAGCCGACCCCACCACCTTCACAGAAGTTCAAATATTTTGTGTGTTGAACTCTGACTAGTATGAATAATGCCCTGAACTGGTCTTTATTCCTTATCCTGTTTTGTGAGTAATCTCGTGTTGCACATGCCCACAATTAAACTAATTGTTTGCCCCCCCAAATTAACTATTGGTGTTGGTTTACTCTATAATACGGATTTGTTGATAAATGTTTCCACTCAGCACACTGAATTAGTACTACACACCTGCCTCTCTGTTCTATATTTTAATGTGCCACAGGTACCTACAGGAAACAGCTACCCCTGCACTTATGTTTTTATTTTTACAAATTAAGCACAGTTTGACAATGATACTTGAATTCCTGCACAAGTACAAAGACCAGTTTCACTTTCATAGTCATTCCATTACATAAAAAGATGCAGCCAACATCTTGTATTCCAGCCATCACAAATTTCTTTCAAAGCATTATGGGGCATATTTACAAAGAAGTGGTGTGACACTGTGCTGCGTTTTATCACCTGGATACTGGATAGAGAGCAGAACTGCGCCATATCTTCAAAGAAATGGCACCGTTCTGCTCTCTCCATGCGCTGGCCAGCCGCGGTCCGTGCAGGTAACAGCGGTGGGGCCGCTTAATGGGGGATTTTGAGGGATGATGCAGAGGGAAAATTAAATAAATAATTTATTTTCCCTCTGCATCATCCCTCGAAATACCCCCTTACCTGGCCCCACCGCCCCACCGCTGTTACCTGCATGGACCGCGGCTGGGGCTGGCACACTTTGGGCTGCGTAGTGCTTATGCAGTCAACCTTGTGCCGTAGTGCAAGCGTATCTGGATTGTGGTCAGAATTGTTTTTGTGCAGGAAGGCGTACCTTCAGGCACAAAAACTGTCTTTTGACGCTATTTTTTATTTGTATGTGTACTGCAGAACACAGCACATATGCAAAGAGGAAAAAAACGAGGATAAATATAGAGATTTCTCTTTAGTACGCCAGCCTTGGGTAGACGCACCATTTTGGTGCAAACCCATGGCTGCATCTCTTTGTACGTTTGGATTTGCATCAAATATCCATGGATGGATGCATGGGAATGCCCAAGTACTACCAATGGACTGCCTACCTGACACAAAAAACTGCAAGGCAGAGCAAAAACAAAAAAGATTTGCTTTTGGGATTCATCATAAAAGTGACATAACATCCACACAAAATCTTTGTAACAGTGGGCCTACATTTCTTACTTGGTGGAGTGATGAATGGGGACTAAAACTGCAGCTTTGCTGCCGAAATATTTATAGAGCAAGGGATTATACACTGCAAACAGCAAACTCAAGATTTAGGACAACACTTACTGAATGCCCTCTTAAGGTTTTTGGACCCCCTGGCAAGACATATTACGGAGCCCCTTGTTTAAAACAACTTTGGATTTATTACCCATTTTCAGCTAACTCAAACCCACATGATGCTAAACAATATTGAGGTATATGATAGCTCCTTTCTGAAATGGAGGCACACAAAAACAGACGTATGTTTCCCAGTATCAACAAGGCACGTTATACTAAAGAAAGCTTGGACAAGTATTGATAAAGCCATTTCTTTTGCACTTGGATCTAGATATCTACATCAATCTGTCTTGCAATAATAATATTTTACGTACAGTTCAGTGTCGAACCAGCCTGTTCCTCTCACTTTAGCATAGATATGCTAAGAGTGACTTGATGAATATTTGGTGGACTGATGCATAACATTATAATAAAACATATGCACAACGTGCTTAAAATTGCAGCTTTAATTGCTAGATAAAATAGATCCCCCTTCAGCACTGGCATTCTCTTTTTTTTTTTTTAAACATCTTTTTTTATTTTATTAAATACATTGATGCATAGTGCAATAATACAATCACAGTTCAATTTGTTAATCCATGCAGCCCATTCCCCGGAGACGGTCCCTGTTACTCCCTGAGGCTTGCATATTTCTACTCTAGATCTGTTGATAGTCCATCTTCTATTGCATACCCACAGGCAGCATCTACCCCGTGTAATCTGCATATTCTCCTAGTTCCCATGGTTATAGTCCCCTGTGTTTTACCCAGTTTCCCTAGACTTTGTCCCATTTGCCAGGGCATCACCAGCATTACCAGCTTTGGTAAATTCCTTGCTCTGCAGCGCAGCACCAATCTAGGTTGTGTTCCCAATCTTTCACTGTTGGTGGCTGAGCCCGTCCCCGTGATTTGGCAATGTTTCTTTTGGCTACTACATCTGCAAGCATCAACCATAGTTTATTATATTTTGTCCAGTTTATTTCTCCCGTAACACACAATAAGTGCCATCGGGCTTCTAATGGGACCGCCATTCCCGTTACCTTTGACATTACGGTCGTGATTGCCCTCCAGAATCTCAGAAGTCTGGGGCAGCTCTACAGTGTATGGAAGAAGGTGCCTTCCTCCCGCATCAACTTGCACACTTATCTGAATCACATTTCCCCATTTGATAGAGTCTAGATCTGGTCGTGTAGGACCTGTGTATAATTCTAATTTGTATCAATTGAAATTGTGCGCTTATAGCTACCTCTTTAGGGCTCTGTATGACCTCCAGCCAATCATCCTCTTTTAGTATCCCAATATCCGCCTGCCACTTCTCCCTAAGGGCTAGTAATGGGTCTGGTGTGTTATTCATAATCTTTTTGTAGATAAGTGAGGTTGCCTTTTCCGATATTGGGTCTACCAGTATTCTGTCTTCAAGTGGTGTTGCTTTCGGTATTTGTTCTGCCCTGCTAATGTGTGTCATTAGGGCGTGTTTCAATTATAAGTATCTGAATTTCTCAGTGTCTGACATTTGATATTCTAACTTCAGTTTTGAAAAGTCTGCCATCTTTTGGTTTCCCCAAATATCCCCCAGATAATCAATACCCAGGAGTGCCCATGCGCGGAATCCCTTTAGGTCCTGCACTTCCCCCAGGAGATCGCTGTCCCATAGAGGAGTGTGCTCCGTTATTTTCCCTTCTCAGCCCAAGAATTTGGTCGCCTCTCTCCACAGCCACACTGTTGTTCGTGTGTGTGTCGGTAATTTATTCGATGCTTTCTTGCTATACAGGGCTTCAGATACCCCCTTCATCCCATAGCCCAGTGATCCACTCGATATGTCAGTTTCTCTCTTCCCGCATATACCCAATCATTGATCGTCACCAGCTGGGCCGCCCAATAATATTTACGTATATCTGGGACTGCTATACCCCCATCGTATGGTCCTCTCTGCAACTTATGCAGTGCTATCCGAGGGCTGCCCCTGTCCCATAGTAACTGTCTTATCTCAGAATCTATCTTTTGGAAATATCCCAGTGGTATCTTATATGGGGTATTTTGTAGTATATATATTAGGCGTGGTAGAGCCATCATTTTAAAGATGGCGGCTCGTCCCATTAGTGACAATGGCAACTTTCGCCAATGTGCCACGTGGTTCCTGAGTCTATGCAGTTGGGGTGTCAAATTGTCATCCCTAAACACATGTTCTGATTGTGAGATCACTATTCCCAGATATTTGAATTTTGTTTTCACTACTAGTGCTTGCCCAATTTTTGTCAGGAGATGCACTTCACCTGCCAGTACAAATATTAATGATTTGCTCCAATTTATTTGATACCCGGAGTAACTGCAGAATAATTGGAAGATATGGAGTATCCGATGTATCGTGGAGCGCGGCCTGGTGGCATACAGGAGAATGTTGTCCGCGTATAGCGAGATTCTTTCCTCCCATTCTCCTCCAACCGGTATACCTTTTATCAATGGGTCGGCCCTAACCCATGCTGCTAATGGCTCAAGCGCAAGTGCGAACAGCATGGGTGAAAGCGGGCAACCCTGTCTCGTACCCTTGTGTAATTTCACTTGTCTAGACATTGTGCCGTTGACTCTTACTCTGGCCAGGGGGTCTGTATACAATAGTTGAATCCAAGCTCGAAGACTAGGGCCAACTCTGAAACGTTCCAGCACCGCAAATAGATATTGCCATTCTATGCTATCGAACGTCATCTGGGCGTCTAACGACAACAGTACAGCATCTTCCTCTGGTTGGGTCTTGGTTACGTGTACCCCATAGAGGCGCCTTAGATTTAACCTAGTGCTTCACTTAGGTATAAATCCTGATTGATCTGGGTGGATCAATCCATGAATTACCTTGGTAAGTCTAGTGGCTATGATCTTGGCCAAGACCTTCGCTTTCACATTTAACAAGGAGATTGGCCTCTATGATGAACAACCCTCCATAGGTTTACCCTGTTTTGGGATGACCACAATCGTGGCCATCCTCTGATCCTCCGGCAAGATACCCTGTTGTAGTGATTCCTCAAACATACGCAGGCATATGTGGAGCCACCAGAGTCGTCACTCCCATGTATAACTCAGCCGGGATGCCATTTGGCCCTGCCGCCTTTCCCGATTGTAGTGAGCATATGGCACCGCAGATCTCTTCTTCAGAGATATCTTTCTCCAGTTCCTCCCGGTCCCCCTGTGAAAGTGAGGGGAGATGCACTTCGGCCAGGAGCTCTACATAGTCCCCCTTGGTGCGGGTCGTCGACGATCTGTATAACTGCTCATATTAGGATGCAAATGCCTCCACTATGGTCTTTCCCGTCTTACAGGAGTCCTCCTGCAGGTTTTTAACCTCCAATACCCAGTTTCGTTCCCTATCTCTTTTTTCAAGCCATGCTAGTAGTTTCGTGGCCTTGTCCCCTATTTCATATATGCGCCTCTGGGTTGCCCTTGCATATTCCCTGGCCTTTCCTTCGGCTATGTCTCTTAGTTCTTGTTGCTTTAGTCGAATTAAGTGGTCCACCCCTGTTGTTGGGTCTGTCGAATTTGCAAGTTTCATCTCTAACTGCCTTAATTCTTTTTCAGTTGCAAACAAGAACAAAGGACACCCTACTCACTAGGAACCAGGGTAAATTTTGTGTGACAGAAACAGTGGTTCCTGCGGAAAAGTACTTATCTATTTTGATAATACTATGCACAATCGCAATGGTTACGGGTTACGTAGATGTCAGAAGGAAAGGAGACCAAGAACACCTCCGTTTGTATTTCCAATAGATCTTTTATATTTATAAAGAGTATATGAATATATACAAAAAGCAAAAATTCAAGTAGTGCTTAGTGTCCCCAGTGTGAATGGAACCAAAAAAACAAAGACTAGTGAGTTTGTGACATATATAACTAGGTTTTAGGTTTCCATCATTTTAAAAGACGACCATCAATAATTTTACAATAATCACAGCCACTGTATACAATAGTCAGAGCGTGGACGCGGGTACTCGATCGTCATTGTACCAGAGCAGACGGCCTGTGTGGATCCTGCGTAGCGAAGGCACGCGTTTAAAGTATCGCTGATTAATTCGGAAGAGTATAACTGGACCTGACGGGACGATCGAGTACTCGCGTCCACGTCATTACAATATAAGCTGGCGCAACAGCCTCGCCCAAGCTTTTGGCCTTGCCTTGAGAAAATTCTTGTACCCATAACAGGCCAAGCCCACTGGAAGTCCTGCTGCTTTTATACGGTGGCAATTGCCTTGCTGTACATATCTGTGGTTGTCAGCCCTTCACCCCGTCTCTCACACTGGGCAGCCAGCTGGGTCCTGTGTGAGTATTTCTTTATTTTCTCTTTTCACTTGACCGGTGTCTCACACTTCTCACGTGGCTGCACAACCCCCCTTTTTTCAGATGTCCCTACATCCACAGGTCCTGAAGAGACCCTATAACCTATGAAGGGTCGAAACGTCGTCGACAATTATGCAAAGCGAACCATTGTGACCAGCTCTGACTATTGTATACAGTGGCTGTGATTATTGTAAAATTATAGATGGTCGTCTTTTAAAATGATGGAAACCTAGTTATATATGTCACAAACTCACTAGTCTTTGTTTTTTTGGTTCCATTCACACTGGGGACACTAAGCACTACTTGAATTTTTGCTTTTTGTATATATTCATATACTCTTTATAAATATAAAAGATCTATTGGAAATACAAACAGAGGTGTTCTTGGTCTCCTTTCCTTCTGACATCTACGTAACCCGTAACCATTGCGATTGTGCATAGTATTATCAAAATAGATAAGTACTTTTCCGCAGGAACCACTGTTTCTGTCACACTTAATTCTTTTTCAAGCATTTCATATTGGAGTTCCTTTTGTTTCTTATCCCCCCTGCCAGTCCCTGCACCTGTCCCCGTATTACTGCCTTATACGCTTCCCATAATCATAACTAGTGAATCCACTGACCACAGATCCTGACAGTAGTGAATTGTGTTTTCACATTTTTTCTCTTGTGTCTGTTTATTTTTAAGGAGCCATGGGTCTATGTGGGGAGGTAGAATATTGGTTTTGCTGGGGCCTACTAGTCTCACCTCTACCGGTAAGTGGTCGGATAAGCCTCACTCCTTATGTCATGCTCCGTGGAAGGAGCCTGCCGCGAGACAGAGCGTTAGAATATAGTCTAGTCGAGAATACCCCCGATGTGACGCAGAATAGTACGTGTATTGTCTAGCTAAGGGGTTAAGTGCACGCCATATGTCCAGCATCCCCATTGCTTCTACAAACGTCTTTAATGCTACTCCCCCCCCTCATTCTTAGCGCTTGATACTCTATCCATAGCGGGGTCCATCCCTGCATTTAGGTCACCGCCCATCACTAGCACCCCTTTTGGAAAATTTAACAGTAGTGAACTCAATTCGGGTAATGTGTTCAAGTGCATTTTGGGCGGTACATAGACCGAGCACAGATTGAAGACCCTGTTCTCCCATATACCGGTGAGTGCAACATATCTCCCCAACTTATCTTGCCACACTCGTTGAGGCACCAGGGACAGTTTCGTTCTGGCTAGTAATCCCACTCCCCTGGATCAGGACGTAAACCCGGCATGGGCCAATAGTTTATAACCAAACCTATTGTGTGCCTTGCATGTGTTACCCACTAGGTGTGTTTCCTGCATAAGGACTATGTCTGGTGCATGTCGTCGGATATACTGCATCACCGGTGTCACTTGATGCTGCCTGTCAGGGTGCTCCAGTGTCTTTGATACCTGTATATCGGTTTCTGGTATGTGCATATCTTAGCGCCCTGGATCTGAATGCGCGTGTTGTATTTGCTCCATTAAATTCCCTCCCCCCTGTCCCCCTGTATGTTACGACTATGCCTTTGATGTACTGTAACATTAAACAAAAAACGTGAAACCCCAACCAGCAAAACTCCCCCCACCCTGCTACCCTGCACAGTGGGCTCTTAACTACCCACCCCCCCAATTCGCAGAGCGCCTGTCGCCCCATAACTAAACCTATGATCTTCGGGCGGGCTTTAGCCCAATACTTGCCCCCCGGATTAGCCCTCCAACCCCTTTCTTAGAGCTGCTGCACTACTTTTGTTTCTTACGGACTCGTTGTCCTTAACCAGCATATGTGTTCAGTCTGCCTTGTTGCGGTGTTGCTTAGTACATAGTGTCAGTCAATTATCCCTGCATTACCACGTTATTCCTCCTATCGGTAGCAGGCTCTCTATCTCTGTCTTACCCCGTTCCAGTGTTCAATGTGATACACTTAATAAACATAACTCAGCTCATTGTCTCAGTCTTCTGAGCGGTCCAGTACTCTTCCATGTTGCAATGGGGTACCTGAGGAATCACCCTCTGCCTCTATCTCGTGGTCTGCAGCTGCACCTGTGATTCTGTTCCTGCATTGCGTCCCTCCTGCCGTTCGCCATCCGTCGAGCCAATCCTATACCTTTTCCGGGGTGGAGAATCTCCATATCATACCCACTGCTGTTACTCTGAGGGCAGAAGGAAAGAGCATTGAATATTTAATGTCCTTTTCCCGCAGTGTTTTTTTTACCTTAAGAAATGATCTTCTTGCTTGCTGCACTTTTGTCCTAAAGTCCGGATAGAAGGATACGATTGCATTGTCTATTTTTAGCAGTGGAGCACCTCTGGCCGCCAGGAGGATCACGTCCCAGTTTCGATAATTAAAAATGCGGGCAATAATAGGACGCGGTGAGGCTCCCGGCCTTGGTCTTGTTCCTGGGATTCTATGTGCCCTTTCAACTGAGAAATACTTAGATAGCCCCTTAGGTTGGAGCCTTTTAAATAGCAAATCCTCCACAAATAGGTCTACAGCAGGTTCCTCTGCCCATTCCAGCACGCCAATAATGCGCACATTGTTGTGGCGAGAGCGACCTTCCTGATCCTCCAGTTTTTCCTCCAGTGCTTTTGTTGTAGTAGTGAGTTCCTGTACCCACTTCTGAAGTGCTTTTGTATCCACCACTAATGAGTTTGTTACATTCTCGATCTCCTTCACTTTAGAGCCCACGTTTCACAGGTCTGCCCTTCTCAGTGAGACTTCCGTGGTCACCGTGTCTATTTTCCTTGCAAGGTCTGCTCGTACCCCTTGAAGCGCTGTCATGATACCCTGTAAAGTTGGCCCAGTCACCTCTGTGGTCGATATAGTAGTATTGCTATTATCTAATTTTAGGCCCATTTCCCTCCTTCCTGCATTTTCAAAATTTTGGAAAAGCATGTCAATTCACAATTGACATCTTTTGTGACCTCCCAAAATTTCCTCCATGGCTCTCAATCAGGCTTCAGAGCGGGCTTTTCTACTGAAACCGCTTTGCTCAGGGTCACAGATATGGTGCGCCAGCAAGTTGACGCGGGTGGTACTGTGGCACTTATACTCTTGGATCTAAGTGCCGCATTTGACACTGTATCACATTCTGTGCTATTGCATGCGCTGCAATTACTGGGAGTGACTGATAAAGCACTCAAGTGGCTTGCTGACTTCCTGACTAATCGAACGTTTCAGGTTTTCTCGCCGACAGCATGTTCCGAGATTCATAATTCCCCTTATGGGGTTCCCCAAGGCTCTATCCTCAGCCCATTACAATTTAACATTTATGTTAGACCTATGGCGAGGATGCTGAGGAAGCAGGGTTGTCCCTTTTTTCATACGCCGATGACACCCAGATTGTGTTCTCCCTCTCTGCGGATGGAGCTTGCAATCCTTCCTTACTTGAGGCCGGTTTGAGGAATATTGCAGGTTGGATGCATACCAACCTGTTGAAACTTAACGGCGAGAAAACAGAAGTGCTGATTGTGGGCCGAAATAAAGACCTGTGGGGCCCCCAGCACTGGCCCACTGAAATGGGTCCTTTGCCCCAGCCTAAACATCAAGTTCAAAACCTGGGTGTCTTAATTGATGACCAACTGTCCATGAAGCACCAAGCAGTGAGAGTAGCCACGACTTGCCTCACAATCCTCAGATGGCTAAAAAAAATCTTATGGATGTTGCCTTCCTCTACCCAACGTACGGTGGTCCAGGCTCTTATCACCTCAAGACTGGACTACAGCAACATCTTGTATCTGGGTGCCGCCAAGGAGGTGTTACGCAAGCTACAACTAGCGCAGAATGCTGCTGCGAGGCTGCTTTGCAAGATACCTAAAACTGCTCCCATTTCCAGTTCACTTCGGGATCTTCATTGGCTCAGGATTGAAAGCTGCATTAAGTTTAAGGCACTGAGTCTTATGTTCAAGATAAAATCTGGAAAGGCACCTCCTTACTTGAAGACTCTTGTTCATCCTTATGTGCCGTCTCGTGCTCTGCGCTCAGTCACCCAGGCCAAGTTTATTGTTCCTAGGACGAGACTAGTGCGCATGGGCGATCGTTCTTTCTCCCATCTGGGCACCTCCTTATGGAACTCCCTTCCGATCGATCTTCGAATTGAATCTTCGTATGAGAACTTCCGAAGGGGCTTAAAAACTTGGCTATTCAACATGTAGATCCCTTCTGTCTGCGTTGGCTCCTTTCAGGCGGCGCCGGGAAACCCTAGGGTAGCTGTGCGCCTTATAAAATTAAAATAACAATAACAATAACAATTGCTTGGCTCCATCTCTATCATGTTCACTTGGACTCTAGGCAGTGCATACTTGTCCAGTTTTGTTTGCTGGGTGCCACGGGGGCCTTTCCCACCCAACATAACACTGGGGATTTCTTTTTTTATAATTTTTATTTTTTTATAAATTCTTCAGTTACTTAGATGTAGCCCCTATGCGGTTGTGAGGAGGGGGACAAGGAAAAATCCAGAAGTGGAAAGGGTCCCAGCAGTAGTCAACGCCGCCCGCACTGGAACGATCTTGGTTCCTGCCAGCCTGTTGGTCTTCCTGGCCAGGAGCCCGGTATTCCCTCTCAAACTATGTCCGTCCCCTGAGCTCCCCTCATGCCCTGCACCACAGTTGGAGTGGCCCTTTCCGACATACTTGGGGACATTCCTGGCTTCTCCCCCGCGCACTCCCTAGTGTTACAGCGTTCGAAGAGCACCTGTCTCCTATGCCCCTTCTTTTAATGTCACTGACCGTAGGTTGACCGGGTATTGTTTATCCTGCGGCAAAGTAACCCATTTCCATGGCTGCAGCTGTTGTGTTTCACTCCTGTCCTTCTTAGAGTCACCGTTTCTCACCACAGCAGTCTTGCAGGTTTCTCACTGGACCCCCGTGGGTGGTCTGGGTGTGCTGCCTATGCGTAGGCGATTTCCGTTCATGGGACAGGGCCTCAATTCACCGCCACGGCCGACTCCGCCTCTTTGCCTATGGTGCGTAGGGCAAGCAGCTATAATTGAGCCCGGCGCTTGTGGCCTACTATCTTTGGGCTCAGTCCGTTATCCTATTCGGCCTCCCCACCAGCCGCATTGGTGTCTTTATGCGTCCCCCGCACCGGGTGAGTACCTATCGGGCCGTACAACTAGCCGCAGCGGTGGGTACCTGTATCCTTGCCGGCCACTGCGCTGCACCCGGATGTGGAGTTTCTGCGAAGCCGGTCTCTCCCAGCGACCCAGGCCGTCTCGCTCGTACTCTCTGCGGGCGATGGCTCTGGGTTCACGGTGGCTGGCGGCAGGTGCTTCTCCATCGGATTGCTTCTCGGAGCCCGGTCCACAGGGTTTCCGCTTTCCTCGGGCTCCGTCACCGATGATCTTATCTGCGTAGGCCGGGCGGAGCTAACGGCCGCTACTGGGCTCAGCTACAGTCCTCGTGTCCTCCGTCGCCGATCTAGATACGCCCCACCGCCGCTCAAACTTGGGCTTTTTCCAACACTGTCTGATTCGGATTGTATTCTGTTTCCTTATCGGTTGTTTATAGCTCTTTGCGGAGGATTGTTTCAGGATATTTGGGGGTTTCTAGGCTCGATCCGGCGGAGCGCCTCTAACTTGCAGCCATTTTAATTTTGCGGCAAGCCACGCCCCCCAGCACTGGCATTCTCATGGCCACAGTGATAATCAAAGCACTGCTGAGAGGATTTTCACCATTCTTTCTGGTGAAATGTGCTTCTTAATTCTCTTAGCATGCCTTGTCCCTCTGCTCCCCTTTTTATGTGTACACTTCTCACTAGTCGATGACCTCTGGCAAGTTGAATAAGAGGAATGTAAGGGAGTGGGACACAGGAGAAGGACAGAGAGGTTATGGGACTAGCACAGCTAGAGGGGTGAAGGAGTTGGAGAAGGGAGGTACCGTTACATACGAAGTAGAAAGTAAGTGAGGTAGGGAGAGTCATAAAGCAAAGAGGGAATTGTGAAGTAGCTGAAATAAAATCCACAGAAACTGAAAGAGGAACAGTTGGGTGGAGACAGAGTTGGAGAGAAAGGTATGGTTTTATTGACAGGCAGGAAGGCAGTGAGAGCCAAAGACACCATCAAAGAAATGTAGAAAGAGCAGAGAGTTGTGGGGTACACAAAGAGGTGAGGCAAAGAGAAAGATAACGTACAATGAAAGGTGAAATAGAACTAGAGACTTACAGAGGTTGCGGTAGACAGGTAGAGAGGTTTGCGGTAGACAGGTAGAGAGGTGTGGTAGAGAAGTATAGAGAGATATAGGGTAGGGGGTGTGTGGTGAGGTATAGAGAGGGGCGACGTGAGAAGTTAAGAATAGAAAGAGGTGGTGACAGAGAGACCGGTGATGTGAGAGAGGTGGGGTAGAAAGAGAGCGATGAGTTGTAGAGAGAAAAGTGAGGGAGAGACATGCGAGACAGAGAAATGGAGAGATGAAGTTGAATAGGGGTAGATATAGATGATGAAAAAAACAAGTGGTGAAGTAGAGGCAAAGAGGTGAGACAGATGTACAAAGAGAGAGAGAGAGATTAAGTAGAGAGGATGAGCTAAAATACAAATGGTCCCGGGGGAGAAGAACGATTGAGCAGGCACTAGACAGAAATCAAAGTAGAGGTAGAGAAAGAGAAAGAGAGGTAGTGAGAAGGGAATAAGGCAGTGAGAAGTTGAGGTACAAGGAACAGAGGTATAAAGAGAGGGATGGAGGAGAAGTGAGGTACCGACCCAATGGTGAGGTAAAATTAGAGGTTAGGTTGTGTGAGAGAGAGAGCGATGGGGTAGAGAAAGACGAGGTGTGAGTGATGTTTGAGGTAGAGAGAAATCAAGTAGCGACAGAGATGAAGAACAGAGTGGTAGACTAGAGAAAGAGGATATAGGCAGAGAGGGAGTCTAGAGAATTGAGAGATACATAGTGGTGAGGTTAAGAGAGTTATGAGGTAGAGAAAGAGTTTAAGTAGCTGTAGGAGAAAGACAAGGAGGTAAGATAGAAAGAGCAGTGAGGTACAGAGGCGTGTGTGAGGTAGAGAGAGGTGAGTTAGAAAAATGAAGTAGGGAGAGAGATGTGGATATAAGCACCTCGAGTGGTAGAGAGAGGAGCGGCCTAGGGATATGGGAATATATAGAGCGATGCGGTAAAGAAAGATATGTGGTTGAAAGAGAGTTTAAGTAGATGGAAGAGAGACAGAGAGATAAGATGGAAACAGAGCCGTGAAGTGCAGATGGAGTGGTGAGGTAGGGAGAGATAGGTAGGTATGTAGAAGTAAGCACAGTACGTGGTGGAGAAGGGCAGAGATGGACTAGAGAGAGGTGTATTTGAGTGAGAGAGAGGCGGGGTAAACAAATGGGCTAGTAAGAGTCAAGAGAGACAAGGGGAGAGGTAAAGAGATTTAGAGACAACTAGGGAGAGAGGGAGAGAGACAAAGGTGATGTTAAGCAAGAAGGGGGACATGAGACAGAAGTAAACAGAGGAAGAGAGGCACGTAGGGGTGAAAGTGAGCGGTGATATTGAGGCAGTACGAAAGAGAGGGATAGACAAAGTAACGACATAGCAAAAAGGACAGTCATGTAGTGATTGGTGAGGTAAAAAGAGAGGAGTAAGAACAAGACTGAGGTAGAGAGAGAGGTTAGGTATAGAAAGATGAGTTATAAAGAGTGGAGAGAATTTTGACAAAGGGAACATAGACAGAGGGATGTGAGGTGAAGACTAATTTAGAAGTAGAAATACAGAGAAGTTGAAGGAGTGTTAGAGGGAAACCAGGTTGGAAGAGAGAGGGAAGGTAGAACAAGAGTAAGATGAGGAGAAGTAAGATTAAAAGAAAGTGGTGACATAGGTACAGGTAGAGAGAGGTAGAGTCAGATGTCAAGGCAGACAGGGAGAGTCTGAGATAGAGAATGAGACAGAAGCTAGAATGAGAGAGATGACTTCACCAGGTGGCCCCGTAGAACGTGGGGGCTCTAGGTGATTGCCCACTTTGCCCATGTATTAAAACATCTCTGCAATTACCCTGTGTTAATGTTTGCTGCACAGATTTCAGGCAGCCAAAGACAGGCACGGGAAATTTACAGAACTGACAAGTACAGGTATCCACTTCAGTACACCCTGGGCAACGTGAAGAGCAAACACGTGCCACTATATGCTGAGGGGTGTTGTACCACATTGAGGGGCATATTCACAACAGAATAGCGGAGCGTGGTGTTACGCCACAATTAATAGCAGTTATGATGTATGGATGTCATTTTATGTTCTGCGGGATTTGCATATGTTCCATGTTCGGGGTTCTAAGCTAGATTGTGAGGCTGAGGGGATTCTAAGGTGGGCAGTTAACCCCTGGCACCTTGTGGAGGACTGACGCCAGGTTGGGTCCTCATTAAAGCTTATTGGATGGATTACTGGCCGGTGGTGTATGGTGTACGGTGTTGATTTCCTTCAGTACATTTTGGTGACGATTTTAAGTACTGGAAGAACAGCGGAGCTGACACAATCCGGGTGGTCCTGTAGTTTCCTGTTTCCTGATTGTAAGCGGTGCGTAGCTCTCCGATATTTTAAAGATGGGAAATCCTGGAGAGCAACAAAGCCGGACAACGCGTGAGGAGGGCAGACAACGGTTCCTATATGACTAAACACCACATGCCCAGGTACTTTTGAACATTATGACGGTGTCTTGAGCTGGATCGCATGGCAAAGAATCATCTTTGTGATGCACGCGGGCTAAGGAATCCCCAGGTGTTTCTTCACGAGTGCTCCATATTGATTGCAGCGTCTTCCCACACGTCGTTGGAATGCAGCGTAGGGCACGCTGCGTAGGGCCATCTTTGCTCGAAACTGGAAACAACGCCATTGGAATGCAGCGTAGCACGCTGTTTGCGGCCATATTTACAGAGAGATTATATTACGGGTGCTTCACGGGCTGGCAGCTGCATGTGGAGAAATCGGAAGCATTTGATGCGCATGCAGACACCTTTGCTCGGTGTTACGCACACCTCTCAACACCTTTGCTCGGTGATCTGCACACCTCTCTGCTCTGCAAATATTTATCTGGGGAGCCTGTTAACCAAGTAACATTGAGCAGTAGCGGTCGGTGGTGGGAGTGCCGCCGGGTGCTGACGTGGGGCGGGGGAGGGGCAGGGTGGGGGGTAGTAAACTACGGATTACGGGCCATTACAGGTAAGTACACATATAAATAAATAAAACGAATTTTGTTTCTCGCGCTGCATCGCCAAATGTGATGCAGCGCGAGAAACGAAATTCGTTTTATTTATTTATATGTGTACTTACCTGTAATGGCCCGTAATCCGTAGTTTACTACCCCCCACCCTGCCCCTCCCCCGCCCCACGTCAGCGCCCGGCGGCACTCCCACCACCGACCGCTACTGACATTGAGTCAGAGTGCAGATTTATTGGTAATCTGCACACCAAAGGTATTCACATTTTTTTAAATGTATTATTATACCAACGAATATATATATATTAATATACCAATGAATGATGGCTTAACATAGCAACATCATAGCTCCACCTTTTTTCTTAAACTTACCTGGAACTCCAGGTTTACCATGGGAAGATTGGATAGAAATGCTGGAGAATTTACATTGTAGCATTGGATGGGCAAGAGTTTTCAGTGGGCAGGAAGAAAGCACTCTTATAAAGCATACTGTGTAATGAGGGTCAAAGAATTTTCAAATATCTACCAGTGGCAGTGGGACCGAATGGCCAACCCATTTCTAATGTTCATAAGGAGGCTATTAAGCGTCTTGAAACCAGGTTTGCAAAGGCAGTGAACTTGGTCATGCTACCGTATAAGTTTTGCACTCACCTTCAAGCTGAGCATGAATCCATTGATGAGTTTGTGGCGAAGCTCAGGGAACTTTCAATTAAATATCACTTTGGTGTGATGACAGATGAGATGATCCGCGATCAGCTCATCATGCAGTGTAAAGACAGGAAAATTCAAGAAAGATTGTGGGTGGCGAAAGATCTATCACTCAAAAAAGCAATTGAGATGGCGGAGTAGTGGATGAGGTGAGGGATGGTTGTTATGGTGATGGATGTCATGGGGACAGGATTTTGGTAATGTCTGCAAACACTATACAGGAGGATGTGGGCGCAAATACAAGTATGGCGCGAAGGCTGACAAGGCCGATCGCTACATTTTTGGTGTGTGGGAAAGAGGTGGATCTCATGGTTGACTCTGCGTCGATGTACACTATCATCCCTAGACATCTGTTCAAAGCACAGTGGGGTGGTGTGTCATTGAAGTCCAAAGACATCAATCCGTGTGGGGTTCAAGGTGAACCGATTGATATCATTGGGTACATGGAAGGTGACATTCAATTTGAGACTCGGTCTACAAAAGGTAAAGTGTATGTTTCTGTGGGTGGGAAACCAATTTTGGGTTGAATGCACCAATTCGATCAGAATATAATTATAAACCCGAGATCCACCAATCAGATGGTAGTGGTGGAAGATGTGTGCTTGGCTGATGTCTTGGAGGAAGCAGCAGAAGTATTTGGCAAAACCCTAGGGTGTCTTAAGGGGTATGTGCACAAGATCTTATTGAAGGATAATGCTGTGCCAAGACAGCATAAACTGAGGAGGGTACCACTTTCAGTGAAGGAGGGGGTCAAGTAATTGTTGAATAATATGTTAAGTGAAGGTATAATTGAGCCTGTGGAAGCTTCTCAATGGATTTCTCCGGTGGAAATTACTCAAAAATTTGATGGCTGTCTGAGATTCTGTGTGGAACTTAGATCTCTGAACCAGGAGATCATCACGGATATGTTTTCCCTTCCCAACATTAGTGAGTTACTAGTCTCGGTAAAGAATGGTAAGTACTTCTCAAAGTTAGATTTGAGGAGTGATTACCATCAGATCAAGCTACATAATGATTCAAAGGCTTTGACTGCCTTCATTACTACCGAAGGTACCTTCCAGTTCACTCGAATGCCTTTCAGCTTAGCATTGGCTGCGAGAGTGTTCCAACGAATGATGTCGAAGGTTTTAGAGGGAGTCCAAGATGTTATTGATTTTCAAGACGACATCTTGATTATGGGAGAGACTGTGGAACAGCATATCATCACTTTGAGGTTGGTATTGAAATCATTGAGTGAGGTTGGGTTGACACTCAATAAAGAAAAGTACATGTTTTTGACCGAACAAATTGAGTACTTGGGTTATACCATATCTGGTGGCGGAGTTAAACCAAGGCAATCGTTGTTGGATTTCATAAGACTAGCACCTGCCCCTACAGAAAAAGATCAATTGAGTCCTTTTTATGACTTATAGAATACTATGCAAAGTTTCTGGACAGGTTTGCAGTCAAAACAGAGAGTTTAAGAAAGTTACTTCGTAAGGGAGTGAAGTTTGTTTGGGAAGACGAGCAATGTATGTGTTTTGATAACATAAAGAGAGAAATTTGGGATGCTGGCATTCTATCATTGTTTGAAAATAAATTGAAATCTATTTTGACTGTAGATGCAAGTGCGATTGGTTTGGGAGTGGTATTATCCCAAGTGCATGGTGGAAAGGAAAGACCAGTTGCATTTGCATCGCGGACGCTCACCCAATTAGAAAGGAACTATCCAGCCATTGAAAGGGAGGCGTTAGCCACTGCTTGGGGTGCTGAGTATTTTCGGATATATTTGTGGGGCACTGCATTTGTGATGCGCACTGATCACAAACCTTTACTCAAGATATTGTCATCGGGGGCAGGCAAAGGGTCTGCTAGACTGGCTAGATTGACAGCGAGACTGAAGGAATACTACTATGTGATTGAATTTGTGCATGGGTGGAGGAAAGGGCAGGCTGATTGCCTATCGAGATTGCCTTTGCATTGGTAAAGTGTTGATGATGTGGTGGTATGAAATTTGGAAGCAGAAGATGCTGTGGCTTCTGTGCAAGATGCTGTACGGTGTGGTCTGGGAGCCTTTACTTTGGTGGAATAGGAGGAGGAGATGGTGTTATCAAAGAAGTGGAAAATATTGTGTGTTGTGGTGCCATGAGAGAAAGCACGTTGTCTCAGGCCGTGCAATCGTTGTTTAAGGTTTTGGATGAGTTGTCAATGTGCGGCAAAAATGTTTTGATGAGAGGTGATCGCTTTGTTCCCCCATAGGGTTATGACGTAAGCTGTTTGATTTAGTCCATGAAGGCCACTTGGGTCAAGGGTTAACTAGTAGGAGACTCAAGGAGGAATTTTGGTGGGCAGGTCTTAATGACCAAGTTAAAAGATAGTAGAAGCTTGTTGCATTTACTAGGAAAGTGAGAAAGGACTGAGGGTAGGCAGCAAGGGCAAAGGGGGGCACATCGAATATCCTGAAAAGCTGTGGCATACCATTTGTTAGGATTTCATTGGACCTATGGTGGATTTGCTTGTTGAGTTGAGATTTGCGTTAGTGGTGGTGGATGTTTATTCTAGGTGGATAAGGGACAAGTTTGTGAGGCATGTTACCATGAGAGGTACCATCTCAGTACTGGAGAGGATTTTTGAGGAAGAGGGTGTTTCTGTGGGCTTAATAATGGATATTGGGACTCAGCTGACATTGCACAAGAGGATGACTTTTCTGGAACAGTCTGGTATAAAACATTCACGCACCTCGCTGTACAACCAACAAGGAAATGGTTTGGTGGAAAGGGGGAACAGGTTGGCAAAAGGGACTATACAACTGGTGGTTGTCAACAATTGCGATGTGGGGAGGATGCTAAGCTATATGGTGTGGGCGTATCGTACCACTGTTCACAGTGTTGCCCACAGGATTCCTTTTTATGAGATGCGTGGGTGGATGCCTGGAACTAAGTTAGTTCCTGCTTGGTTGAGAGATTGGTTCAAGAATGAAGGACGCAGAAGTGATGCTTTCATGAGTAAGAGTAAAATGAGAATTGGTGTTGGGTCAAGGTAAAGTCAGAGGGAGTTGTGAAGGGGCTTTTTTAAGTTTAGGAGCTCTTTCCATGTTGACAGAGTAGGAAAGTATTTTGTGGTGTTGGATAACAGAGAGAGGTGGAATTTCGGGAATGTGGCTTTATATCAAAAAGGTGGTGGTTGTGCAAGGAAGGAGGCTGAAGAATGTTCGAGTGTGATGCTAATGAGTGATGACGAAGTGGGCAGTGGTCGTGAGGCCTGAGTGAGTTTTGAGTCCCCTTGGGAAGGTGATACAGGGGATTTAAGGAGTTCAAGAGTTCGGAGACCACTTATCTTTCTTGAGGATTATGTTAGATCTTAGTAGATGTTTTGCATTTATTGCTCTTTGATTTTTTCTTTTCTTCTTCTTTCCTTTCTTTTTTTTTCTTGTCTAGTTTATATTAGAAGGGAAGGGGATGTGTTATGATGTATGTCATTTTATGTTCTGGGGGATCTCCATATGTTCCATGTTCAGGGTTCTAAGCTAGATTGTGAGGCTGAGGGAATTCTAAGGTGGGCAGTTAACCTCTGGCACCTTGTGGAGGACTGACGCTGGGTTGTGTCCTCATTAAAGCTTATTGGACGCAGTGGCGTAGCTAGGGGGGGGCGATGGGGGCGGACCGCCCCAGGCGGCACGAGTTTTTGGGCGGCAGCCGGCCCCCCTTTCCCCCGCTCTTACCTGCGGCCGTTGCGGCCGCAAGAATCGGCCGCGGCCACTACCACCCCCCCCACCCCCCCGCTCTTCTATCATTTTGCCGAGGGCGGCAAACGCAGGGGCCGCCACGGGCAGCCTAAGGCCTAGCTACGCCCCTGATTGGACGGATTACTACCCAATGGTGTATGGTGTTGACTTTCTTCAGTACAGTAACGCCACGCTCCGACAATCTGAAAACGCATGGATGCACCGTATTTACAATAATACGGCGCACCCCTGTGTTTCCCCTAGCGCTGACGCTAAATTTAGCTGCCTAATGCCAAGGCAAGCACCCTTGCACCATAGTGCAAGGGTGCCTGCGTTGCAGGGAATGATTGTTCATGTGCAGGAAGGTGTTCCTTCTTGCACATCAACAATACACTTATGGCGATTTGTAACTTCAATGTGTGCTGCAGAATGTAGCACATATAGAAGTTGCAACTCGTCATTATTTAATGATTGTTTATGTGCAGGAAGGAACATCTTCCTGTGCACGAAGAATCACTAATGGCGATTTGCTCTTTCTATGTGTGCTGCAGCAAAAACGAGGAGAAATTAATCATTTCTCCTTGTTGCTCCAGTTAAAGACCAGGTTTTCCCTGGTCTTATTTTTTGCGCTGCCCCATATTTACGCCAGCCTTGTAAATATGGGACAGCATCAAAAAGCAATGGTTGTTGCAGCGGAACGACCACTGCAACACCCATTGCCTGCCCCTTTTACGCCAAGTGCTGTGTGAATAGGGGCATTATTTACAAGGTGGCATTAAGCCACGTTAAGTGGCTTAACGCAGCCTTGTAAATAAGGCAAAGGGGTTATCGCAACAGAACGTCAAAAAAAGTGACGTTCTGGTGGCGATAACCCCTTGTAAATATGTCCCAGAGTTTTTTATATATGTGTATATATATGCGCCTTGAATATATCTTCAGTTTACATAGATGTGGTTACGAATAGCAAATCTATGCTCAACTATACATATTCTCTTAAGTCAATATTTTTGTAGGACGAAATTTCTGTCCTCTGTATTGTTCTTTCTTCTTCATCTAAGTTCACTGCAAGAAGGGTTACCCTGTGGTGGGCCGAATACCTGAAGCCCAGTGTACTTAAAATAGTAATTGTTATAATCACTCGCCCAGCTAAAAAGTTAACGCAAAAACACTTAGCTTTGCCTCTGAAGCGGACCCCAAGCACAGGGACTCAGGGAAAATCTACCTGATTGCACCCACCGCTGGTGATGCCCTGAGAAGCACTGAGCCTTGTTGACAAGAAGTCATCTGGTGTACTGAGTTATTAAAGAACAAGAAAAGTGGAGCAGAAAAAAGATAAATAGGAGCAGGTCTTTAAGTTTGATAAAATAACTGGGGGGGGTCTCTCCAAGGGGTGTGGCCAATGTAATTAAGGCGTGGCTTAAAATCTGTGTTTAGCACAGTGTGCCGCCTGACTACTATTTTGCTGCTTCTGTCGTTGCATCTAAATTTATAATACAACAAGTAACATTATATCTATAACAAGCCAGGAATATTGACTTTGTCAATGGTTGTTAGTTGCATAAGCAACAACTATGGCTTCGTTGTATCTAATATGAAAATCCTTCAGTTCTGTAATTATGAGACTGTGAAAGAACTATAACGAGTCTCTTTGAGGTTACCTCAAAAGCAGTGAAGGGTGGTACTGCTGCAGAGTTAAGATTTTTTTGTCATCCTGAGGGTGAGGGCAGAAACGGAGAGCCCGATAGAGACCCTTCTCAGCGCCTGCTTTTTAGAACTGCCAGTGCTGAGCACCACCAGGACACGTAGGATCAGAAAACCGTGACACAAATTCCACATTTTTACCTACAGATACAGAGATCCCCAGAAACTGGGAAATCACTTAAGAGCCCAGGATCTCTGCCCACAGACAGGGGAGAGAACAGAGGAGAAGTGCCATATCCTTCTGCAGATTAGGAATAAAACAAGGACTTGCTTCACCTTGTGAGTACAGTGAGAGTAACATACTACATTGACAAATGGTAAAAAGTATGAGAAGTAAAATTAAGCTTCTGTAAAAAACAAAAATCGAAGCCCTGTCCTATGTTTCTATTATCTTTGTTGTGTGATTACTTTGCACTTGCAGATAAAAATTGGCTGAATTGGAAAATTTCTGCAGACGTGAATCGTTCAAAAACTTTAAATTGGCCCTCTTTACATCAAAGTCCGTATGTACAATCATAAATATGTACTACATAAAGGAAAGCCCAATCTTTAACCAGGTCAACCCAGGGAACCAAGCTGATGACCTCAAGCTGGGCAAAGAGCAGAAACAGACAGACTGCAGAGCCTGAGGGAGCATTACACTCCACATAGACAATAATTCATCATTAGCGCCAGAAGCGCCTCTTCCAGAACCCCCAGGAACAATCCGAGGCAGGCTGGCGACACTCACGGGCAGACTCCAATACCCACCCGAAGTCAACACTCCTTTAAGCTACCATGAAAGGCTAACCTAAGTGTTAATCTTCGTGTTGGGCAAGCCATTCGTATTATCACTTCTTAAGAGAAGGGAGGGAGATTACTTATGGGCTTATTTATGAGGCCTTGCGACACTTTTGTGCCGCTGGTGCATCACTTTTTGTGATGCACCGGCAGGGTAAAAAATGCCCCATGTTGCGCTATATGTACAAAGTGATGCATCTAAGCAGAACTGCCACTTTGTAAAGCCCTGCGCTACATTATACCTGCGTCAGGTATAATGTATGCAGGGTGGGTGTTCCCCCGCAAAAAGCCTTGTGGAAGTGGCGCAGTGAAATCTGTATGATTTCACTGCGCCACTTCTAGGACGCTATTGCATCAAAATCTTACGCCCGCCTCACAGCTGGTGTAAGACTGACGCACATGTGAAAGTAATACTGACATATCTGTCATTCCTTGCGACATGATGAGTCATACAGTAAATATGACGCATCAATCATTAGGAGGGCACAGTGAAAACTGTTGCATCGCTGTTTTTGCGACAGACCACTTTGGAGGCAGTATGTCAGTTTCGGGGTGGGGTCTTCGTTCAAGACCAGTGATCAATTTTAATGACTTAATAGATGTTCCTGTCAAGGGGCAAGGCATACTCTGCATCTTGCCCTGCTCTCCTTTAACCTGGAGATCATAGAATCACCCAGGGATTACAAATGTCATGGTGACATGTTGAAAGTTCTCCATTGTAACTCATCCTTTGCATAAAAGGCTTGTTACATCGGCGCTGCAACTTTCAGTACGAGGGCACTTGCCAGGAAGGATCGCAGTTGGGTTGGGGGGCTGGCCCAGTTGTAAAACATAGGCCCCCGCAGTGCAGGGGCCCCCAAGCTCGTGGGCCCCGCAGTGCGGAGCGCCCCCAATCTCCAGGGGCCCCCTCAGCACAGTAACCTGACCTGAGAGCTCCTGATTAAGATCGGAGGGGGGCCCCTCTGTGTACCTTGCAGTGGGGCCCCTTCAAGTTTTGTTACGCCACTTGGCTGGCCCTGACAACACCTACAAGCCTGAAGGTGCACAGATTGCCCAAGCTCCACAACAGAGGGGAGTGAAGATAAGGGCGCACAGGTGAGTAAATAATTAAAATGAAAACTGAACTGAAAACCAAACTGAAAATCACACCAAAAAGAGAAAACTGACTTGAAATTGACTTGAAACTGACTTGAAAATCCTCTGTGCCTAACCCTTGCCTTCCTCACCACTCCAAACCCCTATGAATCTTCCCAACTACAAACACCCACAAATTATCAACATTCTTACAAATACTATAATTTCCTTTCCCATGCTTTAACTTTCTTTTTTTCCCATTCCTTGTCCCCTCTCCTTCCATTCACTCCCATCTCATTTCCTACCCTCACTTTATTGTCCTTCCCTTCCCTTTCTTTTCCTTTCCATTTCCTTACCTCCCATTCAATCCGCTCCATTCCGCTCTGCTCCGCTCTGCTCCGCTCCACTCCTTTACCTTCCTGGCCTGTCCATCCCCCACCTTCCTCTTTCCCTACTTTTCCAATGCTCTAGTTCCACTCCGTTTGCTACCTTTTCTTTCCTTCCTGGCGTAATCTTGCCTTCCCTCCTTTTCCCATGTCCTTCCCATCCTTTACAGTCCCCATATTCCTCCCTCCTCTTCCCTTCCCTCTCCATTCCCTTTTCTTTCATTTCCCTTCATCTTTCCTTCGGTCCCTCCCCTTCTCCCTCCTCATTCTCCCCCTCCACCATGCCTTCCCCGCCCCGCCCTTCCCTTCTCCTAACCCTTACCTGCACTTCCCTGCCCCCTCTCTTTTCCATCATTCCCTCACCATTCCCTCAACCTTCTCTCTCCAGGGGATAAGGGGCGGGAGGGGAGGGAGGGGAAGAAGGGGTGGGAATGGACTGGAATGGAATGGAAGGGAAAGGGAAGGAATGATGAGGGAAGAGAAGGGTGAGAGAAGGGCTAGGGAAAGGTAGAGCAATGAAAGTGTGAGGGCAGAGTGGGGGTAAGGTAAGGTAAGGGTGAGGGAGGGTTGAGGGAAGGGTGAGCATAGAGTAGGGTTAAGAGAAGGATCAGGGTAGGGTGAGTGAGGGGAAGGGTGAGGGTAGGGTGAGTGAAGGAAAGAGCAGGGCGATGGTAGGGTGAGGGTAGGTTGAGTGAGGGAAAGGGCAGGGTGAGGGTGAGGGAAGGGTGAGGGAAGGGAAGGGAAGATTGAGGGAGAATGAAGGGTGGGGGGAGGGAAAGGTGAGGGAAGTGAAGGGTGAGGGAGAATAAAGGGTGAGGAAGAGGGAGAATGAAGGGAGGGGGAAGGGTGAGGGAAAGGGGAGAAGGAAAGTAGGGGAAGGGTGAGGGAGAGGGGAGAGAAGGGGGAGGAAGAACAAAGTGAAGGGTGAGTGTGAGGGTAGGGAATGATGGAGGAGAATGTGGGTGATAAAGAGGGAGAATGAAGGCTGAGAGCTAGGGAGAAATAGGGATGGAGAGAAAAGGGCGTGGGAATGGTGAGGGAATTGTGGAGAAGAGGGGAGGGCAGGTAAGTGCAGGGAAGGGTGAGGGAAGGGAGGGGCAGGGAAGGGATAGGAAAGGGGAAGGGAAAGATGAGGAAAGAGAAGGGTGAGAGAAGGGTTAGGAAAAGGAAGGGTGCTGGAAGGGTGAGGGGAAGGGAAGGGAAGGTGAGCATAGGGTAGGGTTTATAGTAGGATCAGGGTAGGGTGAGTGAGGGGGATGGAAGGGCTAGGGTAGGGTGAGGGAAGGGTTAGGGAAGGGAATGATACAGGAAGGGAAGATTGAGGGAGAATGAAGGGTGAGTGGTGGGAAATGTGAGGGCAGTGAAGGGTGAGAGAGAATAAAGGGAGAGGGAGAATGAAGGATGAGGGAGAGGGAAGGGTGAGGGAAAGGGAGAGGAAATGGGAGAGAGAAAGGTGAGGGAGAGGGGTAAGAGGAGTGAAGAAGAATGAAGGGGAGGGTGAGGGTGAGGGTAGGGAATTGTGAAGGAGAATGTGGATGAGGAAGAGGGAGAATGAAGGCTGAGGGATGGGGAGAATGAAAGATGAGGATTGGGGAGAATGAAGGGTGAGAAAGAGGGATGGGAAGGGTGAAAGAGAGGGAGAGTGAGGGAGAGAAAAGGGTGAGGGAATGGTGAGGGAACAGTGGAGAAGAGGGGAGGACAAGGAAGTGCAGGGAAGGATTAGGAAGAGGGGACGCAGGGTAGAACGGGGAAGGAAAGGGAAGGTAGATGGGGAACAGGGGAGGGGGGAAGAAGGGAAGGAAGAGATACAGGTGAGCAAAGGGTAAGGTGAGCAAAGAAGGAAGGAAAGGTGAGGGATGAGTGAGGGAAGGTTAAGGTTGGGGAAGACAAGGGTGAGGAAAGGGTGAAGGAAAGGAAGGGTAAAGGAAGGGTAAGTGAAGGGACAAGTGAGGGAAATACAGGCTGGAGATAGGGAACTCAAGGGAGAGTTACGGAGAGGAATGGGAAAGGTGAGGGAAGCGCTGGGTAAGGGATGGGTGTGGGAATAGAAGGGCAAGGTGATGGAACAAAGGAAAGGGGAGGAAAGGGAAGGGAAGGGTGAGACAAGGGTTAGGGAAGGGAAGGGTATAGTTAGGGAAGTGAGGGAAGGGTGAGGGTAGATGAAAGGTTGAAGGTAGAGTAAGGGTGAGGGAATTGTGATGGTAGGGTGAGGACGAGGTTACGGTGGGGAAAATTGTACGGTGAGGGAAGAATGAGGGAAGGAAAGGGTGAGAGTACGGTGAGGGAAGGGGAGGGTGAGGAGAATGAAGAGTGATAGAAGGATGAGGGAAAGGAGGGATGATGGTGAATGAAGGGTGTGGGAAAAAGAAGAGAAAGGGAGAGGGAAGGGTGAATGAGACAGAATGGAGAGTGTGGGGGGTGGAGAGTGTGAGGTAGAGGGAAAGAGAAGGGAAGGGAGGGGAAGGGGTAGGGCAGGGTATGGTAGGGTAAGGTATGGTAGGGAAGGGGAATGGAATGGAGTAGAGTAGAGTGGAGGAGAGGGAGTAGGGAAAACAAAGAAAGAAAATGAAGAGGGAAGGAAAGGATTAGAGAATGGAGGGTAAGAGTAAGATGAGGGCATGTTAGGGGAGGCAAGAAGGGAAGGGTGAGGGAGGGAGGGGAAGCGTGAGGTAAGGGAAGGGTTGAGATAAGGGAAGAATGAGGTATGGGGGAGGGAAGGGTAGTAAAGGTTGGATAAGAGTTAGGGAAGGGTGCTGTGAGGGAAGGATGATGGTATGGTAAGGGTGAGAGCAGGGTGAGGGAAGGGCAAACATAGGGTAGGGTTAGGGTTGGGTGAGGGTAGGGTGAGTAAGGGGAAGGAAAGGGTGATTGGAAGGTAAGTGAAGGAAAGGGTGTGGTAAGGGAAAAATGCGGTAAGGGTGAGGGAAGGTAAGGAAGTGTGAGGTAAGGGTTAGGGAAGGGTAGTGTGAGGCATGGATGAGTGTAAGGTAAGGAAGGGGTAGTGGGAGGGGTGAGGGAAAGAAAAGTGTAGGGTCAGGTTAGAAAGGTGAGAGAAGGGTTAGGGAAGGGAAGGGTATAGTGAGGAAAGTTAGGGAAGGCTGAGGGTAGATTAAAGGTGCAAGGTAGAGTAAGGGTGAGAGAATTGTGATGGTAGGGTGAGGGTGAGGTTAGTTTGGAGAAAATTGTAAGGTGAGGGACGAATGAGAGAAGGAGAGGGTGAGGAAATGAAAGGATGAGGGTGAGGTAAGGGAATGGAAAGGAAAGGAAAGGAAAATAAGGGAAGGGTGAGGGTGAGGGAAAATGAAGAGTGATGGAAAGGTGAGGGAAAGGAGGGATGATATAGAATGAAGGGTAAAGGAAAATGAAGGAAATGGAGAGTGAGGGGTGAATGGGAGAGGATGGAGGGTGAGGGAGAGATAGAGGGTGAGGTAGAGGGAGGGGGTGAGGGAGAGGAGATAAGGGATGGGAAGGGAAGGGGTAGGGAAAATAAAAGAAAGAGAATGAAGAGGGAAGGGAAGGATGAGAGAACGGATGGGAAAGGTAAGGTGAGGGAACGGAAGGGAAGGCAAGAGACGGGTGAGGGAGGGAAGCGTGAGGGAAGGGAACAGTGAGGTAAAGGAAGAATGGGATATGGGTGAGGGTATGGAAGTAAGGGTGTGATAAGGGTTAAGGAAGGGTACTGTGAGGTAAGGATGATGGTAAGGTAAGGGCGAGGGAGGGGTGAGGAAAGGACAAGCGTAAGGTCGGGTAACAGGTAGGATGAGGGTAGGGTGAGTAAGGGGAATGAGGAAGGCAGGGTGAGTGAAGGGAAGGGTGAGGTAAGGGAAGAATGAGGGTAGGGTGCGGGAAGGGATGGAAGGGTGAGATAAGGGTTAGGGAAGAATAGTGTGAGGCAAGGATGAGGGTAAGGTAAGGGTGAGGGAAGGGGAGGGGTGAGGGAAAGACAAGCGTAGGTTTGGGTTATGGGTAAGATGATCGTGAGGTGAGTAAGGGTGAGGAAAAGGCGAAGGTAAAGGAAGGGAAGAGAAGAGAAGGATAAAGGAAGGGAAGATTGAGGGAGAATGAAGAGTAAAGGATGGAAGTGTAAGGGAAGAGAAGGATGAAGGAGAAGGAAGGGTGAGGGAGAATGAAGGGAGAATGAAAGGTGTGTGTGAAGGAGAATGAATAGTGAGGGAGAAGGGAGGGAGAGGGAGAGGGAGGAGGGGGAGAGAAAGGGAGAGAGGGAGGAAGATGAAGAGGGAAAGGGAAGGGAAGGGTGAGGAAGATGGAAAGGAAGGGTGATGGAATGGAATAGGAAAGGAGAATGTGGGTGAGGAAGAGAGAGAATGAAGGGTGATGGATAGGGAGAGTGAAGGGTGAATAATAGAGGAGGGAGAGTGAGATGGGGAGGGTGTGGGAGAGGAAGGTGTATAGGTTGAGGGATAGGGAGAGGGTGGGGAGAGGGAATGGTGAGGGAGAGGTAAGAGAAGGGAAAAAGGGTAAGGGAAGGGGGTAGGGAAAAAGGAAAGAATGAAGAGGGAAGGGTGAGGTAAAGGAAGGGAGGGAGGGGTGAGGGGAGGGGAGGGGAGGGAAGGGAAAGGAAAGGAAAGGAAGGGCAGGGTAGGGAATGGTGGGGAAGTGAAGAAGAGAGAAGGAAAATGTGAGGGGAGGGAAGGGAAGGGAAAGGAGGGGAAGGGAAGGGAATGGAAAGGAAGGGAAAGGAAGGGAAAGGGAAGGGGAAGGTATGGGAGGGGGCCCCACCATCCCCTCTTCCTAATCCTACCCTGCACTTACCTACCCTCCCCTCTTCTCTGCCATTCCCTCACCCTTTTCTCTCCCTCACTCTCCCTATCTTTCACACTTCCCTTCCTTCTTTCTCACCCTTCATTCTCCCATCATCCTTCATTCTCCCTATCCCTCAGCCTTCATTCTCCCTCTTCCTCATCCACATTCTCCTTCACCATTCCCTACCCTCACCCTCATCTTCCCTTCATTCTTCTTCACCCCTCTCCCATTTCTTCTCCCTTTCCCTCACCCTTCTCTCTCCCTTCATTCTCCCTCTCCCTTGCCCTTTATTCTCCCTCACCCTTCACTTACCCTCACCTTTCTCTCCACTCACCCTTCATTCTCCCTGAATCTTCCTTTTCCTTATTCTTCCCTTCACTTCCCCTTCCCTCACCCTACCCTTGCTCTCCCTTTCCTTAAATCACCCTCCCCTCCCCCTGCCCTCCCCCACACACCCTACCCTGATCCTACTCTTAACCCTACCCTTACCCCTCCCTATCCCTTACCTTACCCTCACCCTTCCCTCACACTTCCAGCACTCTACCTTTTCCTAACCCTTCTCTCAGCCTTCTCTTCCCTCATCGTTCCTTCCCTAAACCTTCCCTTCCCTTCCCCTCCCTTCCCCGCCTTTCCCCTCATCTCCCCTCCCTTCCCTTCCCTCACCCTACCATCATCCTTCGCCTTACTTACCTTACCCTCATCCTGCCACATACCTGACCCTACGCTTGCCCTTACCTCACCCCTTCCCCCTCCCCACCCTTACCATACCATTATAATTCCCTCACAGTACCCTTCCCTAACCCTTATCTCACCCTTACTCCCCTTCCTTCACCCTTACCCCATACTTCCCTTACCCCACCCTTTCCTTCCCTCACTCTTCCCCTCCCTCACCCTTCCCTTCCCCTTCCTTACCATTCTCTCACCCTTCCCTTCACATACCCTTCCCTTCTCTCACCCTTCCCTTCTCTCACCCTTCCCTTTTCTCACCCTTTCGTTCCCCCACCCTTCTCTCACCCTTCCCTTCTCTCACCCTTCCCTTCTCTCACCCTTCTCTCACCCTTCCCTTCTCTCACCCTTCCCTTCCTCACCCTTCCCTCACCCTTCTCTCACCCTTCCCTTCTCTCACCCTTCCCTTCCCTGCTCTCACCCTTCCCTTCTCTCACCCATCTCTCACCCTTTCCTTCTCTCACCCTTCTCTCACCCTTCCCTTCTCTCACCCTTCCCATCTCTCACCCTTCCCATCTCTCACCCTTCCCATCTCTCACCCTTCTCTCACCCTTCCCTTTGCTCACCCTTCCCTTCTCTCACCCTTTCCTTCTCTCACCCTTCCCTCACCCTTCCCATCTCTCACCCTTCCCATCTCTCACCCTTCCCATTGCTCACCCTTCCCTTCGCTCACCCTTCTCTCACCCTTCCCTTCTCTCACCCTTCCCTTCTCTCACCCTTCCCTCACCCTTCCCTTCTCTCACCCTTCCCTCACCCTTCCCTTCTCTCACCCTTCCCTCAGTCTTCCCTCACTCTTCCCTTCCCTCACCCTTCCCTCTCCCTTCCCTTCTCTCACCCTTCCCTTCCCTCACCCTTCCCTCTCCCTTCCCTCTCCCTTTCCTTCCCTCTCCCTTCCCTTCCCTCTCCATTCTCTTCCCTCTCCCTCTCCCTTCCCTTCCCTCACCCTTCCCTTCGCTTTGCCTTTCCCTCCCCTCAATTCGTTCCTTCCCTAAACCTTCCCTTCCCTCCCTTCTCCCCTCCCTTCCCCACCTCTCCCCTCCTCTCCCCTCCCTTCCCTCACTCTACCATCATCCTTTGCCTTACTTACCTTACCCTCATTCTGCCACATACCTGACCCTACGCTTGCCCTTCCCTCACCCCTCATCCCTCCCTCACCTTACCATTATCCTTCCCTCACAGTACCCTTCCCTAACCCTTACTCACCCTTCCTTCCCTTCCTTCACCCATACCCCATACTGCCCTTACCCCACCCTTTAATTTCCTTACGCTTCCCCTCCATCACCCTTCGCTTCCCCTCCTTACTTTTCCCTACCATTTTCTCACCCTTCCCTTCTCCCACCCTTCCCTTCTCTCACCCTTCCCTTATCTCACCCTTCCCTTTTCTCACCCTTCCCTTCCCTTATCTCACACTTCACTTCTCTCACCCTTCCCTCCCTTTCTCTCACCCTTCCCTTCCCTCTCACCCTTCCCTTCTCTCACCCTTCCCTTCTCTCACCCTTCCCATCTCTCATCCTTCCCTTCTCTCACACTTCTTTCACCCTTCCCTTCTCTCACCCTTCCCTTCTTCCACCCTTCCCTTCTCTCACCCTTCCCTTCTCTCACCTTTCCCTTCTCTCACCCTTCCCTTTTTTCACCCTTCCTTCTCTACCCCTTCTCTCACCCTTCCCTTCTCTCACCCTTCCCTTCTCTCACCCCTCTCTCACCCTTCCTTTCTCTCACCCTTCCCTTCTCTCACCTTTCTCTTACCCTTCCCTAATCTCACCCTTCGCTTCCCTTCTCTCACCCTTCCATTCCCTTCTCTCACCCTTCCATTCCCTTCCCTCACCCTTCTCTCACCCTTCCCTTCTCTTATCCTTCTCTCACCCTTCCCTTCTCTCACCCTTCCCTTCTCTCACCCTTCTCACCCATCCCTCACCCTTCCCTTGCCTCACCCTTCCCTATTTCACCCTTCCCTCACCCTTCCCTTCCCTCGCCCTTCCCTCATCCTTCCCTTCCCTCACCCTTCCCTTCCCTCACCCTTCCCTTCCCTCACCCTTCCCTTCCCTCTCTCTTCCCTTCCCTCTCCCTTCCGTTCTCTCTCCCTTCCCTTCCCTCTCCCTTCCCTTCCCTCTCCCTTCCCTTCCCTTCCCGGACCCTTCCCTCTTCATTCTCTCTTTTATTTTCCCTTCCCTTTCCCTTATTCTTCCCCTTATTCTTCCCTTCTTTTCCCTCTCCCTCACTATTCCCTCTCACTCTCCCTCCCCCTCACCCTCTTCCTCCCACTCACTCTCTATCCTCTCTCATTTACCCTTTACTCGCCCCTTCACTCTCCTGTCATACCCTTTCCTCACACATTGCTCACTTCACCCTTCACTGGCCTATACCTCACCATACCATACCCTACCCTACCATTCCCTTCCCTACCCTTCCCTTCCCTTCCCATCCCCATCCCCATCCCAATCCCATCCCAATCCCATCCCAATCCCATCCCAATCCTATCCTTCCCTCACCCTTCCCTTCCCTCATTCTACCCTTCCCTTCCCTTCCCACATCCTACCTTTCCCTTTCCTCACCCTTCCCTTACTTCACCCTTCCCTTCCCTCACCCTTCCCTTCCCTCACCATTCCCTTCCCTCACCCTACCCTTTCCTCACTCTTCCCTCACCCTTCCCTTCCCTCTACCTCCCTCTCCATCCTCTTTTATTTACCCTTCACTTTCCTGTCATACCCCTTTCCCACCCGTTGCTCACCTTACCCTTCCCTGGCCTTTTCCTAACCATACATTTCCCTTCCCTTCCCCTTAGTCTATCCCTTAGTCTTCCCTTCTCTTCTCTCTCCTTCACCATTCCCTCTCCTTCCACTCTCCCTCACCCTCTTCCTCCCCCTAACCATCCATCCTCTCTTATTTACCCTTCACTCTCCTGCAATTCTCTTTACTCAACCGTTGCTCACCTTACCCTTCCCTGGCCTTTACCCTATCCTAACCTTCCCCATCCCATCCCATCTCCATCTCATCCTATCCCATCCCCATCCCATCCCATCCCAATCTTATCCTTCCCTCACCCTTCTCTCACCTTTCCCTTCCCTTCCCTCACTCTTCCCTTCCCTCACCCTCCCCTTCCATCTCGCTCTCCCTCACTCTCCATCCTCTCTTATTTACCCTTCACGCTCCTGTCATACCCTTTTCTCACCCATTGCTCACCTTACCCTTCCCTGGCATTTTCGTAACTATACATTTCCCTTCCCTTCCCCTTCCCTTCCCCTTAGTCTCCCCCTTAGTCTTCCCTTCTCTTCTCTCTCCCTCACAATTCCCTCTCCCTTCCCTTCTTTCTCCCCCTCACCCCTCACCCTCCATCCTCTCTTATTTACCCTTCACTCTCCTGTCATACCCTTTACTCAACAGTTGCTCACCTTACCTTTCCCTGGCCTTTACCCTACCCTACCCTAACCTTCCCCATCCCATCCCCATCCCATCCCCATCCCAATCCTATCCTTCCCTCACGATTCCCTTCCCTTCCCCTTTCGCTTCCCCTTTCCCCTTCCCCTTTCCCCGTCCCCATCCTTCCCTTCCCTCACCCATCTCTTCCAATCCCTCATTGTTCTCTAATCTCACCCTTCTCTCACCTTTTCCATCACTCTCTCTTCCCTTCCCTTCCCTCACCCTACCTTCATCCTTCCCCCTACCTACCTTCCCCTCATCCTGCCACTTACCTGACCCTACACTTGCCCTTCCCTCACCCCTCCCTCACCCTTATCTTACCATTACCCTTCCCTCTCAGTACCCTTCCCTAACCCTTATCTCACCCTTACTTCCCCTCCTTCAGCCGTAGCCACACTTCCCTTCCCTCAAGCTTCCCCTCCCTTACCCTTTCCTTCCCTTCTGTTCCCTCATCTTAGTTTTCCCTTCCGTTCTATCATCCTTCCCTTCCCTCTTCATTCTCTTTCTATTTCCTTCCCTTCTCTTTCCTTCCCTTCCCCTTATTCTTCCCTTTTCCTCTCCCTCTCCTTCACCCTCTCCCTCACTCTCCATCCTCTCGTTTACCCTTCACTCTCCTGTCATACCCTTTCCTCACCCATTGCTCACCTTACCCTTCCCTGGTCTTTTCCTAAACAGTTCCCTTCCCTTCCCCTTAGTCCTCCCCATAGTCTTCCCTTCCCTCTCCCTTTCCTTCTCCCTCACCCTCTCCCTTCCCCCACTCTCCATCCTCTCTCAGTTACCCTTCACTCTCCCCTTTCACTCTCCTGTCATACCCTTTCCTCACCAGTTTCCCTCCCTTCCCTGCCCTCCCCTGCCCTCTCCTCTTCCTAACACTTCCCTGCACTTCCCTGCCCTCCCCTCTTCCTAACACTTCCCTCTCCCTCTCCCACCCTCTCCCTCTCTTTCACCTTTCCCTTCCCTCACCCTTCATTCATCCCATCCCTCAACCTTCATTCTCCCTTTCCTTCACCCTTTCCCCCAGCCTTCATTCTCCGTCTTCCTCACACACATTCTCCTTCACCTTTCCCCACCCTCACCCTTCCCATAAATCTACCTCACCCTTCTCTTCTCTCTCCCTCACACTTCCTTCCCCTTTCCCTCTCCTATTTCCTCTCCCTTTCCGTCACCCATCCCTCTCCCTTCATTCTCCCTCTCCCTCAGCCTTTATTCTCCCTCACCCTTCACTTCCCTCACCTTTCCCTCTCCTCATCCTTCTTTCTCCCTCCCAGCCGCGGCCTGTGCAGGTAAGAGAGGTGGGGCCGGATTGGGGGTGGGGGGATTCAACAGACAACCAGGAAGGAAAATTAAATAAATATTTTTCCCTCGTCGTCTGTCGAAATCCCACCCCCACCCACCCTCACCACCCCACCGCTCTTACATGCACGGGCTACGGCTGCCTCCTACCCTTATCCTTCCCTTCCATCACCCTTCCCTTACCCTACCCTCGCACCTCCCTTTCTTTCACTCACCCTACCCTCACCATTCCCTCCTCTTCACTTACCCTTCTCTCAACCCTCCCTCACACTTATCTCTCCCTTCCCTGGCCTCACTTAACTCCGGCCGCCCTTCCTTTACCGTAGCATTCCCCTCCCTTTTTTCCCTTCCCTTCTCTTCCCTCTCCCTCACCATTCCCTCTCCCCCTTCCTCTCCCTCTCTCACTCCCTCCCCATCTAAGTCTCCCTCCCCTATCATTCATCCTTTACTTTCCCTATCCATCACCTTTCATTCTCCCTCTTCCTCACCCACATTCTCCTTCACTGTTCCCTTCCCTTCCCTCATCCTTATCTTCTACCTTTCCATTCCCTCACCCTTCCTGTACATTTCCCTCTCCCTTTACCTTTCCCTCTCCCTCTCCTTCTCTCTTTCCTCCTCTTCCTCCCCCTCTCCCTCCCCTCTCCCTTACTGTTTATTCTCCCTCTCCCTTCATTCTCCCTCACCCTTCTCTTACCTCATCCTTCTCCCCTTCACATTTCATTCTACCTCAGTCTCTCTTCTCTTCCCTTATTCTTATTCTTTCCTTCCCTTCCATCACCCTTTCCTCGATCTACCCTCATCTTTCCCTTCCCTTCACTCATCCTACATTCACACTTCCCTTCCCCTTATTCACCTCACCCTCACCCTCATCCTACCTTTAACCTGACTCTGTGCTTGCCTTTACCTCACTACTCCCCCTCACCCTCCCTCACTCTTACCTTACTGTCATCCTTGCCTCATTCTACTATTCCCTAACCCTTATCTCACCCTTCATTCACTTCCTTCACCCTTACCCCTTCCCTTCCCTCACCCATCCCTTCTGTTCCATCATCATTCTCTAATACCACCCTTCCCATCCCTCACCCTCACCCTCCCCTTCCCTCACCCTTCCTTTTCCATTCATTTCCTTCTCTCTTCCCTCACCCTTCCCTCACCTTTACCTCACCCTACATCACCCTTCTCTCCTCTCCCCTCCCCTTCCATTCCCTGCCCTTCCCTTTCCCTTCCGCTTCCCTTCCTTTCCCTTCCCTTCCCCAAAACCCCTCAACTTCCCTCCCCTGTCTCACCCTTACCTCACCTGGTTCTTTCCTCACCTTTAAGTCACCCTACATCTCCCTTCCCTTCCCTTCCCGTCTCTTCCCTTCCCCCCCTCCTCCCCTCCCCTTCCCACTTACCTTGCCTACTATTTTCTTCTCCCTTCCCTTACCCTACCCTTTGCTCACCTGTCTCACCCTTTCCTCCCTTCCCCTTCCCTTCCCTTCTCACATGTGCCTCACAATTCGCTCACTCTACCCTTATCTTTAACTCACCCTGTATTCCCTTTTCCTTCCCTTCCCTTCGCTTCCTTTTCCTTCCCTTCCCTTCCTTTCACTTCCCCTCACCTTCCCTCACCTGTTTCATCCTTTCCTCACCCTTTCCCCACCTGACTCTTCTCTCCCCTTTACCTCATCCTACATCTCCCTTCCCTTCACCCTCCTCTCACTCTACACTTCCCTCAACCTTCCCTAACGTGTCTCACCAATTCCTTACTTCATGTTCACCTTACCCTTCTCTCACATTTACCTCACCCTTCCCTTAATTCATCCTTCCCTTCCCTCAACCTTCCCTTCTCTCTGTCACCCCTCACCCTTTTCTCACTCTTAGCTCACCTTACCTTTCGTACTCTCTAATCTTGCTCACCTTACCCTTCCCTCGCCTTTACCTCACTGGAAAATTCCCTTCCCGCCTTTCCCTTCTGTTCCCTTCCCTCACCAATCCCTTCTGTTCCCTCATTGTTCCCTAATTGTTCTCTAATCTCATCCTTCCCTCCCTAGCCATTTCCTCACCTTTCTTGTCCCTCTACCTCTCCCTTGCCTTCCTTTGCTTTTCCCTTATCTTTCTGTAATCTAACCCTTCCCATCCCTCACCTTCCCTCACCCTTTTTTTCCTTCACCCTTCCCTCACCCTACCCTTTTCTTAGACTTCCCTTCCCTAACCTGTCATACCTGTCCCTCATCCTTTGCTCACCTTACCCTACCCTCACCTTTACCCCACCCCACCCTTCCCTTTCCTTCCCTTCCCTCAATGTTCTCTTATCTCACCCTTCCTTTCCCTCACCCTTCCCTTCCTTCCTTTACATTTCATTTCCTTCACCCTTCACTCACCCTACCCTTCTCTCAACCTCCCCTTCCCTCACCTGTTTCACCTTTTCCTCACCCTTTGCTCACCTTACCCTTTCCTCGTCTTTACCTCACCCTACATCTCCCTTCTCTTGCCTTCCCTCATCATTCTCTAATTTCTCCCTTCCCCTTCTCCTTCCCTTCCCCCACCCTACCCCGCCCAATTTCCCCTCAACTTCCCTCACCTGTCTCACCCTTTCCTCACCTAACTCTTCCCTCACCTTTACCTCACCAAAACCTTCCCCTTCCCTCACCCTACCCTTCCTTCAACCTTCCCTCACGTGTCTCACCTTTTCCTTACCTCTTGCTCACCTAACCCTTCCCTCAACTCTACATCACCCTACACCACCCTTCCCTTCTGTTAATTCATCCTTCCCTTCCCTCAACCTTCCCTTCTCTCTCTTGCCCCTCAGCCTTTGTCACCTTAACCTTCATACTCTAATCTTGGTCACATTACCCTTCCCTCACTTTTACCCCAGTGGAAATTTCCCTTCCCTTCCCTGCCTTTCCCTTGCATTCCCTTCTCTCACCAATCCCTCATTGTTCCCTCATTGTTCCCTAATTGTTCTCTAATCTCATCCTTCCCTTACCCACCAGCGAGCCTACCCTTCCCTCACCTGCCCCTTCCTTCCCTTCTCTCACCCTTCATTTATTTCACCCTTTCCTCAACCTTCCCTCCTTTTACTAGCCCCTCACCTTTCCCTCACCCTACGCTCACCTTACCCTTTGCTCATCTTTACCTCTCTGAATATTACCCTCGCCTCCCCTCCCCTAACTTTCCCCTCCCCTCCCCGCCCTTCCCCTTCCCATCCCTTCTTCTTCCCTTCCCTTCCATTCCCTTCCCTCCCCTTCCCTTCCCTTCCGTTCCCTTCCCTTCCTTTCCTCGCACCCTTCCCATCCCTCACCCTTCCCATCCCTCACCATTCACTTCCCTCACCCTTCCTTTACCCTTTCTTTCCTTCACCATTCCCTCACCCTACCCTTCACTTAGACTTCCCTTCCCTCACCTATCATACCCTTTACTCACCCTTTGCTCACCTTACCCATCCCTCACCTTTACCCCAACCTACATTTCCCTTCCCCTCCTTTCCCTCACCCTACCCCCTCAACTTCCCTCACCTGTCTCACCCTTTCCTCACCTGACCCTCCCCTCACCTTTCCCTCACCCTACATCTCCCTTCCCTTCACCCTCCCTTCACTCTACCCTTCCCTCGACCTTCCCACATGTCTCACCTTTTCCTTACCTTTTGCTCACCTTACCCTTTCCCTCATCTTTACCTCACCCTATATCACCCTTCCCTTCCCTCAACATTCCCTTCTCTGTCACCCCCACCCTTCCCTCACTCTTCACTTACCTTATCCTTCGTACTCTAATCTTGCTCAGCTTACCCTTTCCTCACCTTTACCTCACTGGAGATTTCCCTTCCCTGCTTTTCCTTTCCTTTCCATTCCCTTCCCTTCCCTCACCAATCCCTTCTGATTCCTCATTGTTCCCTAATTATTCTCTAATCTCATTCTTCCCTCTCTAACCCTTTCCTCACCTTTCTTGTCCCTCTCCCTTCCCTTCACTCTCACTTCCTCTACCGTTCTCTTCCCTCACTCTTCCCGGCCTTTCCCTTCCCTACCACCCAGCCTGCCCTTCCCTCATCCTTCCTTTAATTCACCCTTCCCTCATCCTTCTCTTCCCTCAATCTTCCCTTCTTTCAGCAGCCCCTCACCCTTAGCTCACCTTTACCTCTCTGGATATTCCCCTCCCCACCCCTAACATTCCCCTCACTTCCCTTACCCTTCCCATCCCTTCCCCTTCCCATCCCTCACCCTTCCCTCACCCTTCCTTTACCCTTTCTTTCCTTCACCATTCCCTCACCCTCCCCTTTCCTTAGACTTCCCTTCACTCACCTGTCATACCCTTGCTCACCTTGCCCTTCCCTCACCTTTACCACACCCAGCATTTCCCTTCCCTTCCCTTCCTTTCCCTCACCCTACCCCCTCAACTTCCCTCACCTGTCTAACCCTTTCTTCACCTGACCCTTCCCTCCCTCACCTTTACCTCACCCTCCATCTCCCTTCCCTTCACCCTCCCCTCACTCTATCCTTCCCTCAACCTTTCCTCATGTGTCTCACCTTTTCCTTACCATTTGCTCACCTTACCCTTTCCCTCATCTTTACCTCTCCCTATATCGCCCTACCCTTCCCTTAATTCATCCTTCCCTTCCCTCAACCATCCCTTCTCTATGTCGCCCTCACCCTTCCCTCACTCTTTGCTCACCTTATACTTCATACTCTAATCTTGCTCAGCTTACCCTTTCCTCACGTTTACCTCACTGGAAATTTCCCTTCCCTTTCTTGCTTTTCCCTTCCGTTCCCTGCCCTCACCAATCCCTTCTGTTCCCTCATTGTTCCCTAATTGTTCTCTAATCTCATTCTTTCCTCCCTAACCCTTTCCCCACCTTTATTGTCCCTCTCACTTCCCTTCACTCACACTTCCGTTACTATTCTCTTCCATCACCCTTCCCTTCCCTTCCTTGCCCTTCCCTTTCCCACCACCCAGCCTGCACTTCCTTCACCTGCCCCTTCCCTTCTCTCACCCTTCCTTTAATTCACCCTTCCCTCATTCTTCCTTTCCCTCAACCTTCCCTTCTCTCACCAGCCCCTCACCCTTCGCTCACCTTACACTTCCCTCACCTTTACCTTTCGCTCACATACCCTCCCCTCCCCAACCCTCATTTTCCCTCCCCTTTCCTTCCCTCCCCTACCCGCCCCTCATCTCTCTCTAATCTCACCCTTCCCATCCCTCACCCTTTTCTTCCCTCACCCTTTCTTTACCCCTTCTTTCCTTCACCCTTCCTTCACACTACCCTTCCCTTATAGTTCCCTTCCCTCACCTGTCATACCAATTCCTCACCCTTTGCTCACCTTACCCTTTCCTCACCTTTACGCCACCCTATACTTTCCTTCCCCTCACTCACCCTACCCTCAGCCTGCCACTTACCCAACCCTATGCTTGCCCTTCCGTTCCCTCGCCTCTACTTTACGTTCCCATTATCCTTCCCTCACTGTAACCTTCCATAACCCTTATCTTACCATTACTTCCCTTCCCTCACCCTTACCCCAAACTTCCCTAACCTCACCCTTCCCTTCTCTCATGCTTCCCCTCCCTTACCCTTCCCCTGGCTTTCCTTCAGTTCCCTCGCCTTACTTTTCCCTTCTGTTCTCTCATCCTTCCCTTCCCTCCTTCCCTTCCCTCTTCATTCTCTTTCTTTTATTTTCCCTGCCTCCTCCTTCCCTACCCCCTTCCCTCCCTTCCCTTCACCTCACCTCACCTCACCTCGCCTCCCCTCCCCTCACCTCCCCTCCCTTCCATTCCCCTTATTCCTTATTCTTCCCTTTCCTCCCCTCATCTTTCTCTAATCTCACCCTTCCCATGCCTCACCCTTCTTTTACCCTTGTTTCCTTCACCTTTCCTCACCCTACCCTTCCCTTAGACTTCTCTTCCCTCACCTGTCAAACCCTTTTCCCACCCTTTGCTCACCTTACCCTTCCCTCACCTTTACCACACCCTTCCCTTCCTCATCCTACCCCTCCCCACTCTCTCCTGCAGACACCTTTTCCTTCCCTTCCCTTCTCATTCTCTAATCTCACCCTTCCCATCCGTCACTCTTCCCTTCCTTCACCCTTCTTTTACACTTCCTTTCCTTCACCCTTCCCTCATCCTCCCCTTCCCGCACCTGTTTCACCAATTCCTCACCCTTTGCTCACCTTTACCTCACCCTACATCTCCCTTCCCTTTCCTCATTGTTCTCTAATCTGACCCTTCGCAGTGGGAGTGCTGCGGGGCGATGGGGAGGGGCGGGGAGGGACAGGGTGGGAGGGGGGGGGGTAGTGGAGTCGGACATACCACGTCCACGACGTCCACAAGTAAAGTAGGTAAATAAATAAATAAAACTATTTACCTTGCGTGCGCTGCATCGCCAAACTCGGCGATGCAGCGCACGCAAGGTAAATAGTTTTATTTATTTATTTACCTACTATACTCGTGGACATCGTATGCCCGACTCCACTACCCCCCTACCCTGCCCCTCCCCCGCCCCACTCCACTACCCCGCAGCACTCCCACTGCGAGCCGCCACTGCACCCTACCATACCCTCACCCTGCCGTTCACTTACTGTTTCCCTTCCCACACACTTCCCTCAGCCTACCCTACCCTTCCCTCACCCTTCCATCCCTCTACCCTTCCCTCGCCTTTCTCTTCCCTCACCCTTCCCTCATCCTTCCTTTTTCCTTCTACCCTTTCCTTCCCACACTTCTGTTCCCTTCCCTGACCCCTCCCCCTACATCTTTCCCTCCTCTCACCATCTTCCCTTCCCTTCCCTTCCCTTCCATTCCATTCCCTCACCTGTCCATTTTATTCCCTCTCCCTTCTCATCCCTCACTCTTTCCTTCTTTTAATCTTCACTTACTCTTCCTTCACCTTCCATTTTCCATCACTAGACCATTCCCTTCCCTCACCCTTCCTTCACCAGTCTTCCCTTCCCTCACAGTTCCCTTCCATCAGCTCACACTTCCCTTTCCTCATCTTTCCTTCACCCAACTCCTCCCTCACCCTTCCCTCACCTTTCCTCTAACCCAGCATGCCCTTGCCTTTTCCTTTCCCTAACCTTACCCTTCCCTACCCTCACCCTTCCCTTTCCTCATCCAAGCAAAGGAAAGGAAAAAACGGAAAGATGATAGTGAAAGGGTATGCAGAGGAAAAAAAGAAAATGAAAGGAAGGAAAGGAAAGGAAAGGAAAGAAGGGGTAGGTAAATGAAAAGGAAACAAAAGTAAGGAAGGGAGAGGAAAGGGAGGGTAGGAAAAACACATTAAAAATAAGGAAAGGGCAGAAAAGGGAAACACGATGAGGGAAAAATTGAAGGAAAGAGGAAGACGATAAGGGAAAGAGACAGAAGAAGGGGGAATGAATAGGATGGGAAAGGAAAGGAAAGGACATGAAGGGAAAGGGAAGTGGAAAGAATAGGGAAGTTGAAAGAGTAGAATTGAGAGGAAAAGGAAAGAAGTTGAAGGGAAACAAAAGCAAGGAAGGGAAAGGATAGGGAGGGAAAACACATTAATAAGAAGAAAGGGGAAAGAAAGGGAAACAAGATGAGGGAACAGGCAGGAAAAAGAAAGAAAGGGGGAAAGGGTAAGAAGACGAGGGAACAGGAAAGAAGGAGGGAGAATTAATAGGATGGGGAGGGAAAGGATAGGAAATTGGAAAGAGTAGGATTGAGAGGGAAAGGAGAAGTGGAAGTGAGGAAAAGGAATGGGAAAGGAAAGGAAAGGAAGAGAGAAGCAATGGAAATTACATTAAAAAGAAGAAAGGGGAGGTCAAGGGAAGCAAGATGAGGGAATGATCAGGAAAAAGAAGGAGGGGAATGGTTAAAAGATGAGGGAAAGGAAAGGAAGAAAGGGAAAAGAATAGGATGGGGATGGAATGGAATGGAATGAAGAGGAAGGGGAAGAAAAGGAATGGAATGTGGAAAGGAAAGGAAAGGTGACAGGGAAAGAGGGCAGGGAAAGGTGACAGGGAAAGGTGAAGAAAAGGAAAGGAAAGGTGATATGGCGAGGTAAAGCAAAGGCAGACAAATGAAAGAAAGTGAAAGAAAAGGGAAGGGAAGGGAAGGATAAGGAAAGGAAATGAAAAAGAAAAGAAGTGGACAGAAAGGAAGTGAAACAGAGGAGGAGGGAATTGAAAAAAAGTATGGCAGGGAAAGGAAAGGAAAGGAAAGGAAAGGGAGGGAAAAGGAAATACATTAAAAAGAAGGAAGGAGAGGAAAGGGAAGCAAGATGAGGGAAAGGACAGGAAAAAGAAGGAAGGAGTATGGTGAAGAAGATGAGGGAAAGGGAAAGAAGAAGGAGAAGAATAGGATGGGGAGGGAAAGGATAGGAAAGGTAAAGAATAGGATTTGGAAGGAAAAAAGGAATAAGGAGAGGAAAAGGAAGAAAAAAGAAAGGGAAGAGAAAGGGGAATAGAAAGGGAAAATGGAAAGGAAAAGGGAATGGGAAAGGACAAAGAAAGGAAGAGGAGGGAAGGGAAAGGAAAAGATGATGATGAAAAGGGAAGGGAGAAGAATTGATTAATAGGATGATGAGGTACAAAATTGAAAAGAGGTGAAAAGGGAATATTGGAACATTTGGGAGGGAAAAGAAAGGAGTGGAAGAAAAGGGACAGAAATGTAAGGGTTGAGGGAAAGGGAAAAGGAAAAGGAAATGGAAAGGAAAGGTATGGTACGAGGAAATGGAAAATGGGAAGGTAAGACAGAGAACAGAAAGAAAATAAAACAAGGGAAAGGAGAGAAAATTAAAAAGAAAGGAAGTGGACAGAAAGGAAATGGAACAGAGGGGGAGGGAAACAAAAAGAAAAGTAAGGTAGGGAAAGGAAATGAAAGGAGGGGGAAAGAAAATGGAAGGGGATGAAAGGAAAGGAAAGGGAAGCATGATGAGGGAAATGACAGGAAAAAGAAGGAAGCGGTAAGGTGAAGAAGATGAGGGAAAGGAAAAGAAGAAGGGGGATAAAATAGGATGGGGAGGGAAAGGATAGGAAATGGAAAGAGTAGGATTGGGAAGGAAAATAAAGAATTAGAAGGAAAGGAAAGGTTGAAGGAAATGAAAAGAAAAGGGAAGGACAAAGAAAGAAAGAGGAGGGGAGGGAAAGGAAAGGAAGATGATGAAAGGGGAAAGGAGAAGAATTGATGCATAGGATGATGAGGGACAAGATAGGAAAGAGGTGAAAGGGAAGATTTGGAGGGAAAGGGAAGGAGTGGAAGAGGAGAGACAGGATTTTAAGGGTTGAGGGAAAGGAAAGGAAAGGAAGAGAAAGGGGAAGGAAAGGAAAGGAGGGGAGGGGAGGGAAAGGTAATGGAATGGGGGAATCAAAGGGTACAGAAGGGGGAAGGAATGGAATAGCAAGAAGGAAGGGAAAGGAAAGGGAGAGTACAAGTCATTAAAAAGAAGGAAGGGGAAGGGAAGGGAATAAGATGAGGGAACGGACGGTGAAAAACAGGGGAGAGGTGAAAGAGTGGGATTGGGATGGAAAGGAAAGAAGTGGAAGAGGAGGAAAAGGAATGTAAGATTGAGGGGAAGGCAAGGGAAGGGGATGAAATGGAAGGGAATAATGGGGACCGAATATGGACGAATATAGAAGGAAAAGAAAAAGGAAAAGGAAAGGAAAGGAAAGGGATGTGGAAAGAGTAGGATTGAGAGGGAAAGGAAAGAAGTTGAAGGGAAACAAACGTAAGGAAGGGAAAGTAAAGGGAGGGGAGGGAAAATACATTTTAAAAAAGGAAGTGAAAGGAAAGGGAAATAAGATGAGGGAACAGATAGGAAAAAGAAGGAAAGGGAAAGGGTAAGAAGATGAGGGAAAGAGAAAAAAGAAGGGAGAATGAATAGGATGGGGAGGGAAAAAGATAGGAAAGTGGAAAGAATAAGATTGAGAGAGAAAGGAAAGAAGTGCAAGGAGTGGAAAAGGAACGGAAGATGAAAGAAAAGGAATTGGAATTGGAATTGGAAAGGAAAGGAAAGGACAGGAAAGGAAAGGGAAGGGAAGAGAAGGAAAGAAGGGGAAGGAAAGGTTATGGAATGGGAAAATTAAAGGGTACAGAAGGGGGAAGGAAAGGAATAGTAAGGCATAAGGGAAAGAAAAGGGAGAGGAAAATTAATTCAAAAGATGGAAGGGGAAAGGGAAAGGGAAAGGGAAGGAAGCAAGATGAGGAGTAAGGACGGGAACAATAAAAAAGGTGAAAGAGTGGGATTGGGAGGGAATGGAAAGGAAAGAAGTGGAAGAGGAGGAAAAGGAATGGAAGATTGAGGGGAAGGCAATTGAAGGGGAAGGAAGGCAAATAATGGGGACTGAATAGGGAGGAATATAGAAGGAAAAGAAAAAGGGAAACAAAGAAAAGGAAAGGAAGGGAAGGGAGGGGAGGGGAAGGGAAAGGAAAGGATAGGATAGGGAAGTGGAAAGAGTAGAATTGAAAAGGAAAGGAAAGAAGTTGAAGGGAAACAAATGTAAGGAAGGGAAAGGAAAGGAAAGGGAGGGGAGGGAAAATACATTTAAAAAAGGAAGGGAAAGGAAAGGGAAATAATATGAGGGAACAGACAGGAAAAAGAAGGAACGGGGAAAGGGTAAGAAGATGAGAGAAAGGGAAAGAAGAAGGGAGAATGAATAGGATGGGGAGGAAAGAATAGGAAAGTGGAAAGAATGGGATTGAGAGGGAAAGGAAAGAAGTGGAAGGGGAAGAAAAGGAATGGAAGAGGAAAGAAAAAAACTGGAAAAGAAAGGAATGGAAAGGAAAGGAAAGAAAAAGGAAGGAAAGGAAATGAAAGGAAAGGAAGAGGGAAGGAATGGAAATTACATTAAAAAGAAAGGAGAGGTCAAAGGAAGCAACATGAGGGAAAGAACAGGAAAAAGAAGGAGAGGAAAGGGTTAAAAGATAGGGAAAAGGGAAGAAAGGGGAAAGAATAGGACGGGGACTGAATGGAATGAAGAGGAAGTGGACGAAAATGAAAAAAGGAATGGATTGTTGAAGGATTATATGAAAAGGGAAAGCAAAGGCAGACAAAAGAAAGACATTGTAAGGGAAATGTAAGGAAAGGAAAGACAAAGGAAAGGAAATAAAAAAGAAAGGAAGTGGACAGAAAGGAAACGGAACAGAGGGGGAGGGAAAGGAAAAGAAAAGAAAAGTAAGGTAGGGAAAGGAAAGGAAAGGAAGTGGGAAGGGAAAAGGAAATACATTAAAAGGAAGGAAGGGGAGGAAAGGGAAGCAAGATGAGAGAAAAGACATGAAAAAGACGGAAGGGGTAAGGTGAAGAAGATGAGGGAAAGGGAAAGAAGAAGGGTGAAAGAATAGGATGGTGAGAGAAAGGATAGGAAATGGAAAGAGTAGGATTGGGAGGAAAATAAACAATTAGAAGGAAAGGAAAAGTAATAGAAGGTGAAAGGAAAGGAAAGGAAAGGAAAGGAAAGGAAGAGAGAAAGGAAACGGAAAAGGAAAAGGAAAAGACAAAGAAAGGAAGAGGAGGGAAGGTAGATGAAAGGAAGATGATGAAAGGGCAAAGAATAAGAATTGATGAATAGGATGATGAGGCATAGAGGTGTGAAAGGGAAGATTTGGGAGGGAAAGGGAAGGAGTGGAAGAGAAGTGACAGGAATTTAAGGGTTGAGGGATAGGAAAGGAATGGTAAAGAGAAAGGAAAGGAAAAGAGAAAGGAAGGGAGAAGGGGAAAAGGAAGGGGAAAGGGAATGGGAAAAGGAAGGGGAAAGTGAAAAGGAAAGGGAAAGGGAAAGGGAAGGAAAGGAAAAATAAGAAGGGGAAGGAAAGGTAATGGAATGGGAGGGTTAAAGAGTACAGCAGGGGTAAGGAAAGGAATAGTAAGGAGGAAGGGAAAGGAAAGGAAAGGAGAGGAAAATACATTAAAAAGAAGGAAGTGGAAAGACAGGGAAGCACGATCAGGGAAAGGAAGAGAAAAATAACAAAGGGGAAAGGCGAAAGAGTAGGCTTGGAAGGGAAAGGAAAGAAGTGAAAGAGGAGGAAAAGGAATGGAAGATTGAGGGGAAGGGAATAATGGGGACTGAATAGGGAGGAATATGGAAGGGAAAGGAAAGGAAAGGAAAGGAAAGGAAAGGAAAGGAAAGGAAAGGAAAATGATGGAACGGGAAGGGAGAAGAAGGGATAAATAGGATGATGGGAGAAAGGATGGGAAAGAGGTGAAAGGGAATATTTAGGAAGGAAAGGAAAGGAGTGGATGGGATGGAACTGGATTTGAAGGGATGAGGGAATGGAAAGCAAGCAAAAAGCAAAGAATGGATAGAAAGGAAAGATAACATGATATTGAAATGGAAAAGCAAAGGCAGTGAAAAGAAAGAAAATGAAAGAATGGAAAGAAATGGGAAGGAAAGAGAAAGGAAGTGGGCAGAAAGGAAATGAAATGGAGGGTGGGTGGAAAAGGAGAAAAGAAGGAAGGAACGGAAATAAAATTAAAAAGGAATGACAGTAAAATTCATTTAAAAAAAAGGAAGGGGGGAAGGGAAGCAAGATGATGGAAAGGACAGTAAAAAGAAGGGAGGGGAAAGGTCAAGCAGATGAGAGAAAAGGGAAAGTGGAATGGGAAATACGAAGTTTAGGATGGAGAGGGAAAGGATAGGAAAGGGGTAAGAGTAGGATTGGGAGGGAAATGAAAGATGTGGAAGGGGAGCAAAAGGAATGGATGGTGGACGGGAAGGGAATGAAAGGAAGGGAAGGGGACTGAATGGATAGGAAAGTGAAAGGAAAGGAAAGGAAAAGAAAGGAGAGGAGAGGAGAGGAGAGGAGAGGGGAGGGGAGTAGAGGAGAGGAGAGGAGATGGAAGCATAGCAGAGGAAAGTTTATGGCAATAAAGGACAGGGTTGGCAGGGCAAGAGAGGGAGATTAAAGGGTGAAAAAGAGAAAGGTAACACTAAAGAAATTGTTGAGATAGGAGATGAGGAAACTAAATGAAAAGGGGCAAAAAAGGAAATTTAAGTGAAGGGGATCTCTTCTATCTCATTCGTTTTCATGAAAATTAGAAGCTGTGGGAATAGAGAAAAGGGTCATCAAAAAGGAAGGATGTGAAGGATATTGAAGGGGAATGGAAGCAATGGGGAAGAGTTGGGGAAATTTAGGGGAAATGAGCTGAAGGCATTGAAGAGGGTGAAGAGAACAGAAGGGAAGAAGTGTGGGTGGAAGGATCAGGGGCGGCTCCTCAGCTAAGGCGGAGGAGCGTCACCCCACTGAGTGTAAAAGGAAAAATAAAATGTGAATAACGTTATGTTATTATCATTGTATTTGTCTCTATGGAGCCCGAGCCAGGTTAGGGCAGGGCAGGGCAGGGCTGTGTCACAGGGAGATGGAGGAGGAGTGGTATAATGTGAGGGCGCATGACGGTTTGGCTGGCTGTCTTGAGCCAGCTAAACCGTCATGCTCACTTAGCATGTTCTCCATCCGGCTGTGTTGCACAGCCTGGGTGGAGAACATGCACAGGGCTCCCAGTCCCTGTCCGATCGCCGAACCACGGCGCTCAGGCCAATCATAACGCTGCTGTCATGCTGGTGACAGTAGTGTCATGATTGGCTTAGGGGAGTCTGGGGGCCTGTGTGCTTAGGGGAGTCTGGGGACCTGTGTGCTTCCTGTTTCCTGCGTCGGATGGAGGAGAGACAGCGGCCCTTCAGATAAGCGAACTTTTTGTTTTGTTTTAATCGAGACCTCCCCCCCCTCCCCATGTCCTACCAATACTTTCAAAAGCGGCAGTCACTTGAAAGGTTAGGGTAAAGTTGACAGATGGAATGGAAGGTGAATGGCTCAGAGGTATAGGAGAATATAGGAGGACTAGAACAGAAGAGAGAGAAATAAAAGGAAGCAGGAAGTTTAGGGAAGGGTAGTAGAGGGAAGGCTAGAAGAACAGAGGGTGGATAACAGGCAAGGAAAGAGATAGGTGAAAATAAGTAATGGGAGGAAAAAATAGCAGAGGGAAATTATATAAAGTGAGAGGAAGAGATGGACAAGGCAGAGAAAGACTGTGGAGGTGAGAGGAAAGAGGTGATGGGAAAATAGAGGGTGTAAAGAAAGGAATCAAACGGAATTGAGGGGAGAGGGTTAGGAATGAAAGGGAGGGAAGGGAGGGAGGGAAGGGAATAGTGGGGAAGTGGGGAGCTAAGGGAGGAATTGGTTGGCGGAGGGGTGTATGGAGCTGGGAGGATCCTCGGGGTGGGCTACGTGAAGAAATGAAGGGTCAGGGCAGTTTGGGATTTTCAAGTGAGTTTCAAGTCCGTCTTCAGTTTGGTTTTCATGTCAGTTTTCATTAGATTTATTCACTCACCTTGTTCCCACCCCTTGACGATTTCCTTTTTTGCGGCCCGGTCCGCCCATGGGCTTTTAGCCTCTCTGTGTCACTATCTCTAGCCCCCAGCCGTTATCCTTCCTGCCTAGTATGTGTCCTCGCGCTGAATGCTGCAGCGCCCAGGTTACAAGCCTTTTTAGACAAAGGACACGTCACAATGAAGACCTTTCAACATGTCACCATGACATCACTAATCCGTGGGTGAATCCATGCACTCCCGGATTACGGGGGGGGGAAGAAGTGTTGAAGAATATGGACAATATCCAATTTCTTGGAATGATTAACTATCACGTCACTAAAACTGATCCAGTTACATGTCAGTAAAACTACCCCGCCCCTCCAAATGCCACCGTTTAATGCCTCTAATTTTCTCTCTGCTGCAGGCGCGGCCTCCCCCGTGCAAGCTCCCTTTGTATTCATGTACCCTGGGTCTCGTGATGTCACACCGAGGGCCTATGACATTCTAAATGTTCCGTTCAGAGTTCTGCTTCTGGTGCTGTTGTGAAGGGTCGTGCGGTTTCAAATCAATGCTAGAATCTACATTTTTCTCAGCCTTTGTTAAAAAAAAATGCCATTTAAAAATAATACTCATCCTCACAATTTGGCGGTCCACATGTGTTTATGTAAAAGTGTTCTAAGTGGCCACACCCACAACCCCGTGTGCAACTCGCTCCTCTGTCCTCCAGTAATCTTCCTCATTCCTTCTTTCAAGTAGTGCTCATACCACTAGTGTCTAGATCTCGATGGGGTGTGGGGGCGGGGGTGAGGATGACTGCGCAGGGTCCCAAACTGAGATTATTTAATCTACTATCCACGCGGTCTTTCAGTCTCCCTTCGGGAGGTCTCTACTTCAAACCTTGCAATAGCTCTTTGTACTTCTGGAGATGTGGTTTCCGGTGTTTGTTGTGGTGCTTCTGGTGAAGTCTGTGGTGAGTGTTCCTCCTGTGCCCTGAGAGGCCACTGGTTTGCCCATCTGTTGCTGATTGCTCACTTTGACGTCACCAGCTGTGAAATAGGGCTCTGTCTTCTCAGGCCTAGCTAAAGATCCTACTTCATGAGGGTTACGTTAAAGATTTCGAAGAAAAGGGGTTTGCAGAGCACAATAGCTGTATAAATACATTTAGTGGCAAACCTAAAACTTTCAAATATATGACGTTTGTGTCCTTGAGCATGAGCTGACCACAACACAACTGCTATGAAAAAAGGCTGAATATGCATGAGTTTGTTTCTTGACATTTCCTCATTTGTCAGTAGTGCATATTTCTTTCATTGTACTTAACGAAGCATGGCTTCTATGCGCTATATGGAGCCAGAGTAAAGTGGTGGAAATATGTTCTTGTTGGCATCCTAACCTTCAGAAGGACTGGGCACCTCTACTCACCCTATCTGAGGGCAGGTTACCAGAGCGTTTTAAAAAAAAATTGTTTAATACGCTTTATTAAGTAATAATACATGTCACAATGAGCCAGCAATAAACACAACATTTAAAAGCAAAGAATACATGAGGGAGCAAGCACTAAAAACAGAGGAGAAGCTATTTACATTTTAAACAGCATCAGAAAAATAACAAGCATTGGCATAGCCAATAGGTCTCGCCTTTGGGACCTTATAAGTGTTTAGCCATGCAACAGTTGATGTTGTTGCACCAAGGATATTGTGCTGCATAACTAAATACTTATAAGGTCCTAAAAGCGAGACCTATTGGCTATGCCAATGCTTGTTGTGAATTGTTAATGTGTTGGTGACTTGGGAAGAGGTCGAGTTTATGTGACCTTGTTCCATATAAATATGTCTTAACAGCTACTCACTCTTTCCCAGAATCACAGCAGCATTTGCTTGATTCCAGGCTCACAGGTTCTAAACAGCATGCACAGAAAGGGAAGCCGAGAGGCAAGTGAACGCCATTTTTTAAAGCAGAATTGGGTTAGAAAGCTGGTGTAAGGCCAGGGAGGGTTTGAAAATTTGGGTGAGAAACCTCCAAAAATGGATAAAGCAGGATAATCTCCAATGTAATCGCTGAGATGGGAATTGATAAGCACGTGGTGGGTAAAAAGCAGCTCCAGGGATGCTTTTTGGCTCTAAATGCTTTAGAAGTCGTGTTGAGGATGCAAACAAACATGGCCCCATCAAGGGGGATACAGAATGCTTTAATATGAAACCTCATGTCAGATTTTGTATTCCCAGCGAAAGCACGGATACCCAACTCATCTAGAACCCAGCTCATCCTCCTATTATTCAGCATTAAAGGAACACGAGGTAGTCTACTTGCGGAAGGGGTGCTAAGACGTCACTGGTGTAAAACAAGTGAAGTCAAAGAACACAGACAAATTTAATATTTATTCAAACCAATTCTAGCTAGAATTATCTTGTTCAATAGGTGCACAGTTATATTGAGGTGTATATATAATTGGCCTTGTTCTGTATTGCCTCCCAGAAGCGATGAGGACCATTTAGCCATCAATATACATTACTGCTTTGGGGTGTGATCAGCATACGTTCAGTCCTTTTACGACTGATCATCCAAGGTCTCTTGGAATTCAGTATCATTAAAAGCCCATTTTTAAAAGCCTACTCTACACTTCAGGGAAGACCTTAAAAACATATGCTGCCTTTTCCAGGACCCCACTATTCTTGATCTGGGAATGCCGCTTCTTCGTGCAACTAAGCCCTATGACTTTAATTTCATAAACATTGTAAGCATTGACCAGAAGTTGCGATCCCTCATTCTACTCACTGCTTCTTAGGCTTAAAACCTCCACAACTCCTTCATGGGCCACTCTGGCCATGTAAAGCTCATAGAAGGAAGGGAACGTTAGAAAACAATTGTTGTATTATCCTACTAAACTGCATTTAAAAAATAACACTAGAGTAGCGCCTTATGCAAAATGGTGGAAGATATTAGATACCAAAAAAGGTTATTTGCATTTATTAGTTTACCTGAGAATTTGCATTGAAATTGTTGTTTGTGTTTCCGATCAAAACTACTCAATAAAATACTAACCTGATTGTAATAAATCTAGGTGTAGAAGGAAGGTGGGGCATGGAAGACAAAAACACCAAAAACTAGAAATGAAAATGTTCAGGAATTGCAACGTGATCATGTTAGAATAGAGTCCAAAAATGAGAACACCCAGCAGTTGAAAATGCAGGGCTTTCAAATATGTTCCCTTACATACAACACACTCTGTGGAATAGCAACCAGGATGGCTGGTTGATGCCTCTAATGTTGCTTGAGTCGGGATTGGTGGTGTCTGGTTGATCATTATGCCGCACATGAGGCTGTAGATGTTTGTTGACTACTTTCTCCGTTCATTTGTTACTTTCAGATCTCTGGTCACAAGTACAATGTGTGCGACAAATAAAGCAGATTGCTTTGCTCCTGGGTCTGTGATTTCACACTGTGGTACACCTGCATTGTACACCACTGAGGCCAGCGCATGAAGAAGGCCAAGTACAGCTTGGCATCGCTCACGCCAGGCAGCAGGAGCAGAGACTACAGCTGGCACAGGCTGGAGACCAAACACAGATCCAGCACATCTGTTTTGTTACTGCAGCCACAACGTAAACAATACTAAACATGCAACGAGGATAAACAAAAACTGGAATTCACTGTATGTCACTGCACATTCATGAAAGTCTAAATAGCCGCACACCTCAGGCACACTGCAGCTGGAACTCAGTGGAGGTAGCCAAGCTGGACTATTCATAGGGAGAGCAGTGTATTCCTTTGTTGCTGTCTCGGGTCTCCCCTGAGCTGACAACATAATTATTCAGAAACCCAACACCACAAAGGAGGCAACAGAATAGTTAAAATAGTCAAACCCACAACAGAGGTATCATTAATCTTGCCTTCAACCCTCAGACGTTCAATCAGACGGATCATTGAAGGTCTGCTCTACTCCAGCCCTCAGACATTTATTTTATTTTGTTATGAATTTATTTGAAATAATAATTTCGGTGGATTGTGGAGAACACACACTAGATATATTTTATGCAGAAGCTCCGTCACAGCAGCTGCCTTTGGACGCTGATTTGCGTTGCAGAATGAGAGGGCGTAGCCCTTGGCTGGGTTGTGTCTGTCTTTCAGGTGTGAGATTGAGCCAGGGCTATTATCAGCCAGGCTGGAGTCTACCTTGACTCGTTATCTATGGATCCAGAGGAATAGAAATCATGTGCAGAAAGTCATAATTTATCGCACTACACATATACAAACTGCTCGGTCATTAAATCTTAAGCAAAGGATCACACAGCAAGCATCAGGTAGCCTACTCTCAAGGTGGATTCCATATTCAAGGACAAGTTCGCCACACCATGCACACTGAGGTCTTCGCAGTGGCTGCCACCACCTAGCATGTGGTATAGCACAAATCATGCAAACAACCCCCCCCCGCATACAAAACTCACGACACAGCATGCAATCTTTAAATTCTAGCTCCTAAAACTAATGATAACGTAGCAGGCCTCAACAGAAAGAAAGCATAAGACACTGGGTCCTCTTACTAAGTCAACTGCAGAAGCTCTGCTGTGGGCGAGGAGTAACACCCTCCCGAAGGTGAGGAAAACTGCTGGAGGAAACAAGAAGCTAACAGGATGTCTGCGCTCCTGCTGTTGAAGGGGTGACATTTCAAGATGAATTAACCAGTTTTGATGCCAGGTGCCCCCTTTTGCTAGGCAATAGATGTTCATGAGGACACTGCAAGCCACCCAGATTGCAAATGCGCATGGCCAGTGAAGGTCTTGTTCGCGCTATATAGAACTCAGGAGGAAAAAAAATGATTTGTGTTGTACTTTGCAATTAGTTTACAAATGCTTTAACCGGTAAAAAATGTTTAGACTATGGACACTGCACGTTTACTCTAAATTCAGACCTGAGGGGCCATTCTGCTTTTTTTCATCAGTGACATGAGTGCATGTGTAGAATTGTAAGACCATAAAATAAGTATCGTATCTAGAAGAGGAGGAGATAGGATACAGAGAACAAAAAAAACACCAGGAGTGTGAATAACGTGGGAGACACGTATTTACTAGAAGAGACGTGCTTCTAGAATAAGGGGTCCTCGGGAGCAACGCTGGCGTTCTCCCTCAAAGAAAGTGGTAGACACGCACAAAACACCTTCATAATAGATAGTAGGGGTAAAACAGGACACAGAATGCATTAACTGCTTGCAAACAAGTCGAAGTGTGAAAATAAAGGCAGAGCTGGAAACCATGTACGCCTGGGTGCTGCAAGAGATGTGTAAACGTGCACATTAGAGGGGCCTGGGAGTCTCTCCTCGTCTGCAGACAGTTTCTATGTATTTATTATTTTTTGGAAGTATGAAGCAGACACCATCCACGCAGCCGAATGTGCCCTTACTCACACAAGACTTGAAGGAAGGCGCAGCCTCTCTCAGATACAATCATTAGCTTGGGGATGAGACGCCACGCTTGACCCAGAAGAAAGACGGCTGCCTGTCACCCAGAAGGCAGCTGCCGAGCCTGGAGAAGATTATTCTGCCTTTGAAATGTCCAGCTTCTAAGATTTCAAGATTCTAGACAGAAAGAGAGGGGGAAATGCAATCTTTAACAAGCATTGGCCGCGCGCTGTGGTGGGGGAGGGGGAGCAGCCAGAGAGCAAGTGACGCGAGGCCGTGAAAGTGACACGGCCGCGCGGCCGCTAGACGCGCTCTGTGGTGGGGGAGGGGGAGGACAATAAAGAGCAAAGCCAGATGGCCTGGAGCATGCGAGGAAAGCGCGTTACTGTGCGCGTTCTCGCATGCTTTAGGCCAGGCCAAAAAAAAGTGGTCGCATTTCCGAAAGCCCACTCACTAAATGTCTCGCCAGACCAGCGCATGCGCTGGCTCAGGCGAGACCTAAAAATGGGGGAGAGAAGGGGGGGATACTCTTAGAACTGGAGATCGAGTAATATTGCATAACAGTATATATCAGTGAGAAAATTGCAATAACACATGAGGAAAAAATAACAAAGATAAAAGTTAAATAAGAAAAGAGCAGAGAAACTTGATAGTTCACGGAGGTTTAAAATTCTCATAATATGTACGAGAGAATTTTGCTTTTGCAATCTTATTTTAGATAAGTTGTTAATGAGAACCAGCATACGTCTCTATTAACAAACGGTTTACATGAAGAGGCAAAAGCAGTTTCCAATCGATGATAATGACATAGATTAGTCCACCAATTCTGAACCGAAAGATTAACTGAGTTTTTCCAATTAAGTGCAATTTGTTGGAAGGCTAAAGCCAGCATAAGGTCAAATAAACCATGTTCATGTTTAGTCAAACCCAAAGTATACCAGAGTGTTTTAGTGGATATATAATATTTTGTGGAACCTGCATGTGTGGCTAGAAATGTGGGATGTGTGGCTCGTAGTCTGATTAACTTGTGTGTATCACATTCTGGTCTTCTGCGGCCCCACCTTGCGGTTTAGTTTAATGCACGTATATTGGCCAGCAAAAGCCACCCAAACCATAGTCTTCTCGTCACAGAGACCCCATAGCACAATATATGCTCCTGTTTGACATAGGCACTGGCCCCACAACGCAAGGTTGCAACATCAGGCACTCTAATGACCAGTGCTCACTGCAGCTCCTAGACCCCTGGTCACCTTTGTTGCCACCTGCAGGCCCTGGCCCCCCTGAAGCTCCTGGAACCCTTGCTCACTTGTCATCCTTGCCGCCCCTGTCTCGTACATGTATAACAACTTCCATTTTCCCTTTTTCAGCTGAGTTGGGATCAAGTGTACCCATGGAAAGAAGACAGGTGGGTCAGAACAGGGGAAGAGAATCATGGAAAAAATTATCAGATTTCACTGGATGGAAGGAGCAGTGCTTTGTTGATCATTTTAGCAGCGAGGATGTCAGTTAGAAAGAGGGATTTATTTGGGATTACGAATATCCTGCAATTAAAGCTACAATTCCAACTCACTGTTGTATTCCTCTTAGGGTGTCCATAAACGGACTTTCCAGTATCATGTCCTTATATAGGCACAATTCGCCCTGCCCTTATATAGGCATAAAATCCCAGCCCTTATTTAGGCATTAAACCGTGCACTCCAAATACAGGCATGGTCTCTGACATCCGTCCACCCTAACGTCACAACGAGTTCATGAAGAACAGACCCTTAGGCTGCGGGAGTTTCCTAGCCCAGGACTATTGATTTCTTCAAGGACTCATATATTATGCATGAACCATTATTCCTTAGGGGTTCATTAATGACGTCTTCCGCTTTCCGACTCACGTCAATGCTAACATTCTTAGGTACTTCTCAGGTATAAATATACCTTCCCTAGCCCCTGTAAATCAGAGGAGACCTCGACTTCAGAGGAGCCCGTTTCCCGGCCCGTCGCACTGAGAAGACGCTGTCATCCCTGCATGCAGAGAGTCCAGCTTCCAGTGATCTGACTTCCCTTGCGGGGTGTTGGAGTTCGAGTCTGGCAAAGAGATTCCTACCTCTCTCATTCTTCAGGTATGGAGCTGACTAGAACCTAGAGGGACTCTTGGCATACTAGGCATACTAGGCTTAACATACTCTTAGTATACCATAGTAAAGAATACTTCACCTACTTCATACCTCTCCCTACACCTAGGTTAGGTTAGGTACATTGGGGTAGAACTAGATTAGAAACGCATCGTATGAGTACTCGCATTTTTAGTCTGTGTCATTTATGTAAATGCATATATACTAAAAGATAATGCTATCGCAGTATTATTTATTTCTACTGCTCACACTGTACATTATTTATCTCGCATACTGTCTTGTGATCGTAACAGCACATTTTACTTACACCAGAAACAAGACTGTTCAATAAATCTTTTATTGAAACGCCCGTCTGTTCTTTCTGTGTAACTTGGAGAAAACTAAGCATGCACGATTGAGCTGAGTGAAATAGTTATCTATTGTTTCCACGACTCTGGGACACGTTCTGATTCTAAAGGGAAACAAAGTGGTCATGTTTTGCGGCTGCCAGAAACTACTCCCTTCTTGTCGTCAAGGAGTTTCTAGTGGCCTCTGAGCTAGCTGGCACAAGTAATTAAGTTTAATATACTCGATAGGGACATACTGACCTTAGTCCTATGTCAAAGCTATAGGATATATTATTCCAATGCGCAGAGCCTATTAGGGAAATAGGAGCTACACTACATGGCGCCCAACGGTTTGGTAAGGCGGTAATTCAACGTTAGATACTGAGTAACACAGCCGTGCTTTTTTCTCTCAGAGACCCCTACCCATATACTCCAAAAGGCGTCTGGAGTGGGCAGGGTTAAGTATCCACCAAGGCTACATAGGGCAGCACCCTATATATTAGCTGTTTGGTTTGCTCAACGTTGAAGGATACAGTGTTCCAAAATATTGTGCACCTTATCTTTGTCTCCTTGAAACTTGTTCTACATTTTTCAAAAAACAAAATGACTGAAACCGGAAACGGTGGAGCTGCGGCTGATCCAGCCCAAGCAGCAGTTTTTAACATTACAGGTTTAAATGAAACCGAGGAGGGTGTTATAGACATCACTCCAAATTTAAGAAGAGCCATCACTCTAAAACTCATAAAACATGGCCTACCACCAAGAGGAGGTAGAGCAGTTTTCGTGATAGAGGCACACGAATCCTTTCAGACAGAGGTATTCTATTCATGGGTAATATTTCCTGAATCCAATCCAGTAACACACATGTGTCACTTCTACAAAGAAGATGATCCACCAGAGGAATACATTCCTTTCGAGGATATTGAAATTCCATTAACATACCAGGAGCATCAGCTCTGGTTTAAAGGCGCCCTAAAACATCACAAAAACATTACCATGCTCGGTCCACTAGGTAGACCAGGAGCAACATGGCCGATTCTAGCCGGCTACACACCTCATCCTGACATTGAAGAAATGTCAGACGAGGAATTACTTACTCAACTCACAGAGTTAATAAAAATCTACAGACAATTGGTCCAATATGTCATGCAGACTTTCACAGTCCAACCACCATTGACAATTCCAAATCAAACTCCTCACCAGGGGAATACACTAAAAATTACACCACAGACTCTATACGCAGTCATGGGTAAAATGCCCACAAAACGTGAGCAAATTCCATTCTGGATAGCTCAAAAAATTACTCAAATAGAAGCAGTATTTCCAAATACTAGCCCATATGAGAAACACAGAATCCTGACAATCAGTTTACCGATTGGGATCACACCACAACTGGAAGACTGCACCACTTGGGGCTCAGTCTTTGCTGCCATCTATACTAAAACACATGGCATTCCGTCAATTGCGGTAATACCTGATGTCCTGAAACAAATTCAAAACGAATACGGGGCAGAGCCTGCTCTAAATTTAGGTATGAAATTACTGAAAAATTTCGACCAGGTCTCAACAATAATATTATCTAATATTAAAGGGGAGGCAGCAGCAGTGGCGATCTGCCAAAAATTAAGGGAATTCGATGTTACAGAACAAAAAACTGAACTACCCAGAATTATAGAACAATCTTATGCAGAATTAGGCAGAGATAGTTTGGGTGGAAGACCAGTGAAGCCAAAACTATCTGAAAGTCCTGAGAAGGACTCAATTAAACAAACTCCTACATCTTCTAAAAGAAGTGGGAGACTAATAAACAAAATTCAAATGAGAAACGTTCTCAATCTCGAGGTAGGTCTCCTCAAAAGGAGCCCTCTGAAAGGAGGTATAACCTCAGGAATAGCTATAATTTGAGAAAACCTGACAGGTATCAAGATACTGATACACGTTCCTCTCGTCCCTTTCAGATCTCATCACAGACTTCAGAAAGAAGAGGACGATCGGAACATAGAAAAGAACGCGTGAAATCGAAAGACAAAAAACACGCTCCAAAAACTAAAGCAAAACCTCAATTCTCCAAAAAGAAAGTAGCAGGTCTGAAGGTCAGACATGCCGAGAATACTGAGAACACAACTCAAGAACGGAGAATGGGCTCAGACAATGCTGGACAGTGCAGCAGAAGTCACAATAGCTCGCCAGAACCTGAAGGAACTTCTGGAGATAGTGGACTTGAATGAGTACATTAAAGTAGAGACTGTAGACACCAGGGTTAGTACTCCACAAAAGTTACATGAAATAACACTCCGGATGGAGGGAGATAAACCTAGACAGGTGAAAGCACTCTTTTGGGAAAGACTATCAAGGGGCTATGACATACTTCTAGCAGAAAAAGACTGGCCACCACAATTTGTCAGGGAGTGCCCACATGGCGAGGACATTATTATGCATGCCTTCTCCAACCATATACCAATGCACCTAAGATATACATATGCCAGGAAATGGGCAGTGGCCCAGGCCCCAGCATTATATAAAAATCATGTAGGATGGGATGAGGACTCACCTCACCATAAAATACATCTGAAACATAAACCAACTGCACAAAGGCAATATCCAATAAAGCAAGAAGCTAAAAAACAAGTCAGGGAGATCTTAGATCAACTTGAATATCAAGGGGTGATTGAAACATGCACCTCCTCAATGAACAATCCTTTGTTTCCTGTCTCCAAACCAGACAATACATATCGTCTAGTTTTGGATTACAGACACCTAAACACTTGTTCTAAAACTTTTGCAGTGCAAAATGCACATAGCACAGCATTAATGAATAACATTGTGCGTAAAAAATATAAAACAACATTAGACATCTCAAATGGTTTCTTTTGTCAAAACATAGCACCTGAAAGCAGGTATTTAACAGCATTCTCCATAATGGGGACCCAGCGTCACTTTTGTCGACTCCCACAATGGTTCAAGAACAGCCCAGGTTTATTCTCAGCGAGGGTAACGGAGTTACTACAAATTTATGACAATGAGGCATTGTCCTATGTCGATGACATCTATCTGACAGACGATGACCTGGAAAAACACTTGAACAGGGTGAGCACCATTATACTGGGTTTCGCCTCTGAGGGCTACAAGTTCAACTTTAAAAAGTCCAGAATTGCCCATCTCAATGTCCTATTTTTAGGATATGAGCTTTCAAGTGAAGGCAAGAGCTTGGCAGCTAACTTTCTAGAGAAATGTGCGCTGCTCCAACCTCCAAAAACGCTAAAAACTTACAATCCATCCTGGGTTTCCTAAATTTTGGAAGAACATACATTCTAAACTTCGCAGAAAGGGTTAAACCTCTCTACGCATTAATCAAACCTGATTTTTCGATCAAAAACTGGACACAGGAACACACAGAAATCTTGCGTTCACTCCAGGCTAACTAGTTAGCAACAAATCACTTACAGACACGTGTAAGTCAACGTAATTTGGTGATCCGAATAATTTCGGGTCAATGCGGATTCACCTATTTAACCTTCAATGAGGGTGAGAAAATACCAATCGCATACAAATCCCATTTGTACACACAAGCGGAAATGCGCTTCAGTTCAACTGAAAAAATTCTGACAGCAGTTCAAACCGCTGTAGCAAAAGAAAGAGCCTTAGCCCAAGGGAAACGCATTATTGTCGTAACCCCAGTACCGGCTTTAGAAGCGGTCACAAAAGCAAGCATTCCAAATGCTAAAGCATTACATCCAAGATGGATACAATGGGTTAATTCTCTTGCTGCAACAGATGTTGAATATGTTTTTGATCCTGATTTAAAAACACAAGCATTCCTGCAATATGAACAAGAATGTCCTCTGCCTACTGAAATTCTGCCTCTCGATCAGTACGAATTCATAATTTACACTGACGGATCCGCACAGCCCGCAACAGGGAGTAAGCAAGCTTACAGTGCAGCGTGTGCAATAGTTAAAGGTCGCATGCGAAATGGCATCTTCAGACCTATGGTCACAAAAACTCAATCTCTAGGAGATTGTACAGCTCAGCGAGCTGAACTGCAAGCATTCAAACTGGCACTTGAAAGTACAGATCGAGAATTCCCCACACTAATAGTGTGCGATTCCTTTTACTGTGTTCAGTCGTATAATGACTATATTCGAAACTGGCTTGAAAATGGTTTCAAAGATGCGAAAGGTGGCACAATAAAGCATAAAATGCTTTGGGAACAAGTATTTTCAGTTGAAAAATGAACTACCAAAGGCTCACGTGATCCACACACTGAGTCATCAACGTGATGGTGTTCACGTTGCAGGGAATTCATTGGCTGATGAAGCCGCAAAGGGGGCTGTTCAGACGGCTTCCGTAGCTGCGATCACTCGTTCAAAAACAAAAATAGACGGTGAGATAATGTTGGCTGTCAATGCTTCAAGCAAGGGCAGCAGTGCAGCGTTACCAATAAAGTTTCCACTCAAGTACTCTTATGTAATTGATGCGAACAACGTACCTTTTGCTCAAATCCCTGGAGTGGGGGATAGGGTAATTCCAAACATGGAACGTAGAGCAGCCTTGATTTATGAAACACATTTGGGGGAGGGTCTGTCACATCGAGGGATCTCTAAAACAATTTTAACGTTAAAAGAGATGTATGGTGGCCTGGAATGAATACAGAAATTCACATATTTATCAACAACTGTTTAGACTGTAAATTACAGCGAGAGAGCCACCAAACACCATGCTGCGAGTGCGGCAACCCAGTACAGACACCATTGTTAGACAGCATTAGACTATCTACGCGCCTGCGTCCTACTGGACAAGTGCAATCCCACAAATACTGAATCTAGGTTCCTATGGATATGGCCTCAGCGCTCAGCTGACGCTTGAACTGTTATAAAAGAGTTGCGAGTCTTTATCGGCACATACGCAATAGGCACGCTACATTCTGACCAGGGTCCTGCGTTTAGCTCTCGGGCTTACAAAGAAGCCATGGCCAGTCTGAGCGTTGCATTGCGGTACTCCTCTCCATTCCATCCTGAGGGAAATTCGGTTGTGGAAAGGAAAAACCGGGACATAAAGCAGTCTATAACAGCTAGGGTATTAGGTTCGGGTGATGGGTGGGTCAAACACCTTAATGGGGTCCAACGCTCATTGAACAATCTGCCAAGAAGTTCTCTAGGGGGGGTCACTCCATATGAGGTCCTATTTGGGACAAGAACGTGGGTACCAGACCTTGAACACGTAGGCACAGTGGTGGAAAATAAACCGTTTGATGTCAAAGATCGTTTGGCTGTTTTACAGGAACTGAATGAATTAAGAACGAAACAAAGCAACGTATTCCTACAGCCAACCACCACTGGGGAAAAATCGGCGGTCCCAGCAAGGCCTGTCTGGATTCCAAAAGTTGGGGATCTAGTCAGAGAAAAATTGCGGACAAGAAGGAATTTGGACCTTCTTACAGACAACCAGTACCTGTCCTAGCAGTTCAAGGAACAAGAACAGTACTTCTGCCGCCCCTTGCTGGAAGAAAGGAGAAAAGATTTGTGTCCATCGACCTGATCAAACCACAGTATGTGGCCAATACTAAACAGTAGGCCTCGTGGACTCCGACCTAGTAGCAGACGCACTCCTCTCGCTACTATCCAAGAGGTTCAGACTGAAAGACTGATAACTATCGAGACTTCAGCAGCAACAGATGAAGGACTAATCAACAACGCTATGGAACTCATCCCTCTTGACAACCAAGTAACAGTTCGTCCAAATACGCCTGTCTACACCAATGTAGCAAGTGAAGAACTGGTTCCAGCGATTTCTACAAATCCTGATGCAATTCCAACAATTGACAGAACTGCTTCTGGCTATTTCATTAACTTTGATACGTTCTCAGAAGTTCCGAGTGAACCTGAAACGACGCCAGCATCATTCAAACTCAAGCAGCAAGTACAAGACTTTCTTCACTTTCTGAAAAAGACTTATTTGGTTTCTCCATGGATTGAACTCTGGATTATATCTGGACTTTTTGTTTTCCTGCTCTGGCTAGCTTTGGTAACAACTGTGAGCGTGCTTATAAGTGGCAGATACATCCATGTGAACACTGAAGGAAAAGATGTGAATGTACTTTTGAAACCTCATAAATCTTCCCATCGTGAAGCAAGAGACTTGTCATCAGTGAACATCACAGCTGTTCCTATACAGGATGGTATAGTGTGGGACAAAACAGATTATGACATCTTCGGCCCGACGGAACAATTGAACATTCCACATTTGTTTAAAATTTCACTAAGTGATCTCATTACGTCCAGTACTTATTCAGATGATTGGGACTTTGAGACTGTTAATGACATAATGTTTGACCTAGAAAAATCTGCTGCATTTTCTAAAAATGAATATTTAGAGGGTTCATCAGACTATGAACAACTGTATTGTTATAACCACTATGGTCATCATTATTTGCATAAATCTGCATATCCAAGAAATGTGTTTATGTTTAACCAATGGGAGCATTGTCCTACACCACCACAAGGTAGTTCAAAAACATTTGCTAGTAAGTTTCCATATTTTTCAGGTTACAATACATCTGGCCCAGAATCATTTTACTTTAGAAATGTAAACAAAACAGGACTGAAAATTATGTTAACTAATACAAAAGAGATTTACTCTGCAGCATTTATTGCCCAACTGTCTAGACCGGGTTTCGACTTATGGAAAGACACAATAGACACAAAAACTGTCTGGGGTACTAAAGATTGGCAAGTGCAGGGGATAGAAGCTCTATTTAGAGCCTGTATCATCCCTGAACAAATAATGTTTTTGAATGAAACCATCCAACAAACATCTTGTCTTGGATTAGTCAAGATCAAAGAGATGAAAACACCTTCTGTACGAACACCTGCAAGTGATAACGATGCACAGGCAGTGGTGACAGTTGACAATATACTACAACTCAACAGATCTAATCCTGATTGGAAAAAATGGTTGATCTGGCCGACAGACACGAATAACTGTCAGGAAAGATTCCTGAATAAAACTCAGGGCTTTACTATTAATAGGCCAGACCCAAGATACGTCCAAAGACAGCATCCGGGGGTAGTAACAACATACAGTGTAGGAAAATTATGCCTTGATTGGCTGCATAAGTCTACACTACAGGATGTGAAACAACACTTATCCTTACTTAAAAAGGACGCAGACCTTAGGGAATTCTTGCTTGGACCAAGAAAACCGCGTCAAAAACGTTTCATATATGCCGGCATTTATGCTGCCTATAATGAAGCATGGAAAGTATCACAGATGGAGGCCGCAGAACGAATACGTGAACTTGATCGTATTAATTTAGAGAAAACACTCTCTGTGGTCGACAATGGGTTAACAACTTTGTCCTCCAGAATTTATTCATTGGATGGCATTATATCCTCTGCTATCGACATACTAGAACAAGATTTGGCGATGTTACAACAAGGTCAGTCTCAATTACGTTCTATTGTGTTATTAAGCTGGACGCTGCAATCTTTGCGAGCGGGCTATGTGCCTTGGCGTTTTATCAACACGTCAGCTCTGTTTGCAGAATACAATCTGACTGATAAACAGATCGAATTGGCACAAAGAGGAGCAAGGTATACAGTGCTGAGCATTGAAAAACTGGAAAAATTACCATTCACAGTGGCAGAAAAACCAGCTACAGAATGGCTTATTCATGGCAAAATAACATTACCTGTGACTACTTTTCAGTTTCAGTATTGCCTCAGACAAATGCAAGCAGGCAAATATGAAAGGTTGGGTAAGGAATACATTAAGACATCTTGGGATTTACCGTATACATATAGATGTTGGAGTGGGGATCGTGAAGTGTTTTTGAGCGGTACACACTGTAAACCTGCACTGAGCGGTTCACTTATATGTCAGGACATTTCTTTACACGGGGCTTGTAATGGTTCTGTGGCAAATTTGTCTTGCCATCAGCAGGGTACACCAGCTGCTGTGATTAATCCAACATTTGGACTGCTGGAGGGAGTGTACACACATGGCAATGTAGTGCTACATGTGACCTTGTTGGACCCTTTCACCTGCTCACTGTCAGCAGAGCAGACAGTCTGCGCAGTTCGGTGGTACAGCACAATGCAGATCCCATGGTCTGTGAGTCGTGTCCCCTGACACGGGGCAATGAGCATACGCCAAACATCACATGACTCGTCCAGCAAGGCAAGGTGGGCTGAGACAGTTGCCATCCGTAATGATTGGTGTTCATTTTTGCCTCCCCAGTTCTTGCACCTCTACATGTTCCCATGCTGCCTGTTAGTGTCTGAAGCATTGGTCTGCATGTTGTGGCCCTTGTCTTGCCCGTACTGACACGCACATGCGAATAAAGTCTACGCCACTTCACTAGTGTTCAACTGTGATGAGTGTTGATTAGAATGACAAATCTTGTGCCTAAATGAGCATTGTCCGTACACAGGGAGGGACTGACTGACACATTTCACTTAGGGGTGAGTCCCTATTGCCAGCTCCACCTCTGTAAGCCAGACATTGTGGTTGGGATAGTTGCTGGTGGACCAGTGCTCTTACGTGTCTTCAGCAATGTGAGTATGGTGTCCAACTTCTTGCCATGTGGATCAATGTGATCCATCAAAACAGGCTGTGTCCACACAGTTGAGTGTGAGTGGGTATGCGAAGAGATGTTCTGTTGTCACATGTGATGGGGGACACTTCTTTATGCATGCTACCGATTTAGACATTCTTACACACAGCCCCATTTAATACATGGACGTGGGGGTACGTTGGGGGGTTGCGAGATTGTTGTTCATGGGCAATGAGGCCACAGCTAGTTCACACGTTCACAGTCATCTAATTGGCCATGTGGGTCAGGGTCAAACATGCTCATTGATGTCATTTCCCAGGGAGTACCTTTTTGTGCAATCAATGTCCCTACATTCATCCATACTCTTATACTTGATTGAACATAGACATGACACATCTGTGTGATTTGGAATGTTTTATTCACATTCTGTGAAGTGTCGGAGCTGGAGCAGTACATGGCCATGCACACCCCACATTACATGGTTGCCCAGTGGAGGGCCAGACAGAGTCCTTTGGGGAATGACAATTTAATCTGAAGAGGAAGAGTTCAGTCCGCAGCCTGATTGCTGTGTCATTGGTAACCAGTGCGGATATGGCAGTCCATGTCGGGGTCCAGGTGAATGTCGCAGAGTGTTTCGGGGGACAGTGGAAGGTGTTCTTCCCGGGCATGATGCAGAGGGCTGAACCAAGTAGGTACAGGCCATATGGCGGGGATGGATGCTACAACCTCCTTTCTCAAACAGAGTCATTGCCATCCAGATCTTAGTCCTCTGATATGTCTTCTGTGTCAGGTGTGTCAGGTGTGTGTGGTGGTGTTATGGCTGCATCACTGTGATCAGGTGGCGGAGGTGGTATGGCTGCATCACTGTGTGCCACTGACGCATCAGGGGGCAGAGGTGGTATGGCTGCATCACTGTGTGCCACTGACGCATCAGGGGGCGGAGATGTGTGTGTCAAAGTTCCTGCAGCAGTCATCTGGGACAGGCTCTGTGGCAGCAATGGCGAGATAATGTTCTGCAGGGCATGGTAGATCCCAGCTACATCTCGCTGGTGTACAGCCGTGGCAGCCATCCTTCCAGCCTGCATCCGCTCCATGTTCTCCATTGAACTCCGCATCTGTGCCAACTCTGTGCTGCCATCGCTGGAGCCTGTCTGACTAGACAGTTCGTGTATCCGAGTAATGGCTCCAGCGAGGTCAGCCAGGGATTGTTGTAGAGCATGGAACGGACTGTGGGTGTCCGTTAGGGTCTGTAAGTGGTCCCTGATGGGACTCATACACCCACGTATGGCATCAAGTTTGGCTGCCATGAGGTGGAAACCCACCCGCATCTGTTCAGCCAGCCCCCTCTAGCAGTCTGACACACGGCGTTGGAATGCCATGTGTCTTTCCGTGAGGTGCTGGGAGCCAGCCGTGGTGGTGGGTGCTTCCTGCTGTGTGGTTTGTGCAGGGGTGGGGTCACCTTGATGCAGCTGGGCTGCCCAGCTCCTGGAGGTGGGGTGCGGAGGCTGTCCACGAGCCGTTGGAGGGTGTCTGAGCAGATGGCCAGGGGTTCCTCCTCATCATCACTGAAGAGATGTCTGGTCTGCTCTGCAGGAGGTGTTGATTGTCCCTCTGCAATGTAAAGGGGAGATGCAGGTTAACAGTGTGTTCAATGTATGTTGACGCATTGTACATGTTTACATACAGACTGCATGACAATGTACATTGTGACTGTTTTGGATGAGCTGGCTATTTGATGGGGGACAGTGGACATTTCGACTACATGACGGATGTGAGGTTGTACTCGTACATTATCATCTCACAGTTTCCTGCTATGCCAGATGTGATTGGCCAGTTTCTACGCACAAGCGGCACCAGTTGTGTCGTCTGTTCTGTAGTGAAGGTGTTGCACTCTGTACCACATTGTCGTCAATGTTGATGTGCTGTGATTGCTATGTGTGTGTGCTGCATTGTGGGAGAGTCGCCCCTGCAGCTCTGATTTAGCGGCCCCTTATCCCTTTGGGGCGGTGTGCTTTTGACATGTGTGCTTTTGAGGGGCTGAGATGTTGGCGACTTGGCTCATTTGTGCTCTTGGACGGTTTTCGTACTCTTGTGCATTGTTTGTCTGCAGATGTGTTGTTGACGTCAGGGGTTGTATGTGCATGTGGATGTGTCAGAGTGTGACCTGCTCCTTTGAGGATGTGATCCACACTGGGCCACCCCAGTGTCGTGTCGTGCACCATGTCATGTATTTTGACTGCAGCCATGCTATTGGTCATGCAGTGTCACTTGCATTGTCAGTGTGGCTCACAGAGCCGCTGCTTTGCTGGATTCGGCACATGTGCATGGGTAGGTTGTAATATTGGTGATAGGGAGGGGGGCCCCTTTGTGCACATAGTGGATGGGGGCCTACTTGGTGTTTCTATGTGTGCTGCAGTGTGCCAAGGGTATGAGGGACATGTTCCACAATCATTGTGGGTGTGCAGTGTGCTACACATAATTGTGCATCTGTGCCATTGTGCCCATCTCCACCCGTCCCCCCAGTCCCTGGTCGTTACTCACCCTGTTGCTGTTGGGTCAGGTCATGTCGGGCTGTGTCTGGACCCCCAACTCCTTACACCGTCTCCACACTGATGACTGTGGCCACCATTTCCTCCAGCTCATCCAGCTCCTCCTGTGGCGCAGGACTCCCACCTCCAGTCGCTGTTGCTGCCTTCCGGTTGGCAGCGAGTTTCTGCTCGGTTTGGCTATTGACATCATGCCAGCGCCTCTTGACCTCCTCAATTGACCTCCTCAACACTCCGACTGCATTCACGTTGTTCACGATCGACTGCCATATTTCCGTTTGTGTTGCCAATGACACAGTGGAGGTGACGAACAGTTGTTGGTAGTGTTCTATCACCTCCATGACGATGATCCTGTTTTCCTGCGGACTGAACCGCGTCTTCCTCTTCTCCTTGCCCTTCCCCGAGGTTTCTTGCTGGTCGTCTGTGGGGCTTGTGGGGTTCGCGTTGTCTTCTGCACTCGATCCGGGTGCATCCATGGTGCTACGCAGTTTATTTTTATTTTTTCCGGCTTTTAGGGTGCATTTTACCGCATGATGCGTGGGAATCGCAGGCCTGCTGCTGCTTATCGCAGATTTTTTTATCGCGGTTGGCCACATTGCAAGTTTTTTCGCGTTCGTGTTTCGCGGTTTTTTGCCGTCACAGTAATTTTATCGCGGTCATTTGACACGTTAGCGTGTGACTATCGCATGGTACCGCCGTGTTGAGAATAAAACGTTAACACGGCGTTATTTTCCCGCGATGGACTGCGATGTGCAAAGTTGCGTTAAGCTAATTTTGCGATAATTATCACACGTTCTTGTGAATATCCCCCTTAGTGTGCCTTTCTCCACAGAGGCTATCTCATTTTAAAACACCTTCCCAGAGGAACTGAGAAGGACAGTGCCTCTCTCAACATTTTTGGAAAGCTTTTCAAACATTCCTGATTTCTTCCGTTTCAGCCTATGGATGCCCCCTTTCGATTTAGCTCCCTTGCTCCAAAACCAGTGCGCCAGCCACCTTTTTAGATCTACTTTCCAAACACCTCTGCGAGATTTTTTCTGGTGAGTTTTTCGGGCACACAGTGTGATCTTGGGCACAACTATTTATTAGCCTGTTCCTACCGTTAAATCAACTGTAATTGCTCAAGGCTTTGAAACCCGCTGTGCTGGAATGATGAGAACTGCAGGCCGTTCCCTTTATTGAAAACGTGAGCCCAGAAACCCAGCTGTGTAACGAGGATCATGTGAGCGTGCGGTTAGAAGTTGAGCTAGTGCCATAGCATTAAAATTGTTTTTTTGTTAAGCCCACCACCTGCCAGGCATTTTACTGTCGCGGCTGGTATTTTTATATGAAATCTAGTTAAAAAGATGTTGAAAGTCATCAAAAGGCAGGACTTTTTTTCCTTTTACAATAAGAAAGAAAAGTGAAAACCAGCCCCTCGGGGCACATGTAGATTTGCAGTCTCGTCTCTGGACTTTGCCAATGAGAAGGGGGGCGGATTTTCCATGAAATCGTCTGTGTGTGAGGAATTTTGTACCTTCAATAGGTGTTAAAATAAACGCTGAACAGCCTCTCCCGCACCCTTAACGCTCGACACCCGGCCGGGGCCTGGTTGTCCTGTCTGCGCTGCTGGCTGACACCGGGCAGAGGAGCGGTCAGGCAGCTCAGATCTCCTTGGCCTCAAATGAATCTCCCTAATTGGCTCTCAAAAACATCTTTCTAAAATGCAAAGTATGCAAGTCTTTCCCCCTAAAATATTAGCCTGGTCAAAATGAAGAGATTTCAAGTTCCCCAGGCTCATGCAGGCTATGAGCAGCATCCATCCATTCATCCAACCATTCATCCATCCATTTATCCATCCATCCATTTATCCATCCATCCATCCGTCCGTCCATTCATCCATCCACCCATCCATCCATCCACCCATCCATCCATCCATCCATTTACCCATTCATCCATCCATCCGTCCATCCATCCATCCGTCTCTCTGTCTATGCAGTTATGGTTCAGACACTCTGCACTGAAGATGCATTTTGTTGATTTCCCTACGGTTTTGACCCCGTGGACAGATTTGCATGAAACTTGGCAGTTTACTGCTTTTGTCAGCTAAGTTTTGACACACATATTTTCATGCAGATCCGTGCAGTTGGAAAATGTATTTAAAGGAAGAGCTGTGAAAAAAGAAGTATTTTCCCCTCATAACTCCCATAGGACATTTTGCTCATGCCCACAACCAAATCTTCTGAATGAATATACGCACAATTTGGCATAAAAGTCGAATTTTACTTAGAAAGCATGTCTTCACTGGCTTTGTGTAAATTCGTTTGGTAGTTTTTGAGATATATCTTGAAAAAAAATCTTGAAAGGGTTAACGCTATTATTATATTTCTGTCTTTTTAAAACAGGAGTCATGACTAGGCCACTGGAATTATGTGATTGTGGGGGTGCAGCGTTTTTTACATAATTATAGATTTGACGCATTTGCCACATAATCCATAATCTGCGGCATAATCTGCAGATTAAAAAAAAATGTTTCTAGCTCAAACAGTTCAAAAAGTTACTAAAAACACAGCTACATGGTGGAAGGCCCTTTGCAAAGGTTGACTGGTCCCCTTTCTGTTGCTTATTGCTATATTTGGGTGTTAAACTGGTACTAATGAAGTTCAATCAGTGCCCACACAGCTTTAACAAGTCTAAAAATGACAAAAGAATGTCACAAAATGTGCTGCATTACACAGTTTATTTGCCTTTTCATGCTGCATAATTTACTCAATCTTGCGGCATAATTTGCCCCTGCCCTGCCTCAGATTTCTATTGGCCCTGGCCATGACTCACCATGTCTGTGAATCACCTTTCTAATCTCTTATAAAAATGTTATTGGCTGGAGATGGGTTCAAATTTTTTTTTTCAGCCACATTGAAACTCACGAGCCAGCAATGGCGCACAAGTTTCATGCAATGGGAAAACGATTTCCCCAGCCATGCTTAACTCCAGGGATTACTGGAAGGCACCCAGAGATGAAGAACAATGCATCTTGAAACCCCCCAAAAATGGGTTCAAAGCTCAAGAATTGTGATTCATTTAAGAATCGTGATCCAGAGGCAGCCATTTTAGGTGCAGGAAAAAGGCATGATTTTTTGCCGAAACCCTCAGTTTCTATGAGTATCGTGAGTTTTCAGCAAAAATGAAAATATAAGGGAAAAATATTTTGTGATTTAAAAAAGGAATTGTTTTCCCACAATAAAAAGAACATTTGGGAAAATTGTTTTTCCAGTTAGGAAAAAAAAATTATGAAAATGGACAACACATCCTTCGCATGGCTGAAGGCTTTGCGGAGTGGGATGTGACTGGCTTTGGTGAGTTGGGCACACAGCCTGGCCGCGGGCAGGGCCCTGCGGCCAACCCTCACAGTGCATGGATGAAAGATGTGTGTAACTGGAGTTTGGCTACAGGTCGTTTTCTAAACCCCACTCTGCACAGTTTCTATTGAGTATGGCTGAAAGTTGTGCGGGGTTGTGTGCTAGGAACAGGTTGGGCAAAGAACCTGGCCACAGGCTATGTACAGCAGGTGATGGAAATTAAGAACAAACAGAGGATGGAAATTAGTTATAAATTAAACAAAAATTGATGAAGTCTTCTGGCTCAAACGCGTAAAACCACTGAAATTTGCCCATTATGATTTTCAATGCACATAACTTGCACTGACCTCTGTGCTTATGACACCAATTTGGCAACAGCAACGACACATAAAACAGCCATGTAGATAACAACATGGTGGGCAGCCCGATCTATGGCTTGTGCTCCTTTATCCGTGCTCAGCAGATGTTGGTTGTTGGGCCTGTGCTCAGCCCACCAGGGCCTGTGCCTAGCCCACCAGGGCCTGTGCCCAGCCCACCAGGGCCTGTGCCCAGCCCACCAGGGTCTGTGCCCAGCCCACCAGGGCCTGTGTCCAGCCCACCAGGACCTGTGCCTAGCCCACCAGTGCATTCCCTTTGGCTTTATACACTGGGGAGTTGGGTGCACCCCATCTGCTCTGGGTTGCTATCCCCCAGTGCCCGCATCTCTAACGCCCTACGTAACATGCCCCCTTTTTTTCACCCTTTTTGAAACTCGCCAGGCACTCCCAACTTGTGAGTTTTCACAAAGTGCTGGTCGAATTCAGCACCTAAAATGGCCGCTGCCGAGCTTGTGATTTCCTTGCTACCCCTGGCTTGCCTCTTGCTACCCCTGGCACTGTATGGCAACCCCTGGATTCAGAGGTCGTAGGGACCACATCACAGATAGAAGGTAGAAGAGACTGTTTACCTTCTGTGAGCGGAGCCCTCTTCAGAAAGGGACAATCAGATGTGCAGTCCAAATATCATGGGCAAACACGGTGAGCTTCGAGCTGATCACAGTCCGCGCGACAACACTTCACAGCGAGCTGCACTAGCCCTACCTCAGCTGTCCTGTAGTATGCATACTTTACTAGCTTTGGGGTTCCTGTTCCTGCCTCAGACTATGCGGAACTGTCCTCTTCTGAGGTTGCAGCCCCCTGTATTACTCCAGTGCACGCTTTCCAGGGCTTCCAGGTCTGCCTCGCACCAATAAAAGAAGGTTGTAGGGATCTGACTGGGGATTAGGAGGAGGAGAAAGACGGCACCGTCCATCACAACTACAAAATACATGTTAGAAGTGGAAACAGAGAGAGCGAGGGCATTGCCTACAGGCCAAAGGAGAAGTAAATGCTTCTGACCTCATGTCAGATATTGGAGAGTAAGGATTTGGCTGTATATTTTGTTATGCGCTTTGGTTCTATCTGTGGCCTATTTAGTGTATTTCATTGTGTGTTGCCTTGTGCCAGTCTCTACTGAAGCCTCTTCCTCAAGTCACTCTAGGTGCTAGGTTGTCTCTCTCGCCTCTTCACGCCCCTCCCCCTCTCATTCCAGTCTTCCCACCCTGCCTTGCAGCACTGAATCTCATTATTCCCAGGGCCATGCCTGAGTAGTTTGTCATGTGCAGGTTTTTTATTCCTTTCTTATAGGTGTGGTTGTGATATTACTATTAGATCAACTGGACAATAAAACCCAGAGCACAAAGAAAAACCCTAGACTGGATGAGAGACTCGCAAATGGAATTAGGAAACAGTTGCGACAGCATCTTGCACAGGTTTTCCACACCGCTTCCCCCAGACACTCTCCTCAGCCTCTCGCTCACCCACTGCCTCTTTCTATGGCTTTAGGCTTTCTATCCAGGGCCAGACAGGTCTTTTTTTATCCACCGGGCATTTCCCCGGTGGGCTGGAGGCCGGGTTTGAAAGCCCAGAGCTGCTCCTGGGGCCTCTGTCACTTTCCCAGATACACGAGGTCAATTATAGCAGGCACATGGAGGCTTTAAGTGAGAGGGAATGAGGGGCGGAGGTAGAGAGAAAGCGATGAGAGAGGGAGGAGAGAGAGAGAGGAGAAGAGAGAGAGAGAGAAAGAGAGAGAGAGAGAGAGGTTAGATGGATGGATTGAAAGAGAGATTGTGCCAGGAGATGAAGGGAGCAGGGCTGGTTTCAGCATTTTTGCCAGGTCTGCTTTTGGTTCCCCAGTTCGACCCCTTTTCATCCTGGCCCTCCCTTTACCAGCTCCTTTGTACCTTGTCTTTAATGATGCACCAATCTTTATTTCTTCTCTCTTTCCCTATGAGCTCTCCCTCCAGTGTGTCCCTTTATTCTCTTCTGCTTGTCTTCTTCTCCAGATTCTTCTTTTTCCTTTCCTTTGTAGCGCCTTGAAGTTTAGGCTTTGAGTGTTTTCAGGCATGTTTTCCAGCATTCTTTTACGTCAAGGTGCAAAGAGCTCTCTGATTTAACTGCTGCAGACTTCCTTAGGAGATGCCGGTGGATGACGTTTCTTTGCCTGATAATGTAGCTCATTGAGGCCTTATTGCCCATGAAGCCTTGGAGCTGCCATTGGCCACCTCCTTCTACAACCAGGCGACACCAATGCACAGCACCCAACAGCACTGAAAAAGAGCTGTTGGGTGCAGGAAGGGACCAGAAGTGGAGATGTCCGGCACTCTGGGTGACATTTAAATACTTTGCTATCTTGATTGTACAGCACTATAAGGAACTTTGATTCCAAGGAAAAATATTAAAGAATTGAGGGAAAAGACTTGTGGATGGATTGTTCTTTATCAAAACTGAGCCTTCCAAAGGATACAGCAATAATGCTTTTTTGGGCAAGATGGCCATAGCCACGTGGCTCGCAACGCGGGTTTGAGCAGGAGATGACAGAGGGGGTTGATGCAGTGGCAGGAGGGATCTAGAGAAGGAAGGGTAAGCACTCAGGCAGTTAGGGTACCAATAAGAGCAACAGTTAACAGCTGTGGTGCCAATCAAGGGACGTGGCAGCTCTGTGTAAATGTAGTGACATAACACACTACTAAAAGATATGCTGCGAATCAAAGATTGAAATTCCAACGCTGCACACTCAGGGCCTCATTTACAATGAGGCAGCACCACCGGATCGTCGCTTTTTGGGATGCTCCGGTGGCGCAGGAGCCTGCTCCATATTTACCAGGCAGCACTAAGCCACTTTGCGTGGCTTAATGCGTCCTTGTAAATATCGTTCCCTTTAAAGGGGCGTGCAATGGGTGTTGCTGTGGGTGTTCCCAGCAACACCCATCTCTTTTTGACACTGCCCCAGAATTACGAGGAATCGTAACTCTGAGGCAGCGCCAACAAATTTACGCCTCTGTTTCCCTTCCTGCACAAAAACAATCATGGCTGCAACACAGGCACCCTTGCACCATGGCGCAAAGGTGCCTGCGTTGGCGTATGGCAGCCCATTGTGTGCCAGCGCAGGGGTGAAGGACAGGAATGCGCCGTGTCTCATAGATAGGTGCATTCCTGCCCTTTTCTTTTGCCACAGGGCAGCGCTGCAGGAAGGCCTGCGGCGCTGCCCTACTGCAAAATCTTGTAAATAAGGCCCTCAGCCTTTAATCCTACCGCATTTGACTAAATAAGTACTATTGTCATGGAAACAGTAGCACTCATTAGACACAGCACTACTGTACTGCCTGCATACATCACTTGAGAAGGTGGCGGCTGTGCTAGCCACTTGGACGTATGCATCGCTACAATGTATATATGAGGGGAAACAGCCATTATAACAAAACTTTTTTAATGCATGCTTTTACAACGCATGCCATCACAACGCATTGCATTACAACACATATACCTTTACAACGCATGCCTTTACAACGAGTTTTGTGTAAAGGCGTATGTGTTTTACATGAAAGTATAAGGCAAGTATATTAAGGTTTAGGGTGGGTTTGGGTGGGAAGGGTAATTTTAGGTTTTAGGGCGGGTTTGGGTTTTTGGGTGGGAAGGGTAATTTTAGGGTTTAGGGCGGGTTTGGGTTTTTGGGTGGGAAGGGTAATTTTAGGGTTTAGGCGGGTTTGGGTTCTTGGGTGGGAAGGGGAATTTTAGGGTTTAGGGCGGGTTTGGGTTTTTGGGTGGGAAGGGTAATTTTAGGGTTTAGGGCAGGTTTGTGGGTGGGAATGGTAATTTTAGGGTGCGTTTGGGTTATTGGGTGGGAGGGTCATTTTAGGGTTTAGGGCGGGTTTGAGTTTTTGGGTGGTAAGGGTCATTTTAGGGTTTAGGGTGGGTTTGGGTTTTTGGGTGGGAAGGGTAATTTTAAGGTTTAGGGTGGGTTTGGGTTTTTGGGTGGGAAGGGTAATTTTAGGGTTTAGGGTGGGTTTGGGTTGGTAGGGCAATTTTAGGTTTTAAGGGGGTATAAGGGTATATATAGAAATGTACACACCCACGACACTTTTACCAAGTGTATGTCTTTACAACGCATGCTTTTGCGTTGTAATGGCATGCGTGGTAAAGGCATATGCATGGTAAAATTTCGTGTTGTAATGGTAGGTCGTTGTAAAGGCATTGGCATAGTAATACCCACGTTGTAATGGCACGCGTGGTATTAGTACGCGTTATAACGTCATACATTCACATATCAGACCGCACTTGCTCTATAATGCAATATCTCGGCACATAAATCAGTGCGTGTTCATATTAAAACTGAAAATGGAAATGGAGCTATATCAGACATTTGTAGCTATTCCTGCACGGGTGAAACTGAAATGGGCATATATGGCTTTACCTAGGCATACAGACTTGTTGCTGGGCTTTGAGACTCTGATCTATATGTGTGATAATGACACGCGGCCAGACGGGAGACGGGAGAGTTGAGTGCGGAGTTTACTGAATTTGGAGCGGAGCTTGGAGCGAGCCGTGCGCCAGTGTGTGGTGCGTGGTGCGTAGGGGGCAGAGCCCTAGTAGCAGCGGCAGCGGTGGTGGCGGCAGCGGACCTCGTACCGCTCGGTTAGTTGGTTGGCGACCTGTGGTCTGAGGTCTGTGGCGGCCTGTGGCGGACATAGGTGAGGTGCGGGCGGCGAGGCAGTGGCGAGGCGCGGAGGTGTGGAGAGGTGAGAGGCGTGGAGGCGGCGGCGGTAGGAAACGCTGCAGGGATCCCTTCTGTGGATCGGTGAGGCTTGCGAAGGTGAGTCTTCCGGTTTTTGAACTCCTAGCAGCTCCCCTTTGTGGGTTTAGCCCCCCGCCCTCCCCCTCGGTGACCAACGGTGTCCTAGGTCCCTAACTCCCGCCCACTACTATAACCATCAGCATAACAGTGTGTCTGCTGCACCGTGCTTGTCTGCTGCCTTGCTGCTTTGCCTTGCCGCCCCCCCTGGACCGAGTCTTTCACTTTCGGTGTCTGGTCCGAGGGGGGTGGACAGCGTGACCGCGCCGCTTTGCACTGTCCTGTCCTGAGCCGCCCCGCCCTGTCCTGTCCTGCAGCTGCCAAAAACCTGCCAAATCCACCTGGTTCGGTTGGCTCCGTCCCTGGTCACCCCACCCCACTTCCGCCTCGCGCAGCCTCAGTTCCAGTCTCCGCACTGCCAAGCCCAGCCCGGTCCGGTCTGGTTTCGCTCCCCCCAGCCCCAGCCCCTGTCATCCGTCCGACACCCCGGCCCACATCTTTACTCTGACCCTACTGGCCTCCTGTTGGGACTCCTGTACATCCCCCATATGCGCAATATACCATTTCAGTTCCATTTCTCATAGACCTGTTCGAGGCGGCAGGGGGGTACAGGGGGCCACAGGGGTCGTAGGGCAGGTTAGTGTGGGCAGGGAGGAGGAGGGGGTGGAAGAAAGGGGGGTGTCTAAGAAGCACCACTGGCACCCACCGGCCACGTGAGCCCCCCGTGAGTCTATCGCAAAAACCGGTAGAGGTGGAATCAGCTTCACATCGGCTTCATATCGGCAACGCAGTTAAATCAAATAAAATAGAGTGATGAGATCCGGGAGAACAAGGAAGGTGCTTTCATCACCGAAACAAAAAAAACTAAGGCAGTTGGCAGCAGCGGTAGAGGGAGCAGCAGCGAACGCCTCTAACCAACTGATGTCCTCGTCCTTGCCCTCACTGGACCCGCTGGTTCCGCCCCCGGTGGACGAGAGCCTGTTGGTAATAGGGACCGTATCTCTCCGCTGTGCCGCAAGACTACACAACCTCTCTCGATTCTGGAGTACTTTAAAAAAACACCTGGATCAGTTAAGCCTCTTTCCCCCCCACAAACATTGGTGGCGTCAAGGATTAGCAATTTCCAACAAATAACCGAGGCAGACATTCATATGTCACCGATCAGCAAAATCACACCGTCACTAGTTACCACCAGCGCTAATCTTAGCGTTAGTCCATCTGAGGATGACTCGAAAACGCCCCCCGCGCTTCCTATGGTAACCTCTCCGGTCATTCAGCAGTTTTCCCCTTGTCGCCTATCCACACCTCAGGAAAACTGTACGCCTCCTGACTTAAGAAACCATACTCAGACTGAAACAATTGAATAAATATCTAACGCCGTGCTACAGCAATCAGATATTCTCATGTCCACGTCAACACCACAACTGCCATCAAGTCCCTCACTTCCACAAAATAACCAATCCCCAAGCCTCGGAGCACCCAGTCCCATCGTAATCCAACGGGAAGGGGCCCTGAAGGAGGATATTACATTGTTGCCACTGCAAATGTTGTCAAGTGTAACGGCAGCCACAGCAGCCACAGTAGCAGCCATAGCCACGACCACAAGTGCAGCCACAGTTTCCACAAAGTTTGAACGAGGAACTGACACAAAAGATCCTAAAGATCAACTGCTACTGGACTTATCCTTTTTTCTCAAAGATTCAGATGAATCACTTAACATGAAACAAGAATCAGACTCACAAGCCGCTTCTTTGTCATCCATGTCTAACATATGGCCGCAACTGTTACAAACTTTTCAATCTACAGTCACGGCACTAAACTATCATTCCGACAAACTGGATATGCAAGTCGACCTTTTGAATACCTTAGCCGTGTTTACAGCAGGCATCGACAACAAGTTAGAGAACTTAAACAACCTAATAATAAGGGCTCAATCATCTTTAAACCTGGTACAATCAGTCTGCTGTTGTTCACCCATCATTGACAGCCTCTCAGCACTTCCAGCCTTTTTAAACTGTGTTTTAGATGAAGTCAAACAACTGTCAGGAGGCAGTGCCAGCAAGGGCCAGGTTCAGGAGCTCGCACAGTCTACAGACTCCGTCAAAATAAATGACAAGACACCGACATCAGAGGCTTGCGAGATCCCAGAAAGCAAAGAGGCGAAACATTCAGCAGCATCTAAGCCGTACCGCACAGCCCAAGGGTTGCCAACACCAGCTAAGTTGACTCCGCCCTTGTTGTTGAGCCCTCAAATTGTGAACGACCCTATAAATGCAGTCGACTCTACCATTGCAGACCCTGATTCTAAGTCACCCACTCTGGTCTCACCCCACTCCAAGACAATTTCCCAATCGCTTCACCCTCTCAGTAAGAGAGAGAAAAAACGTCAACGCAAACAAAGAAACAAACTAACAACAATATGTGCGGCTGCATCCTCCAAACTGTTTCCATTGTTTAAGAACCGGGCCAACGAACAAGTCTCAGACCTTATTCCATCAAATCAGGACCAGCTGACCACAACAGCCCCTCTATCACCAAATCTCCAGCAGTCCACCTTTGTATATAATCAGGCCCAACCTGATCCTCCCCCCGGCCGAAGAAGCTCCGCATACAAATCTGAGGAAGTTGCGGTTGCTGAAAAACCAAAACCGCTTCGAAACGGCATGGAGCAAGTAACTGGTCAATCACAAGTTGTAAACACAAACCTGTTTATCAAAACGATTACTCACACCCAACCTACTCAATACTCTTGCATTCAAACTGCTCCATCAAGCATCGGAAGTCATCATCCAAAAGTAATTTTCAAGAAGACTCTAAAGCCATCAGAGGATTGTTTGACAACTCCGGATGGGCTTCAAGGTAATCCTCTACCAAATCTTGGAATAGCCCCCGACCCTCTAATTGAAAAAAAGATCTTAAATGACAAGGGCCATTTTCAACCAAGTGCCGTCAGTGATCCTCAGTGCTCCAAAATCCTTTTTGTCCCTGAATATAAATCAAAAGGTCATCACGACGTCCTCAATAGAGCGAACATTATCAAATTACTGAAAGGAGTCCCGGGTGTCGATACATTGGCATCTGACGACATTGAATAAATAGAATTTCTTCCACCAAGAGGGTCGCAACCCTCTGAAGTAACCTTGGTGACATTTACATCTGTAATCCGGGCACAAGCTCTTTTAGCCTGCAAAGATATTCTTCGGTCATGGGGAATCAAAATCTATCCCCACTTCAACCCAGGCTATCCCACGATACTAGCTAAACAATCGGCCACACAGGCAAGTGTGCGTCGGTCCTCGATCTGCGACAATAGCAAACCATACTCAATCTTAAAAAATGCAGTAGGAGATGCATCTCTAACAGGAAGTCTACGGACCGCACCCCTGAAGTGCCATGAAATCCAAGACTTGGGGTGGCTATCAGCAGCTTTGTCCCTTAAGAACCTACCCTGACCACTTGGACAAATTTTGCCAAAATCGACCCTTTTGGAGGCTGCCAAATCTAGCACTCCCCAGCCTAAACCCACAAATTCGACAAATCTCCAGCTACAGTCTCGCCTATCCCTGTGCTCATGGAATATTAGCGGCCTTCAACTCAAAATGTCCTCACTAGAGACCCGAAATTTTACCTTTGGTCATGATCTAATTGCCCTCCAGGAAACATGGGCTACTTGTAATTATCCCATTGATGGATTCATTGAATACTGGAAATCAGCCGTTAGAGACCGTAAATACGGCCGCCCAAAGGGAGGACTGTCAATTTATATTTCATGCAGTCTAAAGGGTCCAACAGAGCTACTAAATTTCGAGGAGGACTGGTTGCTTGGAGTCAAAGTTAGCTCGTGGAGACAACAGCGCCCCCTGTTGTTGCTTAATGTGTACATCAATCCAAGCGTACGGACAAAAAGGGCCCATTTAAACCGCTTGCTTAAAATTTTGTGTGATCTAGCAGTGGCCTTCCCTTATGCCGACTGTTTGCTTACTGGGGATTTCAATACTAACTTGTTCCAAGGAAATTTGTCGGATTTGGGAGGTTGTCTCCCATTGTCGTTGTCGGTATTGAAGCCTCAGTCCAAACCCCTAAATCAAACACACTGCGCCTTGGGGGAGCTCTGTGTGTTGCAATTCTTTAGCGCAGGTTTCATAGTAATGAATGGCAGGTTCACACAGGATACTCCTCCAAACTGGTCATGGACAAATGGCCGAAAGTTCTCTTTTTTAGACTACACCATCTGTAACCTAGCTCTGTTCTCTCACTTGGAAAATTACAGCATCAAAGCTCGATCAGAGAGCGACCACCGTCCACAAGTTGTCATCATCAACACTAACCCAGCCTTTCACAACTCAGCTCCAACAACTCACAAGGGAGTTTATTCAGAAAATCTAAAACGTCTAAGATGGAACGATGAACTTAGCATTAACATCCTGAAGGAATGCCTGTTTCTCACACTTGGTGGTCCCCCTCCCACAGCCTCTCACATTGTTGATTGGTCAAATTTCTGTCAACACCTGCTAAACCTGTTTCCATCTCACCCGCATGCTAACTCGACCACCTGCTGTTCTCAGTTCCCCATTTCGAGTCAAACAGTAAAATTAAAGAAGATTAGAAACGCTGCCCTGCGGGCAACCAGGAAGTATCCAGAATCCAATGAGCGCCTTAACGATTATAAAACTGCTCAAAAAAACTACAGACAGGCACACCAAAAAGATAAACAACTTCATCTCGATCAATTTTGGTGTAAACTTCTCTGGGAAAGCAAAAACCATAACTCAAGAAAATTTTGGGCACTATTGAACAGACAAATCAATGGAACAACTAGACAGGGGAGTGCAAACATTGCGGAGGCAGAATGGGTCTCATTCTTGACTGATCACTTCAAAGCCAATGGAGGTGCAGACTCTTTAACAGTAAACACCTCCGCATTAATTAAAAACGGGCCCTCAGAGAGCCAGGACAGCCCCCACGAGTTGACGCAGCCGCAATGCAGACGATCTCCACCACTCAAGTAAGGTTGATTAAAATATTATCAAAAGCGAGATCAGACGGAGCGCCGGGTCCAAACGGCCTGCCGCAGGCCCTGTTTAAGGCAAACATCCCACTTTGGGCACAACAATTGGCAATCCTTTTTAGATCTGCACTGAGTTGTTCAGTCATACCCGACTCATGGCGAGGTGCAGTAATCCATCCAATATACAAGTCCGGTGCTCATTCGTCCCCAAACAACTACAGGTTGATAGCCCTATTGGACAACGAGGCAAAGTATTTTGCGAGTATCCTACTTGAAGAACTAAGTTCCTGGGCCGATCAGAAAGGCCTGATTCCAAAAAACCAAACAGGCTTTACAGCAAATTCGGGCACAACCTCCAATCTACTGGCACTATCAATATTTATTGACAAATCGCTCATCTCATCGAAGGTGTTTTTTTGTTGTTTCGTCGACTTCAAAGCCGCCTTCGATCGGGTCCCCAGGGCAGCACTTTGGGCAAAATTAACAAAATGGGGAATCCCGGCCAAACTACTGGAGGCCATTGTTCAATTGCACACCGACACTTGGATACAAGTCAAGCTTGGCACTGGCACACACCTGTCCCGAAAAATCTTAACAACAAGAGGAGTGAAACAGGGGTGTGTGCTTGCCCCATTGCTCTTTAACCTGTTTATTGCCGATCTCTCAGCAGAACTGGATGAGATAAACAGCCATTCCCCAAAGATTGGCGGTGTGCAGTTGAGTAATCTTCTGTACGCCGATGATCTTGTTCTTCTTAGTCAAACCCGAGTAGGGCTGCAATGATTGTTAAATAAATTATATAGTTACACCACTACAAACAGCCTAGAGGTCAATCTAAAGAAAACACAAGTAGTCATATTCGGCCGAAAACATTACGGAGGTGGCGGCTGGATGTACAACGACTCCAGCCTTGTCGTAGGAAAATCTTACAAATACCTGGGGGTCAACTTCGACTCAAGGGGCACCTTCGCCAAACATCGTAGTGACATTTCAATGAAAGCCACAGCTCTCCGAGTGAACTTTTCAAAACTCTCTAAAAAACTGATGGGTCCGAGTCTAACCCCAATGATGGAAGTTATGAAAGCCAAAGTCGGCCCCACGCTGTCATACGGCATTGAAATCTTTAGGGGGAAAATTAGCACAACACTAAATCAACATGTGACCAAGATCTATAAAAGTGTTTTTCGCATGCCAAAATCCGCCTCCGCCGCACAGATTCGATTAGAATTGGGCCTTTTAAACTACGAAATTTCCAGCTCAGGTGCCTATTTAAACCTGTGCCACAAGCTAAGGCAGGCAGAAGGTGGGTCCCTTGAGTCAATGTTGTGGTCGGACATTAGTTCTAATAATCCAAGTGGGACCTACAGCAAGCTCTTCCATGACTGTGTACAGCAATTTTCAGCAAGTGACCTTTGGAACCTAAACCGCAGTCAAACGGCCTTTAAAATTAGCATCAAGAAGCGCACTCGCATGCTGTCCCATATTACAGACAAAGCTGTTCTCGCCAAACGTAAGCATGCATGGGCAGTAATTAATTTCTACCAGTTGGCTACACCGTCATCATATCTGCCCTGCACATATTCTTTGTACCTAAAATTGCGTTTCATGGCACTAAGACTGGGGGAATGGCATCTGCTGAAACATTTACCCATCTGGCGTCGCACGTCAGACAACCAACAGTGCAGGGGTTGTGGAGACTCGGTGGAATCTATGGAGCATGTTGTATGCCTCTGCCCTGCACTGCTGACTCAGCGCAGATCAAAATTGAGGCCAGAATGGAACAGATTGGGAGTTCGGTCCTGCAGACAGGCAATCATCGCGGCTTTGAACCCGGAGAACACAGCTCTAAATATAAGCTTCACTATTTTTATTCATTACGTATATCGCAAATTTAATCGGCAAATTGTAGGCCCGGTAGCAATTGTAAAAAGGGCCACAGGTGACTAAAACAAAACTATAGATTTACAAAGCCCAACTTTGGTTTCTTCTGTGTTCCCCGTGCCTGTAACACTAGGGTATGTGAACCCGATGATCCTTTATGGACATTGACATTTGACAGTCATTTCAATGAATTGGTCACACTCTCCGCGTCCTCTTGTAACTCCCGGTCCCTTTTCCCTCAGACTTTGACAGTAACGCTCACTTTTCTCTTTGTTTGTTTACATTATTAATCCTTTTAAAAATACTTTGCTGTTGCCTAGTTTTAAAATTTCGTATTTTTATACCACTTTGGTCATTTTAATCATCTATTTTGTATATGTATGGCACGCATGTCCAGCTTTTATGATTATATTTTAATCAAATAAAGTTTCTTATTATTTAAAAAAAAGAGACTCTGCTTGGTCATTCCAACCCATGCATCTATGTTTGAAGGTCGTTTTTGGTCTTGTGATGATTGTTTCTTGACATTTGAGGTTGTGCCCATGGAATTTGGGCTGTGCCAAGGCATGTGTGTGTTTTTGTATAGTACAAACTAAGCCAAAAGGAAGCAGAGAGCTGTACAACATCAAAGCATTTGAAGCTAGTTCTGAGAATTTATGTGCTTGTGGTTTGGCATTTGAAGATGTGACTGGGCATATCATAACTAATTGGTGTGCACATCCAGCCAAGATGCTTAATGTCTTTGGTATGGAAAAGGTCCCCTGCATGGCTCTGGAGAGCGTGTGCCCTCTGCTTTGAATTTCCCATAGCAAATTTCTGTTTTTGATCTTTTTTCTCAGCAAACAAGATAATCATGCATGTGCACTGAGGGCTCCCTGTGACACGGAATGAGACCCAGAGCGGGGCTCTGTAGTTGTGCGGGTCTCCTTCACTGATCATGACTATTATCAGCTCACTGGACTGTAGAGGACTGACAGTGATGGCAACAACCGATTTTAGTGGCAGGACCGGTCTTTTTACCTGTTGCCTGCCAGGGAGAGTGGCCTCCCCTGTGTTCTTTTAATTGATCTGCAGGTCCCATGCAATGGGGTCCTGCATTCCATCCATGTGGGACATGGATGATGCATGTGTGTTTACATTATTTCTGTGCAGTAGGATGCACAACTGTGAGCAGAGTTGTACCCGGATAGGGCATCTGATATCAATGTGAATTGCAGGCCTTCTCGAATGCATTTCTGAGGTCCTTTGCAGTGGATCAGACTCTATGGTGTGTAGGATAATAGACAGAGGGTCCTCCTGTAGTTTAGGGTAAACCACCTGTCCTTTCCTCGCCCATTGTTTCCCTGAAGTGTTGCAACAGGTTGAGTAGTGTTAAGTGAGTAAGCCTCTTTCTCTTTTGTATCTTTGTTTTGGGTCTCCCTTAGCAGGAGACTCCCAGCTTCACCCCACCTTCATGCTGACACAGAGAGAAAGACTATGGGGCAGATTTATTGAGTTTTCATACAATGAAGCACAGAAACCAAGGTTGCTGTGCTGCATTGGGTGAAAGGAAGAGAGCAAAACACTGTGATATTTACCAAGTAATGGTGCTGGTGCCTACTCCCCTAGTGCTGGCGCACTTTAGGCTGCCTTGTGCCAATGCACACACCCTTGCACAATAGTGCAAGGGTGTGCATGTGATGTCAGGTATAGGTTTTGTAATGGAAGGATACCCTTCTAGTAAACAAAATTATGCTTTGACAAAGTTTTCAACTTTTCCCACTTTTAAGTTTGTTGTGCAGTACCGCATACATGCAAAGTTTGAAAAGTTTGACTAAAAATAATGTTTCTCCAACGTAATGCCTGCCTCTTGGAGGCATAAATCTTTGGTGCAAAGCCATGTCTACCTCTTTTTTAGGAAATAGGGCTTTGCATTGAAAACCATGGGTGGTTGCATGGGAACGTCCATGCATCACCAAGGGTATGTCCTCTTGACGCAAAGTACAGCAAAGTCACACATAGCACTATATTGAGTTACTTTAGGGATCCTTTCCAGCACAAACCTTGTTTTGCACTGGAAAGTAAATCTCAGTTCTACATTCTGAGCTGGTTTGTGTCACTTTTATGACCAAACCCAGAACAAAGTGCTGGTAAATGTAGGGCTTTATCTGCACCAGTCTAAGAGAATTAGGCAAAATTCAGGAACTGCCCGAAACTAGACCAAGAGCTGGAATTGTGGAATACATAAACTCTGTCTGCAAACGTGGTATTAGAATGGGGCAGAAGCTATCAGTGAGTGTGCTAAGATTTCTCTATTTAGAATCCAAAGTCCTGCACCAGTCTGGACTGAGAAATTCTTTTCTGTGACAGGATTGGGGTATTAATAACTCCTCTTCACTAGTTTTGGGACCAGGAACGTTCTGCAGACTGCCAGGAAGAGCTGACTTGTGTCTACTTTGAGGGAAGGATTAGAATGACTGCTGAGGAGGAGTTCTAGAGGTGCCTTAGCACGAGGAAGCTGCTATATAGAGGAGGAGTTCTGTGGAGAGCTGAGGGGGGGGGAGGAGCTCAATGCAACCCACTGCAACCCAGGGAAGGATTTGCACTACCTGGCATTGTGGTGAGATCGTGAGACCCTGTGGCCACTGTAGCACGCCCAGAAGTAAAGCATCTGTGATGCCTTGGTGCTACTGCAGTTCACAATCTCGTCTCCGTGTATCAAGAAAAAGGGCCTGAATTTGAGTTTGGCCGAAGGGATACTCCGTCACAAGCGTGATGGATATCCCGTCCGCTGTATTTCAATTGCATTATATCCTATGGCACTTGTAATACCGCTTACTGGATAATCGTCACCTTTGCAACAGAGTATCCCATCCACCACGCTCTAAATCAGACCCAAAGTGTCTATGCGGGCATGGCACCTGAAGAACTAAGACCACACGTCTACGGTCACATCAACAGAAACCAAAACACCTAGAGAAGGTTGACTCTATAACAGTGACGCATATCACAATCATCATTTTCCATTGATTGATCTCTGTTGAATCACTGCAGTGACTAGTATGTGCTCTTCATATTGTCTTGATAATGGGTTTGTGTTTGGGCCCAAGGAAGAGCAATCCTGCGAAGACCCATTTCATGCAGAGTTGCATCGGAGGACATGGCCTTCATCTCTCCGGTGCGTGCACTCCCACAGGCCCTCAGTCATAGCAAGGGCCTGTGCACTAGACACTAGGCTGGAGACACCATCCTTTCCATCTGGAGCTAAGTCAGAGTGATGTCTTCTGATGGGCTGTGCAGACTGCACATCACCGGGGTCTGGCCGACGCCTGCCCTTGGTTCCTGAAACCTAGCTCCACCTTAACTTGTGGGAAATGAGGGGGAATAGGTGAGAATCCAGAGGAGCTTCAAGTGTACCACAGCCATCCATTCTCTTCACAGTTCAATTTTACATATCTTGTGCTGTATGGTTGCAAAATGGTGCACCCAAATTTACTCTTGCGGAGACCACTTCTTGTCTGCTCGCATCATTAACAAGTTGATGTGGCAGGAAACTACTAGTCATATCTGTTAACTTCCTTGTACAACTCGCAATGTGACAGTTGCTTTTATCTTTTAACCATCCATAGCTTTTTGGATTTCCACTCTTATCTTGCACAAAATATTCAAACTTTCTAGTGCACTTTCCTCTGCACTTCGCTGATATACTCATATACTGAACTCTACCATCACTAAGTTTGGCAGCATTGGTAAAAATCTCTACCACTTCCAATGGTTCTGGAAAAAAACTCTCACCCTTCTGAACCATACCATGCTTTTAAACTCACCCTCTGTCTCCCTTGTCTAAAACCACATCCTTCACTCCTCATCTCTTATCACAAAAGTTTTACACGCACCTTGTGCTTCCTTGATATTTCCCTTCTTCACCTCTGGAGACCATTTCTTTAGACTGCCTTCCCACTTCCAACTTTGGTTATCTTTTGTGTATGAGTCCTCCCTCGAATAATGGTAAAAGGGCAGTACTGCATGACAGTCGTGTTGATGCGACACTCCCAAACGATTCTCTTTACCCTCAGGACCCAGTTCCTATTCTGCCTCTTAACTAACTGTATTGTACCTTTTATCACTTTATTGAACCTCTCAACTTCTCTGTTACCTTGGGGATGATAAACGAATGTAAATTTGTGTCCCTATCATTCCTCTTCAAAAATTGTTCCAACCCCTCTGCCGTGAACTGAGACTCTGTCTGTGATTACCTTTCTCTTCAATCTTCTCTTTGAAATACCTCATCTCGAAACCTCACCATAACCTTAGTATCTGAATGCTCTGTGTTAGAAATGGGATTTCTGGTTGGCTAGGGCATGCGCCTAAGCCAGGCAGAAACCACCACTCTAGTCAGGGCAAGGGAGTTACACACTGAAGATAACCCCTGCTCACCCCCTTGGTAGCTTGGCACGAGCAGTCAGGCTTATCCCAGAGGCAATGTGTAAAGCGTTTGCGCAACACACACACACACACACAGCAGCAACACACTAGGCCCACCACAAAAGAAACTCCACACAAGGTTATATAAAAATAGCCTTTGTATTATCCAAAACACATTAGATCATAATCACACAATGTACACTGTGCCAACTGGCACTGGGCAATATTCACAGGGGATTATATACAGGACCAGGCCAATCGGGCCACGGTCAGAACCATCAGAATGCAGGTAGTAAACATAAAACACAACCAGTAACTACTGGTACCATAATGACCTCAGCATTATCACATTAGGCATAAAACACATTAGGCCCAAACCTCATTAGTATAAACACATTACGCAATAGGCATCATCCTAAAACATCATAGCATGACATTAGGCATCACAAGCATAAACACATTATGCGATAAATCACATAACTGACCCAAGGCCAACTGGCCTTTCACTGGGGCTCAAACGCCCTATGTCCAAAATGTCAGGGCTTCTAGTGGGGCCTTCCAAATGGCCCCCTGGCTGCCTCGGCAGCGAAACCAAAGTGCGCAATGCGCTGGGGCAGAGGAGTGTATCTCACTCCTTCCTTCTTAAAAACAAAATGCCCCCAAAGGAAAAATGGCACTGGCACTACTGTGCCCTGAGAGCCCCACTGGGACTCTATCAATAAGTGACCCCCACGTTGCAGCTGCCCGCAACGGCGGTGCAGCTGTGAAGATCAATGAAGGCACTGGCCACAACTGCCTCTCAGTCCCACTCCGGGACTTCTACAACAATGCCTCCAAAAAGGAAATCAGCACGGGCACCTCAGGGCCCCAGGGAGCATCCACGCGGCTCCAGGCACCGACAATGTGCCTCGGGGGAGCCCCACTCACCGGGACTCAAGAACACAAACAATGCCCACTCGGTGCAGCTGCCCGCAACTGCGGCGCAGCTGTGAAGAACAATACCGCACTGGCGGCCCGATGCCCAATGGGAGCCCCACTCACCGGGACTCTCCTTTGCCTGCTCCGGTCCCCTTGGGGCACCAGCATCGGGCCCATCTCCTCTCCTCGTGCTTGCTTGGGGCTGCACTCACGTGGCACAGCCACTCCCTCCTCCCGGGAACACGAAGGGGCAGGACACGGAGCGGAGTCTCCGTCGGTCCCTGTACTCCTCACGGCCGCAGGCGCGCGGGGCTTCTCCTTTCCCACATGGGGAGGTCCCGCCTCACAAACAGGCTTCACTTCTTCACTTCCGCGGGAGGCAGGAAGAGCCGTCACGAGGCTCCGTCTCTCCCGCGTTGTGGTTGGGCACGTCGGAGCTCCTTGGCCCCGCCCACAACTAGGCAAGGCCGCCTAGCTTCCGGGTCGCTCTCGGAGCGGCGGCTTCTCTTCGGGGCAAAAGTGTGGGGTAGGCTCCCGCCGTAAATAAGTATAAATGTGGGGTGGGCTCCCGCCACTCAAAATAAGCACACAAGCGGGGTGGGCACCCGCCACAAACGCGGCAATGCGGGGTGGGCACCCGCTCTTCAAAAATGCATGAGAGAGGGGTGGGCTCCTGCTCCGATCGGCAAACTGCAGGGGAATCCCCACGTCGGGATTCCCTCTAAATAGGTTGCGGCTCCATGCTGCGAAGCCCCAGCACTCTCCCCGTCCTGGGAGAGATATTTTAGCGCACACAGGGCGCTCAGGTCCAAAGTTCCAGGGGGAAAAGGCTGGGCCCAGGCAGGCCAGCACACAGGGCCCTCCAGCAGGGAGGCAGTCCCTCGTGGCGGTTCCTCCTGGGGCCCAGCAGCAGCAAGTCGCCTGGAAGCCCAAAAGCACAACATTTTCATGGGGTCACAGCCCCAATATTTATACCAATATTCTCTTTGTCTGCCCTGGCACAGGGCTTGGGGGAACCAGCCTAGACTGGTTCTGGGGGGTTTTGGAGCACTTTGTTGACAAGGCTCCTCTTCCCCTTTGTCAGGTGGGGGCTCGTCAGCAGACACACCACAGGGGGGCGGAGCCAGCATTCACATAGGCAGGCACAGACCTATTCACGGTCAGGGGACTACTCCTCCCACTACTCCAAATGCAGATGCCCTATTCAGCCTAGCGCTGACTCACTCTGCCCCTCCTGGAGCCACACACACCTCACCAGCCCCTGTCACTCCAAAGCCAGACATGCAATCCACATCAGGCAGGCAGACACATGGCATACAGAAATGCCAACTTCTAAAAGTGGCATTTCTAAAATAGTTATAATAAATCTGCGCACACCATTGCGTAGCATTTATTATCACTATTCCAAATATACCAAACTTGACCACGCTGCTCCTCTCATATCAGGAATTACCACTGAAATACTTATCAGGGAATCCCCAATGCATTCCTATGGGAGGGCAGCCCCGTAGCAGTGAGAAACCAAAATGGCTTTTTGTCACTACCAGGACATGTCACACACTTAAGGTACATGTCCTACCTTTTACCTACAATGCACCCTGCCCATAGGGCTAGCTAGGGCCTACCTTAGGGGTGACTGACCTGCAGTAAAAGGGGGGTCACAGACATGGCACTCACTTTAGGTGCCACGTCACAGCGACAGTAACACTGCGCGCACAGGCCCTGCAAGGGCAGAGGCCTGAGACAGGTTTGAAAGGCTACTTTGGTGGGTGGCGCAATCAGAGCTGCAAGCCCACCAGTAGCATTTCATTTACTGGCCCTGGGTATCTGAGATACCACTTTTCAAGGGACTGATAGGTAAATTAAATATGCCAAACAGGTGTAGACCAATCCTACCATGTTTATCACAGAGAGCACACGCACTTTACACTGAACAGCAGTGCTAAAGTGCCCAGAGTCCTAAAACCACCAACACCATGTCAGAAAAAAGGCTAGGAGGAAGGCAAAAAGTTCAGGGATGACCCTGCAAAAAGGGCCAAGTCCAACACACTGCAAAACCAATGTCTAGCCATTTGGAAAAGTAACCGCGATAACTATTCATGTCACCATTTGCTATGCTTACAGGTTCTATCACATATTCACCAATCTTCTCCCAAGCCATGTCACTTCACTAGACATAAAAAGGGGTTTGTGTGTGACTTTAGACTTATCAGCACCCTCCCACTTCACGCAATTCCGTTCCAAATTTTCCATCTTTCCATCAGTACCTGCCCACCAATACAACTCTTTCACTCTCCTGTTACACTTAATAATGCCTAAGTGCGCCTCATGGCAGATTTACATTATTGTTCCCCTTAGCAGAACTGGAGGAACAATCTTTGTCCCTCTTAGCAATCTGTACTCTTTCTCTGAAAGTTTACTGCAAATTTCCCAAATCAAACACCATTCCTTTTTCAACTCCTGTTTCTGTGGCCATCCATGTTCGATATATTCATAGACAAACTTCAAATCAGCATCTTCCGACTCCTCTTTCGTTATAGCATCACACTCCTCTTTGACCAACCGCGCAACACTGTAATCCTCTCAACCATCTTTAGGAACTTCTCCCAGCAGCAGTGGCAGACTACTTTAACAATCAGCAGCCCTGTTCTTGACACTTGGGATGTTTTGGATCTTATAATTGTAGTCCTTTCGTCTCATGGAGAAGTGAGCTATCCCAGGAGTGGCAGTAAGTAATCCATCAGGAGATAAAAATACGGCTAATCATTTGTGATCACATCTCAGTAAGATTTCTAAGCCACACAAAAATTGCAAAAAATATTCAAGACTCCAAACAACTGCCAGTGTCTCTTTCTCTATAACAGGGTATCGGTCCTCTGTTGGTGACAAAGCTATTGACGCAAATGCTACTGTTACTTCCCTTCTGCCTGGTTCTTTTTGCGACGAGCCGCTCCAATTCCCTTGTAACTTGCATCCATGATTACAATACAGTTTGTAGAAGGATGGAAGCCTTGTAAAGAACCTGCTGGAAAAAATGTACGTTTTAATCCTGCCGAAATCATCTTGACAATCATCTGACCAAACAAATTTAGCCTTGTCTTTTAACAATTGCCTTAAAGAATATGATTTTTCATGAACAATTCGTTCAAATCTTGCATAAAACTGAACTGATCCTCAAAATGCTTCCTTATTTGAATGAGTAGAATTTCCCTTGATGTCTTTCAACAGCTGGATCCGCTCTCTATCGCTTCATGTCCCAAGTAAGTCAAACGTATTCTGCTGTCAGCCCACGCACCTTAAGAATGTTTAACACTTATCTAAGTCGTTGGACATGCTGCTTCTTATCCACCCACATCAGCCAGATATCATCTTGAAAATTCAGGATGCCTTTAGTAGACATAAACAATGTGTTCATTAGCTTCTGAAACATTGCATAGTTACATAGTTGGAATATAGGTTCCTCAACACCACACTCATTAATCCTTAAGAGATTTAAGAGCCCATACTTAGCACACATATACCCACCTACTCTGCCCCAAATCGCTGCAGTGATAAAATACAACACTATACTTATGGATGCTGCCTACACTTACCTGATCAAAACTAGTGCCTGATCCTACGCTGACCGAACAGTGCAAAACCAACCAGACGTTTCACAGTCCTAGCGCTCCGCCTGTAGACTCTGCCTATCCAGTGGCGGCTGGCATGTAAGGAGGGTGGTAGGGCAGGAGGGAAAAAAATAAAAGTTATTAATAAAAAAATAAAAAAATTACACTCACCTTCAATCCTTACATGACGTCATCCTCGCTCATTTCTTCTGTGCTCCAAACAGGCAGGCAGGCTCCAACGCGGGACCAGGATGCTGCAGTAACCAATCCCGGTTCTGCTTTCATGCAGCATGAAAGCAGCGCCAGGATTGGAGGGAGTGGCCTCTCTCGCCGCTCCTGAGGGCACTGCAGCCCTCTGCTGTCTCTAATCCGGCTAAATCAGCTGAGTTAGAGAGGTTTAAACTGCCCATGTCTAGCTGGCCATCGCAAGAAGGAAGGACAAAAAGACATGCGTACTGTAAACCTAAATGCCCTGCCTGCCCATCACTGTTTTCTACTCCTGCCTGACTGGCATCAGCAGAAAGCCCCGCCCCCCCCGTCCTCACGCTTACCATTTTATTTTTCAAACCCTGTGGGAATGTTTCTAGTGGGGCGACGCTACTCCACCTTAACAGAGGAGCCGCCCCTGTGCCTGTGGTTCATGCTTCCTGCATCTAGCTGCACTGAGGCTCGCCATCAGGGAAAAAAATCAAAATTCATCTTTTGGAATCTCTTGTGCATCCTATCAATCAGCTAGGAACTAATTTGAAGCTATTCTCTTCGAAGGGTCTAAGTATACAAATCATCCATCAACTCACCCAGATAGCTACCCAATTTCCACTCTTCCATCCACAGACCCATCCATTTGCCACTCTAATACTCACCCATCATCTATATTTACATCTACCACCGTACTACGCATCCATCCATCCACGCGGTTTCATGCTGGTACATGAAAAGTGTGTGTATTACAAATTTGCGGTGAATTTAAACAAATCTACACAATCGTGATCGTAATCAAAGAAAAATGTGTGTATGTTGGTACGTGAAACCTCCCTCTGTGTAGCAGAAAAACAGGTTTCAAGAGATGGCAGGGACGTTTCTTAAATACATTTTCATTGTAGGTTTTGGTCGGTGAGAAACTGCGAGTGATTTAAAAGGAAGAGTCATATTCGTGTCCAACTCAAATTCCAGTGGACCAATTAGAAATGGTTTATACTGTGTCCAGTTGGAAGCCTGTGGTTTTTGTGCTTCTAATAAACTTATCTGGAGAACATCCTGGTGTTTCCAGTTGCACCCTGGAACTGGTTACTGGTGTCAATACGTGGCAGTAAGTTTTATTTGGAATTCTCGATTAAGCAGACTGCATGCTCTATTTTAAAATGGACACATACCCCAGTGCCCACAAATCCGTAGGCCGCACCACTCGCCACTTGTTACTGGTTACCTGGAATTTCAAGAGGAGGGGGCTTGGCAGGGCACTGGGGTTTCTTTACAGCTGTGTGAGTGCAAAAAGCGTACGGCTGCAAACCTGATTTTAGATACGTCATGTCACACCTATACAATGCCCCTTTGAAACATTAATATAGTATTAATAGTGTTTATTGCTGTTTACTCTGGGGCTTCTGTAGTAATTAGTGTGTCTCACAGACCGAGCTCTAGAAACCCAAGCAAGGCTTGAAGCGACTTCTGTGTGGAGGGCAGAATGCAGAACAGATTTATTTATGTAATGGTTTCCGTAAAGCGCTGCAACCCGTAGGTATCGAAGCGTGACGTTGTAATGACTGTAATAAAGTGAGTGTGACTCATGCGCGAGGCACAGGTGATTCGAACAGGATCATACTTCATTAATATCAGCTTTAATGTCGTTTAGTGTGGCCATGAGCAGTTATTTTATATTTTTCTACGAAACCACAGTGGAAAGGCGTTACTTTCTGCTGGATCCATGCAGTGTGAGAGGGACAGTGGGGCAAGCCATGTAAGAGTGCCACAGCTGCAAGCCAGGCCCTGGCCCCCGCTCTTTGGGTTGTCAGGTTTGTTACCTTCACTTTGTCTCCCCAGGTTCCAGTGCAGAGGGGAGTTCTAGACAGAAAGAAATACTAGAACATTAGGGGCCACATTACACACAGTCACTGGCACGTGTTTTTGCACCCTCTGGGCACGATGGTATTACAGAATGGGGAACCGATGCTTGTGGGTTCCCTCATTTGCATGCACGAGTGGCTCCATGCAAATGATAGAACACATTTGACCCTGTGCCCATGCCGTACTACGGCGCAGGCACCGAAGCAAGTGTTGGTCAGTGTACTGATTGTGCAACAAATATGAGGTGGGACACAGCCAGCGTGCCTCACAGGGGTGTCCTTTTGGAATGGGATCTGTGGTTCCCAGGGACACCAAGGCATCTCCCTGTCCAGAAGGTGCAGTTATGCACTGCACTAGCTTGACGGGGCATGCATGGTCCACTTAAATCTGGGTCTGGTATCAGCTAGCCAATCCGCCTTTCACTAATGCGCTGTTTCCAGTGCAGGTGCAAATTCACAGGTGCAAGTAAGCATTTCCACTGGGAAGGGCACTTTTTTGTGATTGGGCTCACAGATATGGAATTTGTCCCCAAAATGCAAAAATGCTCCAGGAGCCCTATTATGTAAAGGGCGTTCTCTCCCTGTTTGCGCCAGGTGCACCTTAAAACAGGTGCACCAGGCACAACCAGGGAAAATGCGCCCTATTCCCATGAATGCGCTGCCCCCAGGCTGCTGCAAACTCGCACTGCCCTGGGGGCAGTGCATTCATGTGAAAAATGGAGCGGCTGCTTTGAAGCCGCTCTGTGCTTCACAGTGCAGCCTGCCTGCCCTTTTAAAGCAGATTAGAGATCCCCTTGCAGGTTGGTGCAGTGAGTGACTGCACCCGCCTGCAAGGGGATGTCTGGGGGGTTCATGGGACTCCTTTCACCCCCTGCAAAGGGCTGCCATCAGTGGGCGCACTGACAGTACGCCTCCTGACAGCTTCTTTGCCTCTGCGCCCACATCTATAATACGGTGCGGGCACAGAGGCAAAGGGATTCACTCATTTGCAGGGGGGCCGCGCCCCCCTGCAAATGAGGGAACGCTCTCTGAAGATAGCCCTGGCACTTTATGTGACCCAGCGCTAGCAGTATTACAGAAGGGGTAACACAAGCGTCTGCGGCCCCTTCTGTAATACCAAAGTGCCCCAGGGGCGAGCAAAGCAGGCGCAAACGCCCATTGCGCCCCCAGGGCACTTCTGTACTACGGCCCCAGATGTCACCTCTGTGCTTGCAAGTGTGGTGGATTTGTAACTCCAGACCCCACTAGTCTCTTGGGAGGGCACTGGAGATATGGCGGTCCCTGGCACTAATAGGTTCCAGCAGAGTAGTGTGCAGTGTAGCTGCAAACTTTGGGGCCTGCAGTAACTTATGAGGTAGGCGGCACCTCGGGTATTGGCAGTGATGAGCGGTGGGGCTGTTTGTGGCCACCAATGTTTTGACATTGTATGTCACTGGTACTGATGCAAAGTGATGAGAATGGGCAATGCCCCCTTGTCTGGGGTTTAGGGGTGAGTGAGACACTGAATCTTTGGCTCTGTCTCAGCTCGGGGTCCTTTTCCGCCCTCGAGCCCAAAGAGCTCAACCTTTACGTCGTTCTGGATGCGACCCATGTTTAAACCGCATGTGCCAGGAATTAAAGGCAAAGCCTTAACCTTTGATGTAAATGGGAGAGACAAAGAGCTACTCATCAACAGGGCCGGACTGGGAACCAAAACCGGCCCTGGCAAAGTGCTCGGCCGGCCTCCCGGGGGTTGGGGGTGTGGCCGAGCTGTTTGCCAGGGCCGGTTTCGGACGATTTTGTTACAGGGGCCGATATTGCAGCTATGCTGCAAAAACGGCCCTGTAACAAAACGGCCCCCAGGGGCCCAAAACAGCCCCCCACCCTGGTGGCCCACCGGGGAAATGCCCGGTGCCCGCTACGGCCAGTCCGGCCCTGCTCATCAAGCGGCTGAATTGCTTAATGTGAAACCAGAAAAACTGAAATCAATCCCCGCTATCCTTTTTTGACCAGATTGTGTGATTCTAGTTAATTATTATATTTCATTGCCTCCTTTATCTTCATGATCAAATATGAAAGCAATATGTAATACGCGAGTTCCGGATGTGCTTTTGTACACACATCTTATACTTGGTTTAATAAACCCTCATGTTGCCCCATGTCTACTAACAGTCTAGTAGGGTACGTATAGGGTTCACATACAACTGAATTGCCTCTTGGTTCACTAATAGCATTATCATAGGAGTGGGAGGAGGCATGAATATTTTGAAGTTCATGTTTAAAAACTCTCTCTTCCAATAGATGCCTCTCAATGCGTGATATAATCTGATGTAATAAGGTGAAATGATTCTGCTTGTTAAAGACACACTTTTATTTTTTATTTTGAAGCGACTTTATCATAGTTGTACATGATGATGGTTGCTCGTTTGAATGCCAAAACATTTTCACGGCTCGGCTCTCGCACAGACTCTTAGAGCCAAGCCAGACCCTCGGCTCTGCTCTCCGTGGTCATTTGTTGATTCGCCCAGTCTAGCGGGGCCGCTGACCTGGATGTGTTGGGGGTGTGGGGGTTTAGTGGGTGACCCCTGGCGCTTGGCGTTCTGTATACCGTGGGGTGTATTTCAGCGCTGACTTTGCTAACGGAGGGGCAGATTTACAAGCCCATTGCGCCACTTTTGCGTCACTTTTACCATGTTAAAAGTGACGCAAAAGTGGCAAGGGGCTTGTACATCTGCCCCGGAGTGCGGATCTTTCGAGCACCTTGAATCTGCGGCTCCTCTACTCAAAATAGACGTCTTTAGCGATGAGACCCATAGGACAGCAGGGGGCGCTCAAACTCCACCCTCGGCACAAGAGCAAGGAGTCTCTGTTTCCTCTTCTATTTGGAAGGGCGGAGGGAGGTGAGAATCTAGCACGCGGGCCACTTTTAGCTATGCATTGATATCGATTTGTTTAAGCATACAGCGAATCACATACATCCTAAATATTGCACACAGTTTGTGTTACGATATGAAACGGCATGCAACCTGAAGTGAAAGCATTAGTGCTGAGTTTCATTTAACAAATCAGTGTATTCTGGGAGTTGTAGGCTTCGTTCAGTTCACCCAACTGGAGCCACGCACCGAAAAGCAATGATCTGTAAAAGGAGAGGCCAGGGTTCGAAATGGTGTGTTCGGGGGATTTGGAGGGAGCTGGTCAGCCTAACATGTAGCATCAGCAGTCACCCTTGATTTGTATGCCTATAAAGCGGGCGCCCTTACAAGATCGGGACAACAGTGACTTAAGAAACACAAATAAATTGTGAAGCGCTGGGTCAATAATGGTTACCTAAAATGCCAAGATTTTGAATTGCCTCATTTTAAGAGGGATGAGTTCCATTCCTTTACTGCTAAATTAGAGAAAGGTGTAATTGTTGCAAAATTTCCACATTTTGGAATAAGAAGCTTGACTGGCCGGCCATTTTTATGTACTGATTTGTGAACCAAACACAAGTCTTTAGACCATAGGTACTCGCAAACATTTTCCCACGGGCCACAAAGTTTGGTTTGTGATGTGACCGAGGGCCGCATTGATGCTAGCACGGTGGCGGTCACGAAGGGGGCGTTTTGTGGGGTGGGGGTTGTGGCAGTATGGTGGGTGGAGGGGTAGTGAAGCATGCACATCTAGTGGCTGAATTGCACAATGTGAAACCGGAAAACCTGGGATTAATCTCAGCTTCCCCACTTTACCAAATTGTGTGCTCCTAGGCAATTGTTTTATTTAACTTTTCCTCCTTTTTCTTCATTATTGGGTATAAGAGAACCTCAAAATGCATGAGTTCAGGATCTGTACCGTACAAAACCTTCTCCTGTGTTTGATTTAATGAACTATAATGTTGTTCATGTATAATAGGCACCCAGGCCACCCAAAGAGTGCACCTAACAGCGGACTTGCCTCTTAGTTCACTATTGGCATTGTTTTCAGGTTGGGGAGAAAAATGAATGTTTCTGAATTCATGTTTGAAAACTATACCTTAAAAAGAAAATACTTCTCAATGCACTGACATAATCTGATGTACTAAAGGTGAAATGGTTCTGCATGTTAATGAAATACACTTTTTTGATTTTTGGAGAGACCTTATCATATTTTTTAACTTTTGCTGCAATATGTCTTTTAAAATGAAGGTGTTCCCAGAAGTTTAAGCAGTGCAGGACAATGTAGTTACTTCATTTTTTTTAAACTTCAGTTAATGTTTAAATAAAGGATTGCCTGTTTATTTAACATCTTTTTAATCATAGTGCTGAGTCAAGTAAACAGCATCCGAGTGCTGCTGTTAACCAGGGGGCCACATGTATAGGTCGGGAGGGCCGCATGCGGCCCCCGGGCCTTACTTTAAGTACCACTACTTTAGACACTCTTCATTTAGCCCTTGGAAGCTGCTGTAACTTGGCAAGTTATTTGAGGCAGAGGGCTTAAATCCGTTTAAACACCCCTTAATCTGAGTGTTATCAGATTTTGGGTTTTTATGAAAGTTTTTATGAAAGTTTCTATATACATAAAGACCCTGGTTATACAGGACAAGTGGTCCATTCTCCCCCCTCTTTGATTAGTGTACCAACCATTGGAAGTCGAATGGATCATAGCTTCTTTTTCCCTCTATATTGATTATCCTGATCATGAAAGGGTACCAAGACTCTCCATATGAGAGGTTTTTAACGCTGAATGATACGGTAGCCCAGACTATGCTTGGGTGCGGTAGACTAAAAGGACTCCAACCATTGAAGAATGTTGATTGTGATTAAGGCTCCCGGTTTTATGGAAAGCGTTGGATAGCGGGAGGGTAAAAATTACTATTCCCACTCCAGTGATTGCAACAGTAGGGAAAGCGTTGGATAGCGGGAGGGTAAAAATTACTATTCCCACTCCAGTGAGTGCAACAGTAGGGAAAGCGTTGGATAGCGGGAGGGGAAAAATTACTATTCCCACTCCAGTGAGTGCAACAGTAGGGAAAGCGTTGGATAGCGGGAGGGTAAAAATTACTATTCCCACTCCAGGGAGTGCAACAGTAGGGAAAGCGTTGGATAGCGGGTGGGTAAAAATTACCATTCCCACTCCAGTGAGTGCAACAATAGGGAAAGCGTTGGATAGCGGGAGGGGAAAAATTACTATTCCCACTCCAGTGAGTGCAATAGTAGGGAAAGCGTTGGATAGCGGGAGGGTAAAAATTACTATTCCCACTCCAGGGAGTGCAACAGTAGGGAAAGCGTTGGATAGCGGGTGGGTAAAAATTACTATTCCCACTCCAGTGAGTGCAACAGTAGGGAAAGCGTTGGATAGCGGGAGGGTAAAATTACTATTCCCACTCCAGTGAGTGCAACAGTAAGGGAAGTGTTGGATAGCGTAGGGGAATAATTTAATATACCCACTCCTGCAATATAATTAACATTAATTAACAATTAATTATTTTGTAAAAATTAATTTACCTCCCACCATTTTCCCCTATAAACATCACCTACAATATTGTAACATATTAATAAATTAACATAATTAATTAACAATTAATTAATTAATGAATTACAATCAACAATATAATTAATTAACATATTTTCAAATTAATTGTTAATAATTAATATCTAAGGGGGTCATTACGATGGCGGGCCATTCATAGGAGCATGTGGGATGAGGGCCTGTGTCCG
>CAWUFW010018647.1:67500-213860 GCA_963921515.1 Calotriton arnoldi | reverse complement strand
CCCCTGGGTGAGGGTGGTAGTAGTGGTGGGCATCCTGCCCCCTGGCTAAGGGTGGTAGTAGTGGTAGGCATCCAGCCGCCCCTGGGTTGGGGTGGTAGTAGTGGTAGGCATCCTGCCCCCTGGCTAAGGGTGGTAGTAGTGGTAGGCATCCTGCCACCCTGGCTAAGGGTGGTAGTAGTGGTGAGGCATCCTGCCCCCGTGGGTGAGGGTGGTAGTAGTGGTGGGCATCCTGCCCCCTGGCTAAGGGTGGTAGTAGTGGTAGGCATCCAGCCCCCCTGGGTGAGGGTGGTAGTAGTGGTAGGCATCCTGCCCCCCTGGCTAAGGGTGGTAGTAGTGGTAGGCATCCTGCCCCCTGGCTAAGGGTGGTAGTAGTGGTAGGCATCCTGCCACCCTGGCTAAGGGTGGTAGTAGTGGTAGGCATCCTGCCCCCTGGGTGAGGGTGGTAGTAGTGGTAGGGCATCCTGCCCCCCTGGTTGAGGGTGGTTGGCATCCAGCCCCCTGGGTTGGGGTGGTGGCGCGCATTCAGGCCCCTGTGTGCATATGTGGCATTGGTGATGGGCATCCCGCCCCTATGGTGCTGCTGTTGCAAGTATATTCATATTCCCAGTGTATGTGTGTGATGTGTCGTGTACGTGTTGTATGTGTTTTGTGGTTGGTGTCTGACTTACCTTCTGCGCCGTACGCGTCCGTGCCTGTTCCGGTAGTAGATGTAGAATATTGGTATGATCGGGACGAAGGGATTCATGGTTGGTTCGTGTCGTTCGTCCTTCTCGTTGCTTCGCGTCGTCCTCGTCGCTTGGCTCGTCCTCGTCGCTTCGCTTCGTCCTCGTCGCTTCGCGTCGTCCTCGTCTGTGCTGTGTTCGTCTCGTAGCCGTGGATCGTGTTGTGGCGCGATTCGGAGCTTATGTGCGCCTCTCCCGGATGCTTTGACGTGCCGTGCGTAGCGACGGGTTCGGCGCGTACGGGAAGCGCATCGTACTTGTCCGGCCGGACGGGGCTGCATTTTCCCTTCCGTGCGACTCGATTCGGGCGTTTCCGGATTCGCCTCGGTCGGAGAACAGGACCTGGTTTGGGTGAGTACGGCTCGGCCGGAATTTTTGCTGTTGTGCGCATCGTACTTGCTCGTTCGGTGTGCTGTACGGATCGGTCGGGAAACTGGCTTTCGCATGGCTTTTTTCCCGACCGAATGGTATTGGGTGCGCCTCCGACCGAGATCGGAATCGGCCCCATATTATTGAAAACCATTATTATTTTGTTTAATGTTTAATTTACATATGTAACAGAGGTTTTAAAAAAAAAGTTGCAGTTCATGAATAAACATTGTAAGAAAAGTGTACCAAACATCGTTTGCAGTATTTCTGATTCTTACTTATTATAAATGGTCAAACTGGTTTTTCTTCCATGTTTTGAAGCATTGATAAAAATCTATTTGTGCTATGTTCCTAAAAGCGAAGAAAACACAAATCCTCCATTGAAACCATATAAGTGTAAACTAGATTTGTTGTGTTTATTTACAGCAGTGCAAAATTGGTAGAGTCAGGATTATTACTGCAGTGCTTTCCCCCAGCTTCACTGGAAAGATGTTCCCATTGTGTGTTCTATTGAGAAAAAAGCCTGTTTTGAATATTACGCTAGGCCTTTTCATGGCCCACTCAAATTTTGAGTGAAATGATTTTCCCACCACCTCATGTCTTCCCAAAATTAATACATAAAACTACATAATCCTACATAGAGAAAGTAGCCTGTGAGACAGCCGTTATTTGCCATTGATTAGTTTGTCTTGAAAAGTTGGATCAGCCTCCAAGACTATAGATAGAATGTGGGACTATTTCAGCCTCTGTGAGCCATTTGTATTCTTGGTAGTCTTTGCTCTATTTCTCTTTTGTTAATATGTGAGCCATTAACTAATTTCCTTGTCAGTAAAGGTGGGCGAGAGCATTTGGCCTATGTACCTGAGAATTATATTTCATTGGCTGGCAATGATGTGTTCTTGTCTGTGGACTCAGGGCCATTTTTTTGTGAAACTGTAATTTGCTTTCAATTTCTACTGTTTTGTCCTAGAAGATGTTAACGTTATTCACTTATTTGTTTATACTATTTTTCTTTGGTAACATAGTGCTTTGTCCATTCCAGATAATTTAAAAAATATATTTTTACAATCCACCTGCCCTTGTGTTGCTCTGTTGGCTGCTGATTTGATTTCTCTGACTGTCTCTGTATATCTACCCTTGTTTTTATTCTCTCTCTATTTATCTCTATTTGCCTCTGTCTTTATGTGTCTGTCTCTCTATCCTTCTTTCTGCTTCTATATTTGTCTGTGTGAATCTCTGTTTTTCCCTATCTTGTTGTGTTTATCTGTTTGACTCATCAGTTTATATCTATTAGTTTCTCCACGTTTGCATTTATCCATCTCTCTCCACTTATCTGTCTCTACCACTATCTTTCTCTGTTTATCTACTTTTGTCGGTCTCCTGTATCTGTCTTTATGTGTGTCTGCCTCCTTCTATTTCTGGGTCTGTCTCTGCCTGCCTCTGTCAATTGCTATCTTTCTCTAACCATGGTGTAGTTGATTGCTATCATTCTCTATCCATCTGTTTGTCTGTATCTGTCACTATTTCTTAATGTGTCTGTATCTCTTTCTGTCACTACATGTTGAAAGATACATGTCTCTCTTAGTTTGTCTCTGGCTGCCTCTGTCTACATATGTCTATATTCAGTTTATATGTCAATTTCTAGATATCTGCCCTTCTTTTATCTTTCATATCTGTCTCTATTTCAATCTATTTTGCCTGTATATAACAGGCTATTTGTTTCTATTTGTCTCTATCTCAAACTGTCTCTATCCCTTTCTGCCTCTATCACGGTGTACCTAGCTCAATCTGTCTCTATCTGTAACTCTCTATGTATCTTTCACTGTATCATCCTCTTTTTCCATCTGCCTCTGTCTTAACCTATGTCTATCTGACTCCATATCTGTTTATCTGTCTCTGTAGCTAGCTTCTGCCCCTCCGTTTTCATCTTTATCTATTCCTCTCTGACTTTAATTCTGACTGTCTCCATCTCCTACTGTCTCTAACTGTATCTGTTTTTAATCTGCCTCTAAATGTCTTTGGGCCCAATTCACAAAGGTAAACTGAGACGAAAGTCTAGCTTTACGACTTTTGGTATTCACAAAGGGCATTTACGAGTAGTAAAGTTAGACTTTTGTCTCAGTTTTGGTCTCAGTTAAACTTAAGACCAAAACATAAGTTTAACTGAGACAAAAGTCTAACTTTACTACTCGTAAATGCCCTTTGTAAATACCAAAAGTAGTAAAGTTAGAATTTTGTCTCAGTTTACCTTTGTGAATCGGGCACTTTGTTTTTATCTGTCTATATCTTTGTCTCACTCTAGCTCTAACCATCTGTCTCTAGGATGTGGCCTAACGGCTAGGGTGGCCGACCTCGAAGCTGGGGAACCGGGTTCGAGTCTCGGCAGGGATGCTCAACATCCTGTGATTCTGGGCAAATCACTTAATCTCCTTGTGCCTAACAAAAAATGAATGCGTCTGTCTTTAACGCAACTGGTGCTCATGTATGCGCTCTGATACCTTCGGGTCTAGTTCGCACTATATAAACAAAAAAACTGACCATCTGCCTCTATTTCTACATTCCATCTGTATCAGTATATCACTCTCTTACTCCCTTTGTTTCTTTCTGTCTCTCTCTTTATGTCTGTCTCTATTAATGTACAACTTCCGCTTTCTCAGTGTGCGTTTGTGGGTCAGCATAAATGTTGGGATGGTTCAATACTGATTTTATGCAACCCCTCAGGATATGTTGGCCTATAGTCCTGCTGCTCACAGAGCCTCCATAAGTACCCCTAATCCTAAGAGGGCGACGAATGGATGTGACAACCTCAGAACATGACAACCCTGACTCTCCAAGGAATCGTGGTAACAGATCTAGAAACTTTTCGCTCTGTCACTTGTGCATATCCAGAGAGATACACAAGAAATACACAGAGGTGTTTCAATATTTATTGAACCTTTGTGATTTTTGTGTAAAATATATGCACTGCAATGATTAATAGACAGAAGAAGATGAAAGCAATTAGCAATACGAGAATAGTGAAAAGGATAAACAATTCTACCATTGTGCAAAGCAGTATATAGATGCAGACATATACGTACGGTGTTTTGTGTACTCCTTCTATGTTCTTCCTAACCTAGTTACCTTGGTTGGGTGATCTGCCAAAACCCCCTACTGGATGATCTAACTCCCCATTACCTGTGGGTGAATGTGTTCAGGTGCCCGTCTTGGTCACAAGTTGAACATCCCTCCTCGCACAGGGAAAACAGAAATCAGTTGGGCTGAGATTATGACAAACAGCAATCTCACAGTGACAACAGAGTGGTCCTCTGATTTGGCCACAGAAATGCATGTGTAGTTATAATTACCACATCCATGCTTCTTTGTCAAGGCCTCAGCCAGGCTATCATTGTTTATCCTCTTTTGATTCCTGTGTCGCATTACAGACAAACAACAAGCAACAACATTTGCACAATGGACTTTGGGCCTTGTACTAAATGTTCAAGGTGTCGTGATAGTGTCCTTACGAAGGAGAAATGTAAGCAATATGGTTTTGAATAAACTAATCCTGCACTTTCACACAAGTAAATGTGTGTCAAAAGTAATTGAATAGAAAAGAAGAGCAACCTAAGAAACATGTGCATGTAAAATGGCAATGTTTCTTCCCGGGCCTAACTCATATACGTCACACTATCTTTAGTATGTTTCTTACTGTCTCTTTCTGTCTTTATCTCTCTTTGTCTCAGTCTATGTTTGTCTATAACTTCTGTTTGTCCCCCCTTATCCCTAGCTGTCACTATCCATCTGCCTCTATCTGCCTCTTTCTATCCATCTCTCTCTATCTGCCTTAATCTTGTTCATTTTTCTTTTTGTCTTATCTGTCTACCAATCTGCCTATCTTGCTACTTAGCACATTTTTTGCATTTTTCCTTTTTAAATTTCAAAACTATATTTTTTATTTAGACATTCATATGTGTGTGCTTGAGATGTGCAACAGTTTATAACATGTTTTTTCACCTTCCAACAACAAAAACATAGAAACATTAAAAACATCTATTGAAAGTTAATTCCTTGTGATTTGACAGTTTAAGTAATCTATAAAATATAACAAACAACCAGGGTTATATTTATGTTACTGCATTTAGGAAGCAATACGGAAAATCTATGTAACACACTGTCAAGGCCAGACCTGCTGGCTATGCCAATTCTATGCCGATGCTTGTTCCATTACTCCATTGTTCGAAAGGACAAAATCCAAATGTTGTTTTTTCACTGCAGTCTGTTCCTGGATCAATCTAAAAGAATTGTAGGCCCTTCTCATGGAAGTCACCATTGACATCATCTTTTTTCTATTTCTTAAATATATCTAAAAGCTGTGTAGGACGCTACATCTAATATAACCTACTTAGTGCTGCTACCATATGCAGAGACCTAACATCAAAATGTTACAGATGTTGTGTGACTAATCTGAATAACAAATATTTATTGATTTATTTATTTAATGGTAGTTTTTAAATGGTTACATGCTCTTAGCATTTGCAAGGGAGGGGCATTTCACAAAGCGGTAAAAATGGAAATGCTGTCCTAGCATTCGGTTGCCTCTTGTTGCAAGGTATAAACATGGAAAATTGCTCAAAGGAACTAAAGTGATTTAGAAGGAGATCTGGTCTGCAGTCTGTTAATTGAAAACAAGGGTGCTTTTTCATACATAGGGGCCGATTCCGATCTCGGCCGGTAGGGCTCCGAATCGGATTCGGCTTTACCGGATCCGATTCGGAGCCCTGTTTCCCGACCGAACCGTACACGGGTCCGGCCGAGCGAGTACGATGCGAAATCTCCGACCGACTCGTCCGGGCGTCCCGACCGCTCCGACCGACTCGCTCCCGGCTCGAACCGCTCCGACCGACTCGCTCGGACTCGGCTTCGCACCGCGCAATGGAGACGTTTCCCGGCCGGGTAAGTACGATGCGCGCGCCGCGAGCAGTCCGACCGAGCCGCGCACTCCGGCTCGTAAGAGCAGTCGGAGCAGTACTCGGGGTCCGTGTCGGACCCCTGCATGCGTAGCCGCGCGAGTCGCACACAGGGGGACCCATGGGCCCCCTACCTGTGCGTGTACGGCGCGGATTGCTTCGCCGCGTACCCGCTGTAGGGGCGCCCTTGTCCGACTCGCACCCATTGAGTCAATGGGAGCCCGCGTACGCGTTGTACGACAGGCTCCCATTGACTTCAATGGGAGTCCGACTCGACTTCGAGTCCGATAACATACGGACGCATCGTACTCGTTCGGTCGGACTGCACGGGTCCGATTCGGTCGGAAATCTCTCCGGGTCCGGCTCGGTCGGAGAAATTTCCGGCCCGAATCGGAATCGACCCCTTAGTATGTACACAGTGTCTATAAAGGCACTCTGACTCATCTGGTAGCCAGTGAAGTCCAAGTCTGATCTTTCCATGGTGTATTCTAAATGTCCACATTTGTGCAACCATCACAAACCAACTGGTTTAATAGTCTACTGTGTGTTTGTTCTAGCTGTTGTATACTCACTTGGACAACACATTGCAACTGTGCCATCATTCTTCCTATCCAGAAATATGCACACTATTATACTTTGTGTGGGTGGCATTTCTACTTTTGGTCACCACTGCAACGTTCAGTGGACATCCCTAGTAGGTGTTACACTATTTCATGGTTTCAAATGGAACTTTTTTTATATAGTTATTTATGGGGATCTTGAAAGTTACAGCATTATGAAGGATGTGGTTGAGTAGAGGTGGGATTCTTTAAAAAAATATGCATTTCAACGCACTTTTCAAATTATGATAAATGCCGGCTTGTAAAATGTACGATGTGGTCAGTTAACTTGTTTTACACTTATTGGCTATATTTTATGCTTGCCAAGTATTAGTGCACCACTGTCAACCCGCCCTATGTCATGGCGGTGACTTTCAGCCAGTCCTATTTTCTCAGCTTTAAGCATGCCAGGGCCTGCAGTTTTAAATTTCTTTGCAAAATTACAGTATTCTTATGGTTGTTGGCAGAAAAAGCAACGTTGTTTGACATTCACCCTCCTGACTTGGGACTTCACATGTTTTATCTACACAAAGTTCACTAATCGGCAATGAAAACACTTGGTGCTATGGCTTAATGAATCATGAATGCACAGAACAGTGTCAGATCACTGTGGGCTCAATTTGAAAGCATTCAACAAGTATGAAATTCAATTTATGCATCTTGACAAGAAAAATTCAGAAGTGCTATTTATGTATCTTGACAAGTGAAAATCGAAATGACCACATTGAATGAGACAAGCATTTACTTTATACGTTTAGGGTAGGAACGCGGGAGAGAACAATCTATCCTACCCGTGACGATAGAGACATTAAGGGATTTTGATTCCTGAAAGCTGGCAATGACATTTTTATGATCAGGCATTTCATGTGTGGCAGCATTGAGTTTCCATTGTGTGCACTTGATATCTTTTACATGATCCAATCTTTATTAGTAAGTGAGATGTGCTTTCAATCTGGTTTCAAAAGCACAATTGTAGAGGTCTTGCCAATGCTTAATTTGAGCCGTTGGTTTCCATTGCTCGACACTGGCACTTAATTGTCAACACCGAAATTTAAAGATGAACACAACAACAGTAGTTTATTAATTAAATATCCATTACAAATGACTAATACCTGCTGCCCAAGTCATTTGTTTTGCTTTTAGGGCATGGAATAGTCTGAAATTGTGAGACCCTGACGGGTGAGTAACGCGCTATATAAACCCCCGGATTGATGGTCAGTAGTTGTGTTGGTATGGCATTGGCAGTGCTGGCAGGGGCAATGAGTGGTGCATGCTGCAGTTGCTTCCTGACAAGGGCCCTCGCACTTTACAAATTAAGCACTGGGTCTTGTAGATATCTGTGGGAGTGTTTTTAAAGTTGTGTAACACAGTTACTGAAGAGAGACTGTCGCTTTTACTCTTCCATTTTGTTTTGGGGGTAACTAATAAGTAGCTTCTGGTAGAGGAGTGTGTACAGGTGATTTTATGTCAGTGCAATTTATGTTAAAGGAACAATAAAGTGGATATCAATAAAGATATATGTTATAAATAGATTTTGTTTGTGATTACATTTCACCTTTGATACCTGCCCAATTGTTTGAAGTTTTTTTTACAGGTTTTGTGTACTGAAGTTGTGTTCTTCTATTGTTTAATGTGTCCATGTTTACTCTTTGTGCATGGTTGTGTTTTGTTTCAGTGGCATTGGGCCTCTTATGTGAGGTCATGATTTATTGAGCTTGTTGTTCATTTAGGCAAAGGTGGTATCGGAGTTCCATTGTGACAATTGCCTACATGTCTAATTTCAACCAGGGAAAGTTCCTAGGTTAGCCTTGTGTTGCAACACACTTTATACCAGATCCCTTTGTTTCACCATACAGTTACATGTCGTTGTCTGTGCATGCTAGTGTTATAGTACATACAACCCTATTCTTGTGGAAGATTCAGATAACTAATTTAAATTAGATTGGAGAGGGAATGGTAAATGCCACCCCTTTATTGTCCAACACCTTTCCCAAATTACTTTAGATTTGAGTGGGAATAGTAAATGTCACCTCTTAAGTGTCCAACACCTTACCCAAATTGGTATAGATTGCAGTGGGAATAGTAAATGTCAACTCTTTAGTGTCCAACACCTTCCCCTAATATACTTAGATTGGAGTGGGAATAGTAAATTCCATCACTTTAGTGTTCTATGCCTTCCCAAAATTCGTTTAGATTTGAGTGGGAATAGCAAGTTTCAACCCTTTATTATTCAACACCTTCCCACAATATGGTTAGTTTGGAAAGTGAATGGTAAATGTCAGCCCTTTAGTGTCCAACACCTTCCCAAATTACTTTAGATTGGAGTGGAAATAATAAATGTCACCCCTTAAGTTATTCAACAATTAAGGACAAAGGTAAAAACTAAATTAGTAATCCATTCCAAAAACTCATAGGAAATACTCCAAATGTTTACCTATTGCACTAACGATTATCATGTCATTAGTATTCTCTATATACTTATAAACAGTATATGTGTTACCAATCAATCAATCAATATCAATATATAACTTTATTCGGTGGCAATTAGCCATCCATAAAAGCAATATATAAGACAGTACAAGATTAAAAAATATAAAAGTGCAATTCATGTCAACGAGTTAAAAATATATACTCAATTCAACAGAGGGACTACATAGGTAATAACAATTTACAATGAGATAATACCACTATATGACATTGATAAAAGACAAATGTACATCAGAAAAATCAACATAATATAAAAGACCCTCACATCTCGCTGAAATGTTTCCCACATTCACACAAAGTTCCTACAACATAGTCGGGTAGTGTTGAGTTGAACCATCGCTAGAACACAGAAGGGGGGACAAAAACATCGTAATGGGTGCGCCATGCACTCCCCATCAGCCCCGTCAAACGGACTTTTTCAACTGTGGGAACATTGAGAAACAGTAAATTAACAATAAATAAAATGCACTTGTACCTGGCACAGATTACACCACCCCGCATTGCAACATCAAATTACACACTATATCTCGTTGCTATGAAAGAGGTAAACAAATTTTCTTTCTGGCGTAAAAGACAGCCCATAAAAATGATGCCATACTACAACAAATCTCCAGAGTGGGCAGAGATTGTAAATATAGATATGCAGGTTGGCATTGCGTGAAATGTGCCCCTCTTATAATGGGTATAATATAACGCTTCCTCTGTTGGGTAAAAACTTGCAAAAAAACACCACATGCATAGTATTGTGCACCATTGCATCACAGGAGGGGCAGCTAGATAAAGTTGTGGACCAATCATTCATATTTGGGAAACTAACCAATCGGTGAAAGGTACCTATTCTTAAACGAGTCAGCACAAACCTCTGTCTTGCATTTAAAACTGCTTTAAGGTAAGGTTGCACATCATAAGTATTTAAAATCATTTGATTATCTAAAACACTAGGTTTACATATTTCAGATGCAAGTTTAACGTTCTCCAGATGGGTCATGATTTCATCCTTTAAAAAATCTCTGCTAATGGAGGCTAATGTTTCTGGCTTCTCAAAATACTCAGGGTGACCCAGATCATTACAGAAACGTTGAATATAAATGAGCCATGGAATGCGCTGGTATAGACTTGATTTAAGACAGTCCTTGATTATTGCACGATTTAAGTCAGTATGTACAGACGTCCAGATGTTCATTAAATGATCATTAAATGTTGTGCAAGAACTAACACTGAACTCAAAACAGGCAAAATCGCTGGATGTGTATTTGAGATTTATTCTCTTGTGAGTCAGGAACCTATCATCTCAAGGAATTCCTTTAAAGGATCCCATTGGCTGTGCATTTTGATAAGGCTCAGGTCAATCATCATGTGGTGCGTTTGCTAGTAGGGCTTAAGTTGGTTGTCAGCCAAGTAACTGTACAGATCATACCCACTTTTTGACAATAGCTCTCATTGATATACGTCTGTGCCCTGGGCAAGTAGGCTCAGTTTACAATTCAATTCATCATCTTTATTCGGTCAAAAAATATTAGACCATAAAAGCACAATACAACAAACATAACAATATAAAATAGAATGCTGTCCAAAACACAATGCCAGATACGTATAGATCAACCCTCAATTGTAAAAGACAATATTTTCCAAACCCAATTAACAATACTCTAGGTGAGGTATTGACTTACATTCATTAAAAAGTTCTTGGTACATCCTCGTGGGGCAGCATACAGGAAGTTGAGGACCTTAAAAACTAGGCCCGCCATACGATCCTGATAAGCTCACCAATACCTATTTTCTAAAACACATATAAATCTTCAATAAATAACATATCATAAAACTGTTAAAACAGACGTCCTGGCATAAAAAACGCTCCACAGAAAGGATGACATTCTTACACATATGTCAGTTGTCGGTAAGGACTGCAAGAAAAGATAAGCCGGACAGCACTGATAAAAATCTAGATGCTTTAAACAACTCAATATATAATGCTTCCTCCATTTTTTGTAAAATTTACAAAATAGGACAACATGCATTGTTGTCTGTGGTGAGACGTTATCGCATGGGCAATTAGGTAAGTTGGCTCAGTTTACTTACATTTACAAACTTTGACCTATCACACCTTGGTCGCCAGACATAGCATCATGCTCAAAATCTGACCACCCATTTGTGCAAAAAGGATGCAAAGAAACATAATTTAGTGTCATGTTGTCAGAGAAATCCAGGTAAGTTAGGCCTAAGAAATAATTCACAGCAGCCGTAGCTACTTTACCAACCAGATAAATGTGGCTATTATAGAAAAGCATCATACTGAGGTAATATTGAATTCTATCTGCAACACATGTTGGAAACAGACTATGAAAGGTGGAAGAATCGTCTGAGAGCTCCTGCATCCACCTTGGCAATCAAATATTAGCTCTATGGTACCCATGTGTGCAAGATATAGGCGAGAGAAGGAAAATGTTTAATTGAATAACATTTTAATAAATTGTTTTTTTTTTCAGGCCAGCATTTTTAGTGTTGAAACGTCAAGTTGCATTACCATTTATATTTACATTATTTTTCTGCAGCTTATAATTAGCCCTCAACTGAGTTTGCTATTCACCAAAAATGTCCAGGTATTCCTAACTCAAAAGATACTGCAGCTTAACTTCATTGATATACTCAGCTTTCTACTTGACCCTTTACTGATGCACATCACCCAGGTCTTTAGTAAATTTACTGTCACTGCGTTGAGGCCAGCATGTTTAAAGACAACAGTGAGGGCCCTCTGTAAGCCAAGAAGAGTGAGATATAGCAGGATAATGTTATTGAAGTAGCAGATGTTTTGGTCAGGAGAAATACAACACATTGGAGGGAGTAAAACACTAGGCAGACAATTGTGAATTTAATCACAAATATAGAGATTGAACAACAGACGTGCAAGAACACAGCCTTGTTTCACATCACTATGACAGTTAATATTATTCCCAATCCTGTGGATACATAGATGTATGTGCCCCATTCTGTGAGTAATTTCACTAATGGTTTCCTGTCTACAAAATAAGGCAAAAAAGACCAGATCCTTGCCAGATTTTCAGGATATGCAAATACATAATGTAGCTGATTGAGCTCATGTACATATCAATTGGTTACCCGGAATCTCTAGACTGAATCCTGTCTCACCACACTTGACATTCAGGTGATGCCAAGTAGTTGCAGTCATAAACAGTCTCAATGAAATTGAAAAACAGTTATCCGGTGGCAATATAGTCATTAAAATGACAGTTGGCTTTGTGAAAGCAATGCAATCAAACTATAGATGTTGTTTTTCAATTATGTTCTTACTGATCAAGGACATGCAGGCTACTAATGGCTCTCTGATTCAACTGTATCCATATGAAATATGAATGGACACCCTCTAAGCTATGACTCATACTTGTGCATTTCTAGAAGATCACTCAGTTTTCAATGAACATATCAACATCTGTTATAATGTTGTTAATCACTGCCACTTCCCAGCAGTTCAGAAATTAAGATGTTATAAGATGCTTGTATTCAGATAGACATCAGTGTTGTTGAATCAAGCTTGACAACAGTTTATGTATCATTAATTAAATAGACTGATATTGTTGTGCTTGAAATTACTTTGACCATATTAACATTTCCAGAACTAATTACCTAGTTTCCAGGATAGAAATTTGCTTCCGCATTTATGCATTTTCATAAGCCGTTTAAAGTGAGTCGTTCTCCATGTTTAATATCCTGCCATGGTAATGTTAATATTTGGGATATGAGGAAACCACAAATAAACTGTATTCGCTTGACTGAACAGGTACTAGTGTGGAACTGAAAACCATTAGGGTGGATGAATTAAATTATAAGATTGTTATACCAAGCTAATGCAACATTGTTTCCTATTAAAAAATCATAAACATGAATAAAGGAATGCTAAATACAATAGTTTTTATTCAGTTTTAGCAGGTCAGTTGGCAGGTCATCTACCTACAGTGTTCCATATCTGGAAGTAAATAAATAAATTGACGTTAAATGTATACTAAATAAATTGAACTCCTCTGCTGGCACTACATCGGCAATAGATTGTATAGGTTACATAGTACATCTTTTTCAAATAAATGTTACTTTCTTGTGCTTGCCGTGTTTGAACGTATTCACACTGTAGGTAAATTATTTATATGTTCTGAAAATCTATTTCACATATTCAGAGTCTTATTCATAATATTTATGCCAATAGAAAACAATTTTATCCTGAAGTTACTCTTGTTTAGGCCTCCAACTTAAGACTCTGCTAGAAGGACTTGGTTTTCTTAGATATTTTGAACTTCACTGCTGTTCACAAACTGCTTTGTTGCAGTTGAACTTCTCTCATGGAAGCATTTGGGCTTGGAATCTGAAAACACTCTACTAGAGTTTTGTGGTGAAATGTGGTCTGTGAGGTGTGTAGTTTGGTCTGTTGTGAATCTCTGCAATGAACTTGTTAGCTCGTGGATAAGGGCAAAACCCTCTTGCAACATTGGATGCCTGTTGCATGTTTGAAGGAATTTGAATTAACTGAAGGATTGGAGGAGTTTTTGAAGTTTCCTCAAGGGACTGGAACTCCAGCTATAACTTTCCTCAAGCAGTCCACGTTCATTGTGTCAATCAAAAAGCGACTAGCAAATGAAAGTAATCCAGTGACAAACATACCGCAAAGTTTATATTTTACCACTGACAAAAGCCATCCTTCAAACAGAGGGGCCGATTCCGATCTCGGCCGGTAGGGCTCCGAATCGGATTCGGCTTTACCGGATCCGATTCGGAGCCCTGTTTCCCGACCGATTCGTACGCAGGTCCGGCCGAGCGAGTACGATGCAAGCGCCCACGAATTCGCCGACCGACTCGAACGCGGCTTCAACACGCTCCGACCGACTCACATGGACCCGACACGCACCGCGCAATGGAGACGTTCCCCGGCCGGGTAAGTACGATGCGCACCGCGAGCAGTCCGACCGACTCGCGCCGTCCGGCTCGAAAGAGCTGTCGGAGCCGGACTTTGGGGGTCCGTGTCGGACCCCCCTGTACGCGTGGTCGCACGAGTCGCACACAGGGGGGAGCCATGGGTCCCCCCTACCTGTGCATGTACGGCACGATGCGCTTCGCCGCGTACACGCTGTAGGGGGCGCCCTTGTTCGCCTCGCACCCATTGAGTCAATGGGAGCCCGCGTACGCGTTGTACGACCGGCTCCCATTGACTTCAATGGGAGTCCAACCGAATCGAGTCCGATAGCCTACGAACGCATCGTACTCGTCCGGTCGGACTGCCAGAGTCCGATTCGGTCGGAATTCTCTCCGGGTCCGGCTCTGTCGGAGAGATTTCCGGCCCGAATCGGAATCGGCCCCAGAGTGTCTGACTTCAAACGAACTCCATGTGTCTCAGTGAGGCCTAATACTTTTTAGTGAGCATTCATTTCCCATGTCACATTTTCCTATGTTTACGTTGTTTTTATTTCTGTGGCTTTATTAAATGGTTAGCTTTTTATTTAAAGTGTCTAATTTTAAATGCATTTAATTCTATAACAGCCTATTGGTTTATTTTGTTTGATTTGTTTGTTTGATACATTTTATATATTTATATTATATAATATATTTAGATATTGATTTATATTACTATATATATTTATGTTATATTCATAGATTTATAAAATAATGTATATATTTTAAAAACATTTATAACGAATCAAAATTGTAGAAAATTTTAAATTGTTTTGATTTTACATTTTTAAAACATAAAATGTATTAAAATATTTTTTAATGTATGATTGTTAATTTTGTGTTATGATTTTCTTAAAAGAATGTTAATATGTATTTTCAACAATATATTTATTTTTAATATTCATTAAAATATTCATTTAATGTATTAAAAATTAAATATGTATATAAAGGATTGTAGATTAGGTTAGTGTGTTTTAGATAACATTTTAGTTAATTTTATATAAGATACAATTGTGTGATTATGGAGAAATGATTGTGTATGTAAAATATTAACATTTGTATTGCCTTGTGTAAAAGTGGATATTGTAATTCACCTCTTTAGCGTCCAACACCTTCCCCACATTGGCTTATATTCAAATTGGAGTGGGAATAGTAAATGTCACCCTTTTAATGTCCAATGACTTCCCCAAAATGGTTAGATTGGAGTGGGATTAGTAAATTCGACCACTTTAGTGTTCCACGCGTTCCTCAAATTGGTTTAGATTTGACTGGGAATAGTAAGTTTCAACCCTTTAGTATTCAACACCTTCCCCAATATGGTTAGATTGGAGAGGGAATGGTAAATGCCACCCCTTTATTGTCCAACACCTTTCCCAAATTACTTTAGATTTGAGTGGGAATAGTAAATGTCACCCCTTAAGTGTCCAACACCTTACCCAAATTGGTATAGATTGCAGTGGGAATAGTAAATGTCAACTCTTTAGTGTCCAACACCTGCCCCTAATATACTTAGATTGGAGTGGGAATAGTAAATTCCATCACTTTAGTGCTCAATGCCTTCCCCAAATTCGTTTAGATTTGAGTGGGAATAGCAAGTTTCAACCCTTTGTCATTCAACACCTTCCCCCAATATGGTTAGATTGGAGAGGGAATGGTAAATGTCAGCCCTTTAGTGTCCAACACCTTCCCAAATTACTTTAGATTTGAGTGGAAATAATAAATGTCACCCCTAAGTGTCCCACATGTTCCCCAAACAGCTTTAGATTGGAGTGGGAATAGTAAATGTCATCCGTTTAGCGTCCAACACCTTCACAAAATTGGTTTATATTGGAGTGGAAATAGTAAATGCTACCCCTTTAGTGTCCAACACCTTCCCTAATATAGTTAAATTGGAGTGGGACTAGTAAATGCCACCCTTCCCAAATTGGTTTAGATTGGAGTTTTGTGTCCAGCACCTTCTCCAATATGGTTAGACCGGAGTGAGAATAGTAAATGTCACTCCTGTAGTGTCAAACACATTTTTGAAATAATTTATGTTTGAGTGTGATAGTGTAATCTAATAATTGTATTCAATAAATATTTATTATACTTTTATTTGTCTTTAGCAGAAATGCTTTGTTTTATTTTAGTATTATTGTTGGTGATTACCAATATAAAATGGTCAGTTATATGTGTGTAACTAATAATATTATTATTTACATTTAGTTTGTACAATAAAGACGTCACACATTTTTCCATTTTTATTTATGTTTTCCATTTCTATTTATTGTACAGATTTACATTTATAAGCATATATACTTCAAGTAAAAACAATTACATAATAAGTAGGTAAATACCAAATTTTTTCATTATGTACATTTTTAAATTATATTTATCTTCATTTGTATGTTGTACATTTTCAACTTTTATTTTCCATTGTGTAAGAAATGTTTTACTTTTTAATATACATTATTTTTACATACGTTACATTAGTATACATTAATTGTATATATTTTATAATATTTAGTTTATACGTTACAATGTATTAATATTTTTTATAACATTGTTTTATATGTTTCGGTTTATAATAAACTAATGGATTTTGCTTTGATTTCCTTTTTTGGGGGTTTCCTGGAGCATTTCAATTTTTAAAACACGTATTCTGTTTTTTTATAAAACTGAGATACTTTGGTTTGCTTCAAGTGATTTCTACTGGAGTCATTATATTTTTGCATTTTTGGAGGGGGTTTATGGATAATATTTACTTCATTTTGGTGAATTTCTATTTATTATTACATGGCTACAGGGAAAGATCTGCAGCTATAGAACAGTAAGTGTTCTTTTGGGTGGGAAATGTGATATTATATTGTTTATGTCAAAATGTTCTGATTGTTATATCGAATGGTTTGGTTTATGTGTTATATCTTGGTCAGTTTAAATAATTGTTTGACTGATCTAATAAAATATTATATTTATTATTCCCCCCAAAAAATTGATATCTTAGTTTAAAGTTTGTCATAGCTTTTGTAGACTTTGGTAGGTTAGTGTTTTTTTATAATATGGTTTTGGCCATGATTTCGAGGTAATGTAGTGTTTTGTTATTTACAAAGAGTTTGACTTTAAATTGTAGCATGTCGTACATTCTTTTGGTTTGTTTGCTGAGATTAGGGGCAATTCGGCTAACAGATTGCTTCATTCGTAGTTCTTGGTAGCTTTAGTCTTTTGGTAATGGTTCTATAAATTTGTACAGTGTAGGTTGAGTTCTGCCTAGATTGGATGACATTGTGCCATCCTTCTACTGCGTCGTTTGTTTTGGCTTCCTGTGCCAAGGTGCTGTCATAGACATTCCACCATGGTATTTGGAATTTGGGTTAGCATCTGTACCCGGAGTGATGCAGCCTGCCAAGCCATGTGTCTTTGAAATAGTCCATTAGGGGACTATGTTTGTCTTCATCTTTTTAGTAGGAAGGTCTTTCTATTAGTAAATTGTAGTGGTTGGTTACTTCTTGACATGGACATAGGCTTGTGTTATCATTTTTTTAACTTCAAAGGCAAATTGGCTATTTGTAGAATATTCTACACTAAGGGGCCGATTCCGATTCGGGCCGGAAATCTCTCCGACCGAGCCGGACCCGGAGAGATTTCCGACCGAATCGGACCCTAGCAGTCCGACCGAACGAGCACGATGCGCACGCATGCTATCGGACTCGATTCGGTTGGACTCCCATTGAAGTCAATGGGAGCCGGTCGTACAACACGTACGCGGGCTCCCATTGACTCAATGGGTGCGAGCCAAACAAGGGCGCCCCCTACAGCGGGTACAGCGTCGAGGCGGAGTCGCGCCGTACATGCACAGGTAGGGGGACCCATGGGTCCCCCTGTGTGCGACTCGCGCGGCTACAGCGTACCCCCAAAGTGCGGCTCCGACTGCTCTTTTGAGCCGGACGGCGCGAGTCGGTCAGACTGCTCGAGGCGCGCATCGTACTTACACGGCCGGGGAACGTCTCCATTGCGCGGTGCGAGTCGTGTCCGTGCGAGTCGGTCGGAGCGGTCGGCTTTCGCGAACGAGTCGGTCGGTGCGGTTGGGTCTCGCGAACGAGTCGGTCGGAGATTTCGCATCGTACTCGCTCGCCCGGACGCACGTACGAATCGGTCGGGAAACAGGGCTCCGAATCGGATCCGGTAAAGCCGAATCCGATTCAGAGCCCTACCGGCCAAGATCGGAATCGGCCCCTTTTTGGAAGTGTCTCCATATACTTAGATTTAAATGATAGTAACAGCCTTTTAAGGCTGTGAGGCGGTACATTTTCACAATGGTTTGAATCATGGCTTGCTCAAACTCCATGATTATTTTTTTGTGGGTACTAGTTTTTTGTTTTAAGTTTTATGGTTTAAGAGGATTGCACTATTACTTACCGGTAATCTTCATTACTCCGGGTCCCGTTGTCCTCGTCCCATTCATTGACAAAGTGGAGATAACCATCTCCCGACAGAAAAAAAGACCAGAGGAATGCTGGGACCCTAATACTGCCCCTCCCACCGGGAGTACATAAGCAGTACTTACCCAGCATCCCGCCTGTACAACCAAGCCCACACAGGAAGGCCGGCCATCCGGGAGGGAGGGAGGAGCGTATGAATGGGACGAGGACAACGGAACCCGGAGTAATGAAGATTACCGGTAAGTAATAGAGCATTACCCCCAGGTCCCTTATGTCCTTGTCCCATTCATTGACAAAGTGGAGAATACCAAAGCAGAAAACCGGCGTTCCAAACCCACAAGCGCACCCAGGAAACCACACCAAACGCAGCAACCCACGGGAGCACCGAAACGGAAGGGAGGGGGGACAGCAGGAAGCAACCGGTCCAGCAACCCAGAACAGGACAGCAGGGACACAAACAAGGACCGGAAACAACCAAGAAAAAAACAGAAGGCCAGGGCCACAACAAGGAGGCCGCCAACCAGAGAAACCAGAGACAGTGCAACCAGGCCAAAGACCCAAAGGACACAGCCAAGGGAACCCACCGGACAAGGCCGACCAGCCCAGAACCACCAGGAAGGCACACAGGACCCGGCAGCCGCACAGACACCGAGCAAACCCCGACCGCCCTGGAGAAGGCCAAAGAAAAGAAAAGAAGCCAAGGCCAGCCAACAGGGCGCAAGCACAAGCACCCGGACCAACAAGGAAGGAGGGAAGCACAGGCCAGGCACCGGCCCACCCCACCAAAACAAACGACCCGGCCCCCAGAGAGCCCAGAGGACAAACCCAACCAAACCCCGCAGAGGAGGCCCAGGCCCCAGGAAAGAAAGGCCAGCACCACCAGGGCCGCCAAACGACAACCACCAAGCATCCAGCCCAGAGGGAGGAGCCACAGTGAGAGCCCAGGAGCAGAACAGGAGCCAGACCCCAACCAAACCGAGAAGGACAGGGAAGGAGACAGAGACCAGAAACCCCAGGAGGCCAAAAGCCCCACAGGGAAGGAGGCCGCAAACCGAACCAGGATGGACACAAAACCCCAGAGCAGCAGGGGCAGAGGAGGCCAACCCAAAGACCACACCCCAGAGACACCCAGCAGACAGCCGACCAAACAACAGAGAGGCCAACAAAGACCGGAAACCAACAACCCGGAACCAAACAGGCACAGCAAGGGCGGGGACAGGGCCAACGGCCACAACCCCAAAAGGGAGGGAAAAAAACTAGGCAGGGCGCAAGCCCAGGACAACCGGGAATCCCCGGCAGCCCTCCCAAAACAGGAACAACCCGGCACGCACCCGCCGAACCACAGAGGGCAGACAAAAACAGGAGCCAACAGGGCGGAGAACCGCACAGGCACCCAACCCCCAGGCCCAGCACGCAGCAATGGCAGTAGCAGCGGAAAAGGCCCCAGGGCGCACAGCACCCAGACCAGAAACCCACCAGGTCTGACCCCAGCCAACGCCGGAGAGGAGACTAGGGCAACAAACACAAAAGTTACCAGGCAGGCAGGGACCGGAGCCAAGCAACCCGCCGATGCAGGAGGACCCCCAGGCCCAACCAGCCCCCGGAAGGAGCCCAAGCAGTGCCCAGGCCGAAGAACAAGGGCAGGGAGGCCGACAGAGACCCCCCGCCAGACCACACAGAAGGCCGGAAGAAAAACAAAACAGAGGAAACCGCCAAAGCGGAAACCGGAGGAAGCAGAGAAGCCAGGAGAGCCAAGCAGCAGCAGACCCCGGACAACCCGCAGCCAGGAGGACGGCCACAGAACCGCACCCCAACAAAAGAAGGGGGAGGGGGCACTCCAAACAGACACCCACCGGGAGCACATCCCAGGGAAGCAAGGGAAGAAAGGAGCGAGCCAGGACACCTGAACCAGGAAGAAACGGAACGCCCGGCAAAACACACCCCAGAGCCGGCAGAGAAGCGACAGCACAGCCAGCAAAACCAAGGAGGCACAACCAGAGGCCACGCAGAACCAGCAGGAAGCCGGCAGACCAAGAGCAAAAGGAGGCAACCCCGGAAGTGCCAACCCAGAAGCCCCGGACACCAGGACCCCACACAGGCCCGAACAAGGTAGCCGCAGCCCAGGGGATACAGAGAAAACGAAGAAGGAGCACCGGGGCAACGGGGAAACCCAAAGTCCAACAGCACCCAGCGGAAACCCCAGGACGAGGCAAAAACACGGACACCCAACCAGAGGCGAACCAACCCCAGGAAGAGAACCGCCACCAGGAGCAGGCCCAGAGCACACACCAGGACACAGCCGACCCCAAAGGAGCACCACGCCAGGACACCCAGAGAGGGCACAGGCAAGGACGCAGGGCCGAAGAAGGCCACCAACAAGAGCCAAAATCCCTCAGGAGCCAGAAAGCCCCAGCGGACACCAGCCAGGCACCCACGACGGGGACCAGACAAGACCAGGATCCCCCAGGGAGCAACCGCATTCAGAGTCCAGACGGACCCCCAACCGGGAGAACCGCAGAACAGACAAGGGGAAAACAGGGGCCAACGCCACGGACACGGGAGCAGCGAAAGACAGCCAGCCCCAAACAGCAGAGGCACGCACCGCAGGGACCAAAACAGGCGAACCGCCACAGGGCACACACCCCAGGGGGGAGGCCAAGGAAAGGAAGAGCAGGAGCCCAACCACACCCAGCCAAGGAAGCCAACAGCATCCGGCACAGTCAGGCAGCCCCAGCACCCAGCAGGCCAGCCATACACCCAACCCAGACCGAGCAGGGCGGCCAGGACCACCAAAGGCAATCGCAGGAAACAGAGCAGAGGCGCAGCAGAAGCAGGGGAACACAAGGACAACACCAAGGAAACCCCAGAAGCCCAAAGAGAGCACTGGAGCCAGGAACAACCAAGACAGCAGCATCCAGCAAGGAAGAGGAAAGCAGGCGGAGACAGCGCCAGCCGGCTAGTCCCCACGAAGCAACCCAAGCGCACAGAAGGCCCCGGGATAACACAGGAAGCCCCAGGCCCGAGTAAAAAGGAGAACAGAACTGCTGCAAAGGACGCAGCCCAAGGCAAGCCAACCCCGGAAACACAGAGAGGCCAGCCCACAGAATAGCACGGCGGCAGGCCGAGAGTGCAAACCAGACCCGAAGGCAGCAGGGGCAGAGCGCCGCACAGAGCACCAGGCACAACACCCGGAAGCCCCGAGAGGAACCAGGCGCAGCCCATGGGAACCAGAGGAAGCCGAACACCGCACGCCACCGGAAAGAAGGAACAACCCGGAAGAGAAACAGCAAAAGCGGAACCGAGAGCCCCACACGCACCAACCCCGACCAGCCACGCAGAAGCCAGGGAGCGGAGGAGAACACAAAGCACACACAAGCGGAGCACAAGCCACAACTGAACAGGCCACCCGCAGCAGATGGAAGGCCACCCGTGAAAGGGGCGGGCAGAAAATGGACCCAGCACACCCAAGGCCGGACCACAGCACCCACACCAGCGACACCGCGAGGAGCAGGGCCGCATAGGGACCCCAAAGAAAAAGCGGGGCAGACCCCGGCAGGCCACCAGGAACCCAGGGGAGGGCAAACACGAGCCCGCTGGACCCCCCCCACGCAGGCACCAAAGGAGTGCAAACACCGCCCCACCACCAGCCAGGGGCATGAGCCGAGGCGGAGCCTGGAAGCGGGAAGGAAGATCAAAAGCGGACCCCAACCGCGAGCGGCGACCCCAACCCGAAGAGGGGGCAAGCAGGCACGCAAGAGGCCCCGGGACAAACCCCGGCACCCCCAGGCGCCACAGCCGCACAGGGAGGCACACACCAGAAGGCCAGCCGGCCAGCCACGGACGCCCACAGAGCAGCAGAGCAGCAGAGCAGCCACCACCAGGAACCCCCATCGCAGCGCACAGCCACCCGGAGCACCGCACCCGCGCCGGGCAACAACCGCAAGCGAGCCAAGGCAAAGAAATGGCCCGACACGTGACCACCGGCAAGGGGCGACAGACCGCCGGAAAGTGCCCCCCCCAGGCACCATCCGCACACAGCAGGCGCAGGAAAGGGAGGACTGACCCCACACAGCCTGGCAGCACAACACTGGAAGAACCAGCACTGACCCAACCCCCGCAGAACTGGGGAAAAGAGCAGCGGCAGCGCAAACCGGCCCAGAGACGGGCGGCGGACGCCTAGTGGGTGACAAACAACATCAAACACGGGCACAACAGAGACCAGAATCTGTCTCGTAACTGACCTATCTGTCATCAGGCAGTAGGCTCGAGGAAGGCCACGCAGACATCGCAGAGAAGCCGCACACATCAATCCATTGGCCACGCCACGCCTCCAATCCATCATGGCTGCTCGGAGCTGTTGCTCCGCAGTGAATCTTCTTTTTATCCTCTAGAACAACGCTCAGCCGCTTCACTCTGCTAACTAAACCATCAACTCTGTAACCGGAAAGCAGGCTGATCCCCCGGAGATGAACGCTGTCCTTCTCCGATCTACCATCACGGAGATAGCCGTGCTGATGACATGTCGACTTCTCCTGGACTCATTTGTCCCGAGATAGCCGAGCAACCGGAGTGCAGCACCTTCGCGCTTAAGTGAGCTGCGGCCCACCTAGGATCTACACAGTGGAGGCACTGTGGGAATCCTTCCGGTAGGTTGGGGGACGCTCACAACGTGGAGTGGAGACCACACTGATCCCCTGAGGAGGATCCCGCTCGCCATTTTATATCACCCACCGCGAGAGAGAAGACGTCTGCTGGGGCATCATTAACATCACCGGGAGCATTGGAGTCCAGACGGTGAGCCCGGGAGGCTGGGGCTCCTGTCCATGTCCTCTTTAAGACCTTTTGGACAAAATACATTTACTCGAGTGCCTCTTGTGTATCGCGCCTGACTCCAAAATGGCGCCCGCACTCAATCGTCGGGAGGGGCCAAAACAACTCCCAAGGGTCCCCCCCCTGAAGGCTGAGGTGAGCGGACCCCCCCCCAGCGCGAGGCAAAATGGCGGCTCCTACCACGCTTGTCCCGCCAAGAGGGGAGATGCGTCCAGGTGGATTTTTAATGGACTGTGTTACCCCCGATCACATATTGACGCTTGGGAGATCTTGTGACCTTTTTAAGAACTAAGGGAGACTGGCCCATCCTTCCCAGTAAAGTACTGTAGCACCTGCCATCTTGATCAGCCCTCACCTGACCCTGTTCCTGCTCACCCACCAGGACATTTAATCTGAGAACTTTCCCTAATCAGCTGAGACCAAGCCATTTTGACTGATGCCCGGTGGAGCTACCTCGCGAGCTAAAGGGGAGATGGACTATGGATTCCCTCCTTGGCCATCACCTACCCAGCCGGTCTTTGGGCAAACTCTCCTGCGTCTCTCCTGTCCTTATCTCCCTCCTCCCCTTCCCCGTACCCCCTACCCCTTTTCGCTCTACCCCTCTCCTCTTTCCAGCTATTGACCTTTGCCCTCGCCCGTCCTTGCTCATAGTTCCCACCCTGATTACTAACTGGACTTTCTTCTATGAACTTCCCCTCGTCAGTTGAGACCTAGCTATTTGACCGATGCCCGATGGAGCTACCTTGTTTAGCTATAGGGGAGACGGACTATGGATTCCCTCCTAGGGACGTCACCTACCCAGTCGGTCATTAGGCAGACCTCCTTTCGTCTCTCCTGCCTGTCTTTTCCCTCATCCTCATCCTCCCCCTTCCCACTTCCCCCCCTCCGCTCTATTTGTCCCACCTTCCTTTCCTCTCTCAATGTGTTGTTTATTCTGGATGTTATGTGTAATTGTCATCTTTTTCTGTAACATTGTGTAACCTATTGTAAAGCGCTCTGATACCTACGGGTCTAGCCAGCGCTATATAACACTCTTAAAATAAAATAAAATAAAAATAAATAAATCCATTACCCAGGCGAAACAGCCCAGCCTCGGCAAGGCGCGAGGCCGCGGTGGAGCAGCTGCAGCGCACACAACGGCCCACGGCAGAGCAAAGGAGCAGAGGAGCCCCGAACCCCGCCCCCAGCAAACCAAGCAGCAATGAACACCGGAGAAGCGCGCCTCCCCCAAGCGATGCCAGCTGCGCTCCATGATCCGGTCCGTCCACTGCGCAGAAAATACAGCACAGAGAAGGTTGCAGCGTCCAGGGAAACAAGAAAATCCGCCAAGCGGAACTCACCCGGAGCGGGGGCCAGCACCATCAACAAGGCCCCCACCGCAACCAAAGGCAACTGCAGGATCACTCCAAGCGCTGCACGTCTCACCCGGCCAAGCTTAGGAAGACGAGCCCACGACACAGAAGGAACCGGGACTCCACACCCCAGCCGCAAAGGGCCGGACGGCAGGATTCCAGCAGAGAACACCGACTGACTCCCAGCAAGCCCGGCAGGCCAGGAGACAGTCCAGGAAACCCCGCACCCACACAGCCAGGCAGCCGGGCGGGGGTAGGAGAGAAGACCGCCACTCCAGCCCAGCAGGAGCAGCACCAGCACACCACCTCCATTCTGTCGACAGACAGAAAAAAAGAACAGGCGGGATGCTGGGTAAGTACTGCTTATGTACTCCCGGTGGGAGGGGCAGTATTAGGGTCCCAGCATTCCTCTGGTCTTTTTTTCTGTCGGGAGATGGTTATCTCCACTTTGTCAATGAATGGGACGAGGACATAAGGGACCTGGGGGTAAGTAGTAAGTGCTGCTTTGTTTATTTGGTAGTAGGGCATATATAAATGGGATATTTGTGCTTTGATATTCACCATGTATCATGAATATCTGAGTGAATGGTTTGGGACACATTTTGAAGGTTCCATAAATCATCCAGGTTGACATTGGCAAGTTTTATTAAGTTGTCACCTGTAGAGAATATTAGGATTTGTTTCTCATTATTTAGGTTGTCATGTAAAAGGAAAGGTTCCTCGTTGTGAGTTATTGTTAAGAATTTGTATGTTTTCATATCTTCTAGGGGCAGGAGGGGTCTCACTGGTGACTTGTTGAGGTATTTAGGTTTATTTTTGCTTGTTGTTTAGGTGAGTTTATACTTTTGTATTAATTTATGCATACCTACTTTTCATATCTATTTGCTGGTTTGTTATAGTTGTTATTTTTTGGCTGTTTATCAGTTTTCAAGTCGTAGATTTTCTCTTTTAGGAAGTCTATGTAAAGAGAAAGAAGTTGGAGAGTGTGTTAATATTTATTTGCTATTATATATTCTTAAGTTTAAAAACAGTTATCTTTTAGTTTAAATATAATGTAAGCTTTACTTACTTGGTTAGGTAGTCGTTGAGATGTATATGTTTTTTATTTAATGGTCTGGTGAGAGAATCCAGCAGTTTCTTCGTCTTCGTCTTGCAGAGTGTGTCATTTTTTAAGTATTTAGTTGTTTAAATGAGTGCGCCTTTTATATTTTTGACTTAATTGTTTGATTTTATTGGTTTAAGTTGTTTATAGTTTTATTTTATTGGTTGGTTAAGTTTAATTTGATTTTTTTTATCAGTTGAGTGCTTCTATAGTAAACACGAATTTAGGTTTTATATTTGATGTATAATATATCATGATATTCTCTCCACAACTCCCTTTATGTCACAGGAAACACTCGGACACCTCAGCGTGCTGCATACAAGTTTTTAATGGCAGACTCAAAACGACGCATTTCGGCTTACGCCTTGCTCACGCTTGTAGAAGCCCAAAACACACATGATTATATCCACTTCCTTCAACTCAGTAGAAGATGGACTAACCTTATTATAGTGTATATACATATTAACAACTCTGGCGGCCATTTTGTAATGTGCAAAATATATTGTATACACCTCGAGGATATCTTGAATCACTCTTATACAATCAATGTACTAAGTCAAGAATAAAATATAAATTAATATATACAGTCTATACACTTGATGTATTGAGTAAGGATCACAGTCACTGATACTGAAAGGTCCAGTGCAAATCACCCTGAGTTAATTATTTCCAAGGCTCTAATACTTCAGAAAGCTGTGCAGAAAAATAATCTAATATCCGCAATATGCCACAGTCATGATGGTCTCGCCCAAGTGGGCATATCAAAAATTATTATTATGCATTAAAAACGCAATGTGGCAAAAATGATGACATGCAATCTAGCCCATGTGGGCATTAATGCACATAACAGAATATCCCAATAACGTGCATACGACAAAAATTACACATGATTCCTTTCACAGTTGATAGGTGAAGTGCCCAACCTAAAAAATACAAAAGATTAAAATTACTAAAACTGGAAACTGCTACAATATGCACACATTCTCTTTGATATACCTTAGTCATACAGGTGAATTGCCAGCTCCTCACTGGAGTTAAGACCTTTGGGTGTCATGCTTTCAAAATCAATAATATACCGTGATTCGAGCTTCCTTAGTGAGAGTTCCCTATTGCCCCCTCTGACACCCATAGTTACAGAATCGATGACAACCATGCGGACAGCATTTTCATCTTGGAAATTACAGGCATGAAAATGACGAGCTACGGGGTATTGCCTATTGTTATTTCTTATTGCACGTATGTGCTCAAGCACCCGCTTCTTGGCCCGGTGTATCGTGCTTCCAACGTACCATTTGTTGCACGGGCAGATCAAAACATACACACAGTATACAGTATTGCAGGTTAATGGTTTTCTAATCACAAACTCCCTCTTGGAGTTTGGTAACGACAGCCTATCACAGTCTATGCTTCCTTTACATGCCTTGCAGTTCTTACAGCATTTTAATCCAGGTCGGCCCTTATCGCCCCCTCTCTCAGCTTCAGTGACATGATTATGGCTAAGATCATCTCTTAATGAACGGCTTTTTCTAAAAGTAATCTGTGGATTGCTGTCCAGATTCTTCTTCAAATTAACATCTGTCAACAATACATGCCAGTGTTTCTTAAAAATTCTCCGTACTTCACTAGCCTGACCTGAAAACGTAGTTATGAATTGTATACATTCATTATTCTCTTCCTTTTTGCTAGGGTGTAGGAGTTCATTCCTAGTAGCTCTCTCTACTCTGGATTCAGCCTCCGAAATGATTTTCTCACTATACCCCCGTTCCTTAAAACGTTTGCACATGATTTCCTTCTCACGCATATAAGCAGCACTACTGCTACAGTTTCTTTTAGCGTGCAGAAGTTCCCCATAGGGGATACTGTACACAAGATTTCTTGGATGTGAACTATTGGCGCTGAGGATGCTGTTTCCAGCGGTCTTCTTGCGAAACAATCTAGTTTCTAATGTATCACCTTTGACCTCTAGATACACATCCAAAAATTCCATGGAGCTTTTGCTGATATGCTCCGTGAAAAATAAATTAAGCGTGTTCACATTCAACTTGTCAATAAAACATCTAGCTGACTCTTGATCACCGCTCCAAATGAAAAAAATATCATCAATGTATCGCAGCCACAGGACTACTATATAATGATATATAGTTTGATATTTCTAGACTTAAAATTATTTGTACATATATTTATTAAGATTAATATTTAAGTTGATTTTTAAATGTTTGTCGCAAAAGCACATTTTTTGGGGGGGTTGTATTGTTAATAATTTGGATATATCATTTGTGGGAGGTGAATGGTAAATATTTTGTTGATGCAATATATTTTGATTTAATGTAAATATGTGTGTAACACATTTTGGGTTTATTTTATGTAAAAACTGTTTATTTTTCTATTTATGAATGATTATTTAATTATTTTGGTGATAATATTGTAGTTGATATTGTTTAAATCGATATTTTTTATATATTATATGTTTATTTAAAGGTAACAACATTTCTGTTACCGATAGGTAAAAATCAATATTTTTGACAGCGATATTTGTGTTCTTGATATTTTGTTCTTTTTTTAGTGAAGCATAGGAAGTCGATATGTATGTGTTTCGATATTATATGCATCACTTTTATGTCCGTGATCACTAGCTTCAGGATAGCAATAAATGATGCCTCTCATTTTTTAATTGCCTTTCCAGTGGTGCTCTCCAGTTCATGTTACTAGTCTATGTTAGACCCAGGTGGATAGTAGAGTTCACCTTCTTAAACTTTTCACGCCCTGCAGTTGGAGGTTTTGACCCAGATTTTTCCAGAAGATCATTATTTGTGTCTTCTGGGTGTTTATCTTCAAGCCGTTTTTTCACAGTCATTTGTCTGTAGTTGTTAACTGCAGTTCTACACTTTTAGAGTGTTGGCAATCAGAATGGCCTCAACTGCATATAGTAATGCTGCCACTGGGGGGAGATCTTCAAAGTAGTAGACTGAGGGAAGATTGAAAGGCCTTAATGCATGCAGGAAAAAGTAGAGGATGGAGAAAGTAACCAAGGTCTAGCCCAAGGTTGATAGCAATGCATTGCATGAATGTGATAGAGCATGTGTAACAAAGATCCAAACACACCAAGGGACTGGTCATCCATCTATAAACAACTCAGACACTTGCAAATATGTGGTCTCTACAGAGACCAGATCTCCTCCTCCTCTTGTCTGTTCCTCACCTGCTTATGCACAAGACAAGCCACGTGTCATTTTCTCTGTGAAAGAGTTTAGCATCACATAGCTGTTGAAGTTTTGCATAGACTCACCAGTACAGAGCTTTATTTCAAGCTTGAGACCTGGAAAAGATGGCTTACACAAGGAGAAAATGCGGACATTACAGCCATAATCAGTGGCTGTCTGCTATTGACAATAGTGGTGGCAATATGAATTGTTGTTTATCTCTACAATTTATAAAAAGCTCTTAAAAATGGCTTTCATTGTGAAACAGTGTGATGTTACAATGGTGAACAATGATGTTCATATACCATTTTTCTTTCCAACAATAACATTTGCAGCATATACTAAGCAAAATGTGTCAGTCTCATTCAGCAATACTATCACACCATCCCTCATACTCTATCTGTCAAATAAACACGTTAATTCCTAGCCACGCTCCTCTCTTGCAGGCCCCTAAATAAAAGAAGTCACTCTTTTCTGATATTAATTACCTTTACAAAGTCACTGTCATGTGCAGCCAGTGATAGGTTTTTTACTATTTCATGTACATAACATAATTTATCGATACCAGCATCCTGGTACTGTACAGTTATCTTTTTATCATTGATTGTTTTTGATTTGTCTTTTGTACTGATCTTCAGTGTAAATGCTCTAAGCAACAAATGTAAAATCAGAACCATGAAAGAGAAATCAGTAAATCAGTAGGGGTACTTCTTGAGCATAAGTGCTTCATAGGTTATGACCCATGCCAGAAGTTAGCACAAGTGCCAACTCTTTGTTATGCATTTCCATGTTTCTATAATTTCAGAAACTGCAAAGAGTAGATACTTAAATATCACTTCATTTGAAGGTGAAAAAGTATATCAATTTGGATTTCTAGTTATAGTCAATAGTTTGCAACCTACATTTGCTTATGTCAAGGCAAATTAATTATGGCAAAAAGGTGCAAGATGCAAAGGAAGAGTGTGAACAAACTATTTAACCAAATGTTCTACTCATAATTCTTTCAGAAATTGAAATCATAGTTTGTGTTTCTTCCTAAATACTGGATAACATCAACAGTTGCAATTGTTCAATATAGTTTGAATCATTTTATTATTGTGGATTTAATACCAAAGGTACTTACATAAACATTTGAAACAAATCTCAAAACGTGAGCTTCTTATTACCAGTAGTTATATATTTTTCTTGGCCAAAGAATTTTTGAAGTTATTTAGCAGGAGCGTTTGGCAAGCAAAGTTGCCTTTTGCACAAAGACAATACATTTTTTACAAAAATAGAACAAAATGGAGCAAATAAAAACAAACAATAGTCAGTCATAGTCAGATGTGAGCTTACTCAGCCCATCTGGATGATCCAGCTGTTTATATAGGTTGCATAAAAATATTTTCTTCCCGTGTATGGGTTTTCCCGATAAATCTTCCTATTTGCTTGGTTATTTCTTCTGAGGTATCACTCAGCACAAAAAAGATATGGTCCATATCTCACTCCAGTAGTTCCTTAGTTAGTAGAAAGTGCATCCTCTTGACAAAAGAGACTTTATTGATGAGCATCGGTCCTGATAGGAAGTAAAATTTAAGATCTGACTTTACTCTTACAAAGATGGCTTCCAGCACAAGGAATATAAAAGTAGACATTAATTGTTTCTTCATAAGAATGTCCACTAAACTCTTGAATATGTTGAACATAGACCATGTTGAAGCAAAAGAGGTTTGGCTCCTCAAATAGTTAAATTCAAAAATCCTAAGCACAAATTACTGTTTGTTACTAGAGATTTTGGGAATTAATTTGGAGTGGGCACCTATTTCACTGACATGAATTCTGTTCAGACTGCCGTGACATACATTGGAAATGTTTCAGAGCACAAACATTTATAAACTATTTGAACAATAAAAATAATGTCACTGAACACAAATATGCAATTCATATGTCTGCAAGTGTGTCTATATAGAGCAATGGTAACTGTAGAATAATGCATACATCAATGTGACTGAATCCTTTAATAGGTGTAAAGTTTACTGATCGTCACAGATTGATGAAGGCATCAGTTAAATGGTTTATTCAATGAGTTGTGGAGTGGGGTGATGGGGGAGGGCAGACTATAAGCTGCATCAGAAAAAGCAGCACATCATCTAGTACTAATAATGGCATCAACACAGTCACATGAAAGACTTAACAACAAACAGTACATTTTATATTTCACAAGAAAAATGACCCTTTAATGAAAACTAATCTCACAGTTTCCAAATGATGTTTTTCCTCACAGCATAGAGAAATTATTAAGCAGTGTGGGACTATAATTCAGAAAGAATTTCAATTAATGAGTATCACAAGAAGTAGCAAGTCCTAGAGGATGACTGACAGCTAAATGATTTTCTCAGCTGCCCGACTACAACAAAGTGTCAGAGGATGAAGGCACCAGGCATATCCATGTCAGACCCATACAGCTTGTTCTGGCCGACAGGCACTGCCAATTTTCTGACTCTATGATCTGTTTGTGTTCATTAATAATGCCACTGAATGGGTGAAACACAAAACACTGTTCACAGGAGAATTGGTTCGACTAACAAACACAGACTGCCGCTGAACACAATGAAACATGATATTGCAGCTGGCTTTGTATTTCTCTTACTCTTAAATGTACAATCACTCTTATGAGGACCTACTGGGAACTGTGGATTGTCTTCTTTTTCATTCAGGTTTCTCACAGCATAATCATTCGGCTGTTGTATTAGGAAGAATTTTTTTGAAAGGTAAACATTACTTTCCCTGTTCTAAAAGATGAATAGAAACGTATGCATAATACTAGAAACAGGCAGCCACAGAATGTCTGCCTCCAAAGAAATATGTGCATGTTCTTCATCAATCTCCTTGATAAATGACAAATTAATATTCATGTTTGCTGGGTATATTAGTATAGAACACATTTTTAAGTAAACTTTTAAGATTTATTTATTATTTCATATCCCTCTATAGCAAAATACTCGAATTACAATCCTAGCAAAAATAATGCTCATTTAGTGCCCTCTGACAGAATTTGGATCATCACTGCAGTGATTAACACCTGCGAACTCCAGTTACGACACACATATCATCATCAGTCATTTAAGTTATGTAGTGATTTTATTGGAATTTTGGTAAAAATAAGTGGGTAGATTATTAGAAATGGAGGTCTCTAGTTGGCAGTGGTATGCACACTGTCCAAGAAGGGGCCCTTCCTTCTAGTCAGGGTAAGGGAGTTACACACCCAAGATAACACCTGCTCACCCCCTTGGTAGCTTGGCACAAACTGGCTTCTCTCAGAGGCAATGTGTAAAGCATTTGTACATAAACCGCACAGTAACACAGTGAAAACACTACAAATGGACACCACACCAGTTTAGAAAAATAACAAATCTTTATCTAAACAAAAACAGACCAAAACAACAGAAATCCAACATACGCAACTCAAGATATCACTTTTTAAAGGTTTAAGCAATTCAGTCCATAGAACTCTATGGATGGGAAAAACGGCGCTTAAGGGCGATGCGTGGAATTTCAGCTCTTGACGCAGCAAAACCACCTCCAAGGGCCCAGAACTGGAGATGGCACCACTTGGCAGGTCAGAACTCCCAGCAGACGAGTTTAGGGGAGCTGCAGATGAAGTGTTTGATGACCCTGAGACTTACAACAAGAGGCAAGCACACACAAGCCCATGGAAAACTTGAAAAGTAGGATTCCAAAAAGCAAAGACCAGTTCTTTCCCTGCTCACAGACTAAAGTAGCAACTGCTGGCCAACCCAGCAAAGCAACACAGCTAAGGGGAAGTACTCCTCCTAACAGCTCTTCAGCTCTTCTTCTTGGCAGAGTCCTCAGCCTAGAAGTGTTGTAAAAATGTGGGGTTACAGGTCCAATACTTATACCCCTTTCTGCCTTTGAAGTAGCCATACTTTAAAGGATAGTCTTTGTAGTGCACAGATCCTGCCTCACCCTGTTCTGGCTCCAGACACACTACAGGGGGGTGGAAACAGCATTCTGAGAGGCACAGCCTTATTCAGGTGTTAGTGACAACTCCTCTCCCCACCCTAGCTCAGGAAGGCCCATCAGCCTGGTGATGGGCAATCAGGATATGCAGGGCACTCCTCAGCTCCCTTTGTGTGACTGGATAGAGTGAATGTTCAAACAGCCCAACTGTCAGTCTAAACCAGACGTGGACTCCACAGGCAGGCAGAGACACAGGATGGTAAATCAAGAAAATGCCCACTTTCTAAAAGTGGCATTTTCAAACACCCTTTTTAAAAACCACGTTCACAGAAAGATGTATTTTTAAATCCTGAGTTCAGGGAACCCATACTCCAAATCTCTATCTCTTCCCAATTCAAAGATACACTTGTAAGATATTACAATGCAGCTCTAATGATAACCTATGTGAGAGATACTCCTTACTATAGTGAAAAACGAAATGGGCAGTATTTCACTATCAAGACATGTAAAACACACCAGTACATGTCCTACCTTTCACATACACTGCACCCTGCCCATTGGGCTACCTTGGGCCTACCTTAGGGGTTCCTTACATGCAATAAAAGGGAAGGTTTGGGCCTGGCAACAGGATGCATGGTAGTTTAAAACTGCACTTGCAGACTCTGCTGTGGCAGGCCTGATACATGTTTGCAGGGCTACCCATGTGAGCTGCACAATCAGTGCTGCAGGCCCAATAGTAGCATTTGATTTACAGGCAAACACAGTGCACTTTACTAGGGACTCACCAGTAAATCAAATATGCCAATCATTGATAACCAACCATAATCATCATTTAGCACTTGCACATTAGTAGAAAAACAGAGTCCAGCATACATTAAAAAATACAGGAGGCAGAAGCAAAAAGACAGGGGAAACCACGCCAAGGATGCCTGGTCTAACATAGGCATACACTATTTGTTGTACAGTGAATGTCATAGTTAATTAAGATATCCCAGGATATTACGTTCTGTTTTAATCCAGAAATGCAAAACATTATTATTGCAACTTTCAATTATAAGGAGGGATGCAATTTGTTGACTGTGATGGTGTTCCAGTAGAAAACACTTCCAGTAGAAAAAAGTCTATGCATGTGAAAGGCAGGAATATATTTGTAAGTCCATTACTAGGAGCAATATTTCGGGTTTGGCAGAATGGGTAATCCACCACAAATGCGGCAGAATTGCTTGCCCACCAAAATGGTTGTTTCCCTCATCAATTTACAATTGTGGCAAACGTCTGGTTTCTGCTAGTGGAATCTCAGTGAGCTCCACTCCCAGAAACCTTTAACTGATAGCCCAATGAATATTAGGCCCTCGGTCAGTGGACATCAGACCACTAGCCCTATTGAGAGCAGATGTTCTGTATTCATGTTTTACTCTTTGGGACTGCCACAGAAATCCTGGCGATCCCAGCCAGAAAATAGCAGTATTTAGTCCTCTTTGCTGGGAAAAGTTTTCAGGGTGTGAGGGCTATTCATTTTTTGTTTTTCAACAACAAGCTCCTGTTTTGAGTGCTTGTTTAAAAAAACGCTTGCTATACTGCTTCATTGAAAATGGATCCTACAAAGCAAATCTTCTATGCCTTCAGAAGACCTATCATAGGTGTGGCCCATCTTAAGGCCCAGAGATCTCTTCCTGCCTGGTAGAGATCTTCACGTATGGCAGGCTGTTGGCCCCGGCGGCAGAGGAGTACATCTGTCTGCTACTATTGCGGAACCAAGTTTGGAGCAAGCATATATTTCTCCCATTAGTGCTGTGTTTGGTTTCTGGTGACCATCCTCCATCTTAGGCTCCCTCCACACTGTCCCACTAAAAGTCACTATTTTGGTGAGTGCATTTTCTAGTGTTCCTTCCTTTTCACAATGTGCAGACTGCCCTTGGGCTATTTAGAGATGCTGCTGCATGGATTATTTGGGACCCTTTTGTTTGTAGTTTTACACAGCATTTATCGAGATTTTGCACTGCGTTTTTTTTTTTCCCCCCAATTCATCCTACTGTTTGTGTGAGTGTACTGAGTGACTTAGCTTTGTTGTAAAGATCAAGGCACCTTTTCCTTTCAGTTTCTTGGCTTCCGTAGATTGCTGTCTTCTGATCTTTCTACCCTTAGCGCTTCAGTCCATTCTCTTTCATGCAAAGGTTGTTCTTTTGGTTTCTGGTGACCATCCTCCTTCAGAGGTTCCCCCTGCACTGTCTCAATCTACAACCACAATTTAAATGAATGTGTGCTTTAATATTTCTGCTGGTAGCAAGGAGTACATCTCTGTAGCGTGGCAGTCAGAAGAAAAAAAAAGAAAGACCGGGGGTAATGTTTCCTGGTTCTCCCTAAAGTCCATTCCCCAGTAATGATGCCATCCATGGATTAAGGGTGTTATAAAAGTGTGTGGGGGGAGGGGGGACTACCTGTCAGAGGCCCTAGTGGGAGAAGGGAGAGAGAAAGGGAGGTAAAAAAGGGATGAAGAAGTGGGGTATCCCTAACAGTGGGTATAGGTGAAAGTGGAGGATTGTAATCATCCTCTAAGCAGTTCCTTATGTTTGGGCTGTATAAGCCCCATCATGCCTGTTCAAGTGGCCATAGCGCTGTGCTACGGTGTTTCACCCCCAATTGCAGGAAGGGGTGCCAGATATATTCAAACGCATCCTCTTTATCCTGAAGTTGGTACACAACTCTCTCATATGACACTAATTTAAGCATTTCGACCAGCCACTCATCATGTGTGGGTAGGTGCCACTTGCACAAATTACTAAGCTTCGCCATGGTCAAGTCTGTTAGTATCAGTCATTGTTCATGGGTCGAGAGGTCAGACAGGTCATCTTTATCATGCAGCATAGTTAAGGGTTTTGGAAATGAAGAGAGTAGGGCAAAAAAAGATCAAGGGTGTGGCCTATGTGTGTCCAGAGGTGGGAGATGTCCGGGCAGGCACATAGGATGTGTGTGATGCCACCGTCCAGTTGTGCACATCTCCAGCATCATGTGTGGTGAAGGAGACCAGAGGCAAGTTTCTGGGGGTCCAGTACCAATTGTCTATTGTTTTGAAGAGGCAGAAGTTCATCCATGCCTCCCGTGTCCCTCTGTCCAGATTTGCAATCACTGCCTCCCAGTCCTCGTCAGTATACTGCACTTGCATAGTGGCTTGCCAGCGTGTGTGAAGGTGGGACAGTAGGGGGTGGGAGTGAAGGTGCTGGATTATCAAGCTATAAAGTTCTGACATCACCCCTTGAAAGTACCCCAAGTCACCAGACAATGTTGTATGAGGGAGACAAGAATGTTCCATGGCCTGGGCCCTAGTATACTATTTAGACAATGCTGCAGTTGGGTATAGCGCCAGAATTGGCGATGAGGTAGACAGAATTCTGTCTGTAGGGAGGCAATGGGCTTGAGCTCCCCTTTTTGCATCCCTTAGGGCCTTAATCCCCACCGAGTTCCAGTCTTCTACAGTATTGGGCGATTGGGTTGTTCCAGAGAGGGGTTGTAAGCTGCAGTCAGACGGGACTACACAATAGTTTATGGAAATGGTTCCAGAGCCTCACTATTGTGTCTACTGTAGGATTGGAGGTCATGGATGCTGGTGATTTATGTTGATAGATGAAATAGATGATATCAAGGACAGGGCCACTCTGGGTCATTGCACATTCCAGTCTAACTCAGAACGGGTGGTCAGGGAACCTCAGGGCCTTGTACTCCAGTTGGACCAAATGCAACGCCTGGTAATAATGTTATAGCTGGGTGCCCCCAGGCTATTAGATTTTCTTTTTGCTAGCAGTTTAGAAAAGGACAAGCGAGGTCTCACGCCCCCCCCACATAGAAGATTTGATATCTTTGTCTGATGCACGGAGGGTGGGGGTATGGACCAGAAGGGGCAGCATACCCAGAACATATGTAAAGGTGGGGACTGGACCATCTTATTCACTTGTATTTTCTCCCAAAGCGAAAGGTTGAGACGTGTCCACTTCTGGTACTCTGCCTTAGTTTTGGCTAGAAAGGGGTCTACATTATCAAATACAATGCCTTCCAAGCCTCTATTGATATGGATACCAAGGTATTTAAGTCACCATTGCTTCTATTGAAATGAGAATACGGCTATAGCCACCTTTACGGTGGTGCACGACATGGGCGACACTTCACTCTTGTCCCAATTGATCCTACAGCCTAATAGCATGGAGAAGGAGGCGATGAGGGACATTAGGGCTGGTAGAGATCTGTTCAGGTCTGAGAGGGTAAATAGGATATTGTCCGCATATAAAAGTATCTTGGTAGTACCTGCAATGGTCGAGATGCCCATTACCTGAAGGGATTGAAGGATGGCAGCTGCCAGAGGACCCATGGCCAGCAGGAACAGTAGGGGTGTAAGTGGGCAACCCTGCCTGTTCCTCCCTGCGAACAGGGAAGACATCTGATAGGAAGCCCCCACAGTTGACCTGAGCCATCGGGTTTGTATATAGCCAACGTACTTTCGTGAAGAAAGTGTCCCCCGTGCCCAGACGGTGTAACACTTTGAATAAGTATACCTACTCTACTCAATGAAATGCCTTCTCAGCATAAAGCCTCCGGAGAGTCTTTAGAGAGCCAGAGAAGGTGGGCCAAGGTATGTAAATGATTACACAAAGACCTACCTGTGATGAATCCCACTGTGGTATCATGGATTAAGCTCAGAATAACTTGCTTCAGTCATGTCACCAGAATACTCTCCAAACAATTCGTGTCAGTGTTCAAGAGAGAGATTGGGCGGTAACTCCCACACAGCAGGGGGTCCTTGCTCAGCTTAGGTAGAACTGTGATAATTTCCGTGTTGGCCCTGAGGGGGAGAGAGCTGGTCAACTCCACCTCCTAGAAGATCTTATGAAGCAAGTCCAGCGCATCATCTTTGAACCATCTGTAGAATTTTCACAGGAAACCATCGTCACCAGAGGCTTTATTATAGTGTAAATTGGAAATGGTCTGGCCCACTTCCTCTTTAGGAATCTCCCAGTTGAGGAGGGTGCTGCCATCGTCATTGAGGCTGTGAAGATTTAGATTGGCTAAGAAAGTTTCCATCCAGTTTGCACAGTCTTGAAGTTTAGAACTATATAAGTTGATATAAAATTCCCCGAAAGTGTCTGCTTTACGAATTGTATGACCAGCAGTATTATTGATGGCTGGAATAGCAGTCGGGCTTCCCTTTGCCGTAGTTGTGCCACCAGTAGTCGCCCTGCCTTCTCCCCTTGTTTATAGTGACGGGCCTTAAGCCTGTAAAGGGCATATTCTGCTTTGGATGTATAGAGAGAATTGAGCTCCATATTGGCCCTCTCTAGAGCACATCTGTTCTGTACTGAAGGCCGCAGTGTGTATGGCCTGGTGTGGGTTTTAATGTCACGTTCCAAAGGAAGTTGGTGTTGAGCTCATAGTTTGTTAGCCATTGCCGCATCCGTCATCAGTTGTCCACAAAGCGGATCCATGGCTACACCCCAAAGGGCCTGTGGGGGAGACAGTCCCGCAGTTATCAGAAAGATGTGAAGTCATGTGGGATCATAGCCGTTGTTTCTCCTGAGGAGATCTATAGTGTCCTACATTAAAATGCCAGGGTATAAGTATTGGAAACTGTATGTTACAGTCAATAGTCAGTCAAACCGTGGATTGGTCTGATTGCAAGCGCCCCATTATGGTACAGTCTTGGATGGTGGGCGAGGCTAGGTGGGAGCCAAGAAAGTAATCCATCCGAGATTGCTTACCATGGACTGCAGAAAGGAAGGAATATTCCTTGTCCATCAGGTGTAAGAGGCACCAAATGTCAGAAAGGCCATGATCGTCATAAGTGTCACACATGAGAGCTCTGTCTGCTTCATTAATTTATCTATGGTGCCTATCTGGTCTAGAATGGGGTCTGACGGCAAATTCTAGTCCACTCCAAACAAAGTATGGGGGTGGTAAGCACAGTTAACAGCCAATTGAGGCAGGACAGGAATGAGAGCTTAGGGCCTGTGGTGGAATAGACTGAGCTGGTCCCCAGAATCCTAGAGCCAGTTTTAAGTTTCACTATGGCATAGCGGCCTCCATCATCTGTTCAAGTCTGAAGCACCATACAAAGTAAAACCTTATGTATAAGGATGGCCATGCCACATTCCATTGAGATCTGGGGGGGTGTATCGGAGGATGACATGGAAGAAGCACCAGGCAAGTTGCAGCTAAAAATTATCTTCTCTACCCAGTCCCTCCTACGTTTATCGGTCTCTTTGGGGGAGAGGTGGGTTTCTTGTAGGAAGGCAATGTCTGCCTTTCGCAAAGATAGGTAGGACAGTACTTTTTATGCTTCACTTAGTTTATCAGTCTGTTTACATTGAGCGAAACAATAGTGAGGGGAGGGGACTTCACGGTTGGGAGAGAAAGATGGTGGGGTGCAGTATGCCTGTGAGCATCGTTGACTTAGTCAGGGGTGATCAATCACTGACTCACCACCATCTGGCATAGAGACGAGTGGAAGATGGAGAGGAGAGGTAGATGAAAGGTGAAACGATCAGGAGTGGGAAGAGATAGGGGTAAAGGAGTAGAAGGAGAGGGAGGGGTGGCAGTTAGTGGATAGTGGGTGAGGGGTGGCCTTTCAATGGGGGGCGAAGACCTGTTGGGGAGGGAGTGTGCGGTTATCATGTGAGAGGCACTCAATGCAGTTACAGAGGGAAAGTGTATACCACTCACTTAACTGTCTTCGGTTGCTCTAGGCTTTCAGATTATTACACGGCCATCCGGAGAGAGGGTCGAGTGCTGGCAGGAGATGATAACTATATTATGTTACAATGAAATGTCCGGCGGCCTTGACCGAATGGGTGGCGGAGGGAAGCGAGGATGGCAAGGGAGAGGAAAATGTACAAGAATACAAATTCAGATGGAGGTATAAGCCAGAACATTAGAAGGTGGAGGTGCGGCCAGATGTAAGCGTTGAAATACAATTGGTAAAATGCAACAGACAAGATACAATTGACAAAACACAATTCAGAGTACAATTGGCACAGTGCATTTCAATACAATTCAATTGGCACGGAGGAGCGTGGTCAGGCAGGAAGAACATAGTAGGTACAGACATGGGTGTACAAATAAACAGTCACAGCGGCCTCTGTGGTCGTGGTGATCTCCTTGATGAACTGGTACTGGATCTGGGGAGAGGGGTTGTAGGGGGTCTCAGGGAGCTGCCTTCATAGGTGGATATGAGGTGCTGAATCCCAGCTAAGCGGGCGGGAAGGAAAATATATGTGAGCAGTAAAGTCTATCAGGGCATCAGTGAGAAGGAGATGAGACATCGATGTGATTTTGGAAGAAGGAGATATAGTGTGCCAGAGGGGCTGGGGTATGGGGAAAAGTCAGGGAGGGAAGGGTCAGCTAGCAAAACAGTGGGTGTCATGCAGCCAGATGGAGGGGGGCAAATGATCAGGGGTAGTGCCAGGATGGGAATGGAGAAGGCTGCCCAGGCTGTCTCCTATATCGCAGAGTGTAGCTACATGATGTAAAACAACGATAAGCAGTACAAACCTTTTCAAACATGTAGGGCATTGCATACATTAGAAACATAGTAAACTGTTGAAATCTCGAAGGGCATCTTGCTTAACACAACAGCATTAGGATTGCTCATCGTGGTAAGGGCAAAGAGGGCAGGCGGGAGGTCATGAGGGGGTGGGGTGATCTCGGAGGAAAGCTCTGTTGTGCAGGGCATGGGGAGAGATCTGCACAGGGTGAATGTGATAGATAGTGGGTGGAGAGGTGAGGGGAACTAGGAAGTGCTATCACAGATGGTGTAGGGTAAGGGGAGGGTAGGGAGCAGGGATTAACATAAATATGAAGGATCACAACATAGACATTCCCTTCGAACACAAATCATCTCTATTGAAGTTCAAAAGTTCCGTTGTTGAGGATGTGTCTCAGATGCAGTTCATGGGGGTAGATCAAGAGCGTTGCTCTGGGAGGATGTCAGCTTCAAAGGGGACCAGGATTTGTCTCTGTCTTCAGATCCTCCACTGTTTTACCAATTTCTCTCATTCTTGGAACTCTTATAAAGGCTGGTCCTGATGGTGTCCTTGGCAATGCATATCATGTGGAGGAGCAGCAGAGGAATCCATGGCCAAGGGTAGGGAGCGCAATGTATCCATGCTGGACTCACTCAGGGAGTCCAGAAAATGGGACAAGTCCTGTGGATCGTGAAAATGTTTTGAGCATCCATCCATGGTGATCCACATGACAGCCGGCTCCAACAGGCCATAATTGATGTCTACCTTTTTTTGTTGGGAGCTAAAAGCAAAGAAGGCCCACTGCTTGGCATGGGTATCCGAGGAAAAGTCCGCTGCAATATGGATCCGGTATCCATCCATGTCAAAAGGATCTTTTGAATATGGGAATACCGTAGAAGGCAGGCAATGATGGGGCGGGGCCTGGTGGTGCCGGGTGTAGGTGGTCAGCCGGCCCATATCCTGTGCACTCATTGGATTTCAAGAGGGGGGAAAAGGACAATTCACTCAATTTCTGAATGAGATCAAGCAAGAACGCTTGCCTATCATGTACTTCAAGTTTATCAGGGATCCTGTAAAAAAATATTGTCCCGCAAGACCGGTTCTCCAGGTCAATGAGTTTTTGTTTGATGTGCCTGACATCTTGATGGATGGTCTCATTAGCTACTCCTCCACAGTAGTGAGTCATTGGTCCAATGAGTCCAATCTGGAATGGAAAAGCCCAATGTCAGTTTTGATAACCTTATTTCCTGGGTAATATCTGTGATTTTCAAGTCCGTGGTGGAGAGGTGGGTACCAATAGAGGCAATTTCCATGAGGATATCATCGAGGGGTGTGTCTGGTATGGTGGGGGTCGCTGGTGGCCCAGCAGTGGGGCTTTTTGTGCAGCAGCCCATCACATCGGTGAAGAGGAGTTGTGTGGAATGTTTATCTGTTTCCATAGTTGATCAGGGAGGGATGGCTAGCAGGCCAGGAAAGGTAAAGACAGGTATAATAGAGGCTTCCCAGATGGGTCAGAAGAAAGAGGGACTCCCCGATCACAGTTGCGCTCAACTCCAGAGCCAGGAGCTTCTTTGGAGGAGAAGGGGCTGGTGTTCACGCTTTCAGGGGCCAAGCAGGAGCGGCAAATAGTGAGTAGTAGGTTTGGGCCATGCGCACCAGTGGCCAGGACAGCCACCCAATCTCTGGGGAGAGAAACTGTTGCCGGGGACATGAGCCTGCAATAACCTCAGGCCCTGGAGTGGGTCAGGGAGGAGGCACATCTGAGGAGGGCTCCGGCATATGAAGTGGTGCGAGCACCGCGGTCAGGAGAGGGCAACTCACGCCGTAATGCCGGGTCCCGGCTGAGAGCAGGAGAGGGCGTTGAAGCAGGCACTATGTGTCTCTGGGCTTGCAAGGTTTGCGTTAGCCCCGGAGATGCGAAAGCACGGAGCTCATCGTATTCTGCCACCACTCTGTGGCCAAGGTGGCAGAAACGTAGGCTTTGCTTTCCCCCCGGTGGTATCAGGCGAAAGCAGCCATCTTAGGCCATGTCCTGACTTCGCCCCGCAGCTATTTATTTTTGTCACATATGTGGGTGGTGTAAATACACACTGAAGCCCACATATGATGTAACTACCCTGCCATTGGTGTACTTTCTGTGCCACTTAGAATAGAATGATAGGAAGGTTAAATGGACCAATTGGGGGAATGCAGTTATACTATTACCAGTTTTAGGGCTTGAGCACACACTCTGTGGCAATTGTTTGCAGTGCCACAGTGCATAGAGGCCTGATAATATAAAATTATGGTCTAGAAAAAGGTGACGAATCTGTGGTGCCCATGCAGACGAGAGTGAATTTGCCTCTGTTATGTATTCAGTGACAGCATACATACCTACAAATTAACGTTGTAGTTGGTTTAATATACATTGTTTGCTAGTCAAATCTGGTAGTCTGTTTCAAATACAACTCAATAAGTGTATTGACTGAAAAGTCACACCAAAAAACTAGATGGAAAGAACAAAACATTGCAAGGTTGTCGTATGCATGAGTAAAGGATTTAAATACTTTCCACTGATAAACCTGCATGTGGGTTGTTCAATGTTAACAATGGTAGCAGAACACAATCAACACTGTTTTACAGCTTGACACAAGAAATAACTGGTGCCATTTAGTAAGAGTGTGCATTCCCCCTTATTAAGTTACATTATAAAATATAAACAATTAAAGTGATTGTGAAGGTACAAAGTAGCTACCACCAGTTAAATGTCTTGTAGAACAGCATATTTTGCTGGTTGTTTTTATGAGCCTCTGTAACTTTTGTTGAAAGTACTTTATGGAAATATGGACTTTATGGAAGCTTTGCTTGCATTCTTTGTTCTCTTTATTGCACATAATGCGTGGAAAGCTATTTTAATAGAATTGTCAGATAGCTACGGAAAATTCCAATATCTATCAGGCAAAGGCTGTACCTTCACTCTGAAAAATAAAAAGTTACACCACAGTCTTTATGGTTAAACGTATCACTGAGCAATAAACGTTGGTCAAGTCATCAAATGAAATTGAGGTGGACTTCTATGACAGATTTGAAATAAATCTTGGTCAGGCCATACGAATGGAATACCGTCTCTTTAAAAAAAAAAAAAAAAAATCAATAACTTTCAAGCCCAGGACAGTTTGAGTGGTAAGATTATACAGCCTGGGAACGTATTCTGAATGCAAGCAGTGACTTCTGTTACAAGAGGTAAATGAAAAAAAGTCTCCCTGCGGCAGATACTATGGTTTTTCTACATTTATTATATGTATGAATATATGTCATTGCATAGAGCTAGACAATCTTGAGCACTTAATTTAGTACTGTTCACATGGAGCTATTTTTTAAAGAAAATAATCTGTACTTCAGTCTGTGTCCTTAAAATGTTGCTGCTTAATAGTAGGTCTGAGGGTCCTCGCTGATGTTTGCTATTCTGTAGAATTTCATGTTTTTTCTTGGTAACAGCAGGGTCAAAATAAATTGCATGATTCTGCAAGAGTTGCAAAAGAATATATTTGATTTTAAAAGTGCTATATTAAAATCCTTTGATCTGTAGTCACAACCCAAGGGTTAACAATGCCATACTACGTGACACAGTACTTACAATGATATAAATAGCTGTGTTTATGGCATTTGGCTATCATTTAAAATGCAGCCACGGCCCGTGCAGGTAAGAGCCTTGGGGCGGAGGATTTCGACGGACGATGACGAGGGAAACATGTATTATTTATTTAATTTTCCCTCGTCATCGTCTGTCGAAATGCCCCCCACCCGGCCCCACCGCTCTTACCTGCATGGGCCGCGGCTGTTAAAATTAGACGGATGTACCACGGACTCCGAGGGGCTTATTTACAAGCCCCTTGCACCACTTTTGCGTCACTTTTAACATGGGAAAAGTGACGCAAAAGTGGCGCAAGGGGCTTGTAAATCTGCCCCCCAGTCCTTAGGGGGGACATGGGACATAAAAGGCATTATTGACATTTCTGTATTCAAATGCTTTACTGGTAAGACATTTCAACATTTCAGTAACTGAAGAAAGACATCTAAGGCACACATTCTTCAAATGTGGTCAATATTAAACACAAAGGCCCTTATTATAGCCCGCTGCCGAGGGCTATAACGGCTGTTAAAGGCCCTGATCCCGAGTTATAGGCCCGAGCCACAGGCGAGGGCCTATAATGAGGGAGAGGGCCTTTAACAACCGGTATAGCCTGAGGCAGAAGGGCTATAAGGCTATTAGAACATTCCACCCACTAAGGGTAGAATGTTCTAAATTAAAAATGGAGAAACAAAAAGACAAACATTGGAATGTTGGAGCGCTGGGCTTATACCAGCCATTATAAGCCCAGAGCTACTGCATTGTCTTCAATGGAGCTTCCAACATTCCAATGTTCTAATACAAGTTAAGGGCTAAATTCCGATCCCTGTGATTACGAGTGGTGTGATAATTCAGACATCCTCATAGTTTTCCCCTCATAAATTCTGGGAGGTCAAACTTGGTGAAATGTATCAGTGGAAAAGGGCCAGCAAAAAGGCAAAACAGGTGGAATTTGCTGTGGTTAGACAGATTCTTCATATTATGCACAATTTTCCTTTCAAAACTTGTAATAGGAGGTATTTACCAGGCTTGGTAAATATCTAACCCTGGGGTAAGGATATTCACCTCAATCGGCAAATAACACACCTATTCTGACAAGCTTGTAATGAGGGCCATAGACTGTTCAGTCAAGCTATCAAATGGCATTTGCGCCACTTGGTGTGAACTTTAAAATTCTGGCTGTAAGAAATCAGGTTATTGGTTGAAGGTGGGGGAAGCCCTATCAGGCACCAACTGCAATCCTTGTCACAGTGAAGCAGAAAAAGTCACTGAATTAACCTGTGCTTAACCCTCTGGTTGTTTGTCACTGAGCAGTCAGGCATAACTTAGAGGCAATGTGTAAAGTAATTATGCAGCACACAAACAGTAATACAGTGAAAACACAACACAAGAAAGATCCCAAACCAAATTAGAAAAATAGATCAAATGGTAATAAATAAAATGATACAAGAATCCAATGAATTGAACCAGAGATAAGCAATTTCAAGGTTTTAGGTAGATATAGCACCTAAAAGTACAAAGTGCCATTCACGGTTCTAGATATGCTAGAGCGGGGGAAAGTTACAAGTTAAGGCTGACCGCAAAGGAGCATGGCCCAGATACAGGGACCAGAGTAGTACCACTGAAAAAGTAACCTTCTCAAAGTCTGGCACAAAAAGTTCTGTCTGCAATGGGAGTCCACAAGGTACAAGGAGAGTGTCATGTATGGTCAGCGCTGTAGCGTGAACGGCACGCCTGGTGTGTATGATGGACTTTGAAGGAACTTTGCGTTGACGGTCACTGTGGGCTGTCTTTGCAGTAGTGGAGGTGCAGATCTTGTGTTGCCAGTCTTCGCTGGAGGTTGCTGAGGTGCAAAGAGTCAGATTTATAGGCGACTGAGTCTTGGCGCAAATGGGTCAAAACTTCTGGATTTTTCCTTTCTTCAAAGGAGGAGTTCAACTAATGCCAGCCAAGGGTCCAGGACCTGGGGAGGAACCCCTAGGGTATCGGGAACTCACTCCAGCAGAGGCAGGTCCAGTTGCAGATGCAGGCATGTCCAGTGCAGCAGGTCAGCTGGGCAGTTGGAAGGAGGCCTCTGGAGCTTGTTGTGTCCCAGTAGCTCAGACAGGAGGCCAGCCAACTGACCCTTGGAATCACTCAGGTAGCCTGGTATGGGGAGAGCAGCCCCAGTATTGCTTCTCAGAGAGCAGGGCAGTCCTCAATCAGCAGGCCAGCCCTCTGGGAGTCAATGCAGGCATCAAGCAGCAGGACATTCCTCTGGGGAACAGGGCAGGCCTCATGCAGCAGGCCAGCCCTCTGGGGAACAAGGCAGGCCTCTAGCAGCAGGGTAGTCCTCTGGAGAACAAGGCAGGACAGAAACAGCAGGGTATTCTTCTGGTGAACAAGGCAGGCCTCAAGCAGAACATCAGACATTTGGAGGTTGTTGTGTACCTGTAGTTCGGACAGTAGGTCAGCAAACTAACCATTGTGTCACTCAGGCAGCCTGGCATGAATGGAGCAGGTCCAGTCTTCCTTCTCAGAGAACAGGGCAGTCCTCAATCAGCAGGCCAGCCCTCTGGGGGTCAATGCAGGCCTCAAGCAGCAGGACATTCCTTTGGGGACCAGGACAGGCCTCAAGCAGCAGGACAGTCCTCTGGGTAACAAGGCAGGCCTCAAGCAGCATGTCAGTCTTCTGGAGCTTGTTGTGTACCTGTAGTTCGGACAGGCCAGCCAACTAACGCTTGTGTCACTCAGGTACCCTAAGATGAAGGGAGCAGCAGGTCCAGTCTTCCTTCTCAGAGAGCAGGACAGTTCTTAAGCAGCAGAGCAGCATCCTGGGGGTCAAATCAGACCTCATGCAGCAGGGCAGCCCTCTGTAAGCAGTAGGGCAGTCCCCTGTAGAGCAAGGCAGTCCAGTTCTGTAATTGCCACAGGTCCAGGAGTGTATTGAAGAGATGTTCTGAGGGGCCAGTATTAATAGTTGGCAACAGCCTTTGACATGGAGGGACATCTTGGGCTACCCCCACATCTGGTTTCTGGAAAACTCTTTCGCTCCACTGCCAGGCTCCAAGAAGTGTGCGGTAACAAAAGGTGTGTGTCAAGTTCCATTGAGCATACTGGTGGCACACCCTTTGCAGTGTAAGTGAGGCAGGGAACAGCTCAGCCCCCAGAGACCAAGGCAGAATGGCCCATACTGCCTACAACCAGTCTGCTTTGTCTTACTGTCAGGCAGGAATACACACCAAAACAGCAGAGCCATTCATAATCATCTGACCCAGGACACTGGTAGAGACACAAAAATGGTTCGGGCAGGAAAATGCTAATTTTTTCTAAAAATGGCATTTTCAGAATTGTGGCTTAAAATTTGACTTTACCATTGACAATTATTTAAAATTCCAATTCATTTGAGTCTAAACATGATATGTCTACCTGCTCCCAATCAAACGTTAGCACTTACCAAATCTAATTTGGTAAACCAATGTATTCCAGTGGGAGAGGTATGCTTTACAGTAGTGAAAAACAAATGTAGTAGTTTTTCACTACCAGAATATGTTAAACGTAAACCCACAGGTCCTGCTTTTTAAATACAATGCACATCGCTCTATGGGCCTTTAGGGCATACCTTAGAGTTGACTTAAATATATTAAAAAGGAAAGTTTACACCTGGAAAAAGGTTTATTTTGCCAGGTTAAATGGCAGTTTAAAACTGCGCTACAAGATGCAGTGGCAGGCCTAAGACAAATTTTAAAGAGCTACTTTAGTAGGCAGCACCATGAGTGCTGTAGTCCCATTACTACCATTTAATTTACAGGCCCTGGATATATTTAGTACCATATACTAGGTACTTACAAGTAAATTAAATGTGCCCATCGGGTGTATGCCAATTTTACCATGTTTTAGGAACCGAGCATAAGCACTTTAGCATTGGTTAGCAGTGGTATTTTGCATGGAGCCCTAATGCCACCAAACACAAATTCAGAAAATAGGGTTGAAGGCAAACAGTAAGGGAAAGACTACTCAAAGATGTCAGGTCTAACACTGGGCAATTTGAAAAATGGAAAAAGGCTTAAACTTGCCTTGTTAATGTGTGTTTTTTAACTAATCGACACTTAATGCAAATACAAATCTGTGATGAATGGTCACATGTGTAAAGCACAGTAATGGAAATAAATAATGCAATATACATATACAAATTAGAATTTTTAAAATAGGAAATTTCAAACAGTTCTGGAGGAGTATCACATAAATTGAGCACTGGGAGTGCTAAGTTAAGATACAGAGCAAGATCATCAAACACTTTTAACTGGTGCTATTTTATATCTTTGGTGGTACATTAAGGCAATGCTTCTTCAAAGTTTCTTTTACCACTCTGATATGAGTGCAAGATTTGGAGGTGGTAATGTGATCATGACTGTTTACGCATATTTGATTAGTGGTATATTGTTGTAGTGGGCATGTCTACTGGTCTTCGTGTCGCGTGTTTTGTGGTGCATTATTGCAATGTGATTTTGTTGTGTTGTAAGCAGTTGTTGGTCTGTGTTCACACAGCCATTAGGGCCTGGTCTGCACAAAAAGGAAGTCCTATAAATTACAAAAATGATTATAGGAAATTTCCAAGAAATGTTGCTTCAATTTTAAATATTAAAAATGAATTACATTATGACAAGATAGGACTACTTCCATGCACTGTGCAAGCAGTCATTTTCTGCGCTGTTGTAGCGCTGCAAATCCTTTCATGTAAAAAAAGAAAATGTTATACGCAGCCATCTTTGGTGGATATCAAGTGCTTTGGTACAAAGACATAAAACATGTAAGAATTTCTCTGGATGTTTTTACAAAGCTGTCTTCTATCAACTTCGTAAGTATCTAATAGAGAGCTAATAAATAAAACTGATAAATTAAACCGAAAATTGATATGTGACCCAAGGATATAATCAGTGCATATTTAAGTGGAAGCTTAAAAACAACAAAGAGACTGTAGAATGTTCCATTTCAGAGGATTCTATCAAAATTGTGAGACCATAAACTTTTAAACACATGTATAAATAAAACATACATTCATAGATCATACTGTGAAAGAGCTCTAATTGCCCAGTTAAAGTGAGCATCTCCTATTATCTCTTGCACTAAAAATGTCATTAGATCATCTCGCTATTCCTTCAGCCTGCTTTTCTTTTAATATTTTGAAGGTTAATCCAATAATTAGCTTACTGAGTTCACAAACAAGGAAGAAATGTTCAAATTGCTCACCATCGCACTTGGACACACAGGGGGGCAGATCTACAAGGAAGTGCTGCAGCGCGGCAACGCAAGCCCTTTGGCTGCGCCACGCTGCGGCACTTCCGAAGCACAGGAATGCGACATATTTACAACAATATGTCGCATCTCTGTGCTTCCCCCTGCGCTGGCGCACAAATAGCTGCCATGCGCCGGCGCAGGCACCCTTGCACCATGGTGCAAGGATGCCTGCGTCATGGGGAGATTGTTTTTGTGCAGGTACCTTCCTGCACAGAAACAATCACTACAGGCATTTTCCTCTTTCAATGCGTGCTGTAGAATGCAGCACGCATTGAATGAGGAAAAAACGAGGGGAAGCGTAGCATTGTCACGCATTCCCAGGTTTACTATTGCTCGTAAATCTGGAAATGTGTCTCGTTCCATGGGTGTTGCCACATGGGTGTTGCTGTTGGGAACACCCACAGCAACACCCATGGAACGCCCCTTCCACGCAAAGTGCTGCGTGTGGAGGGGCCATATTTACAAGGAGAGGAAAAGTAACGCAGGGTGGCTTTTCCTCTCCTTGTAAATATGGAGAAGTGAAATGCGCCTCCAGTACATCACAAAAAGTGACATACTGGTGGCGCAGGGGGGTTATAAATCTGCCCCTCGATTCTTTCTAAATAGCAACAAAAGGAATAAACTACATTTGTATCTATAGAGTCTCAGTAATGGTTTAAAGGGGTCTGTGTACATCATTAATTCTAAGGACGATTCCCGGCTTTGGCCAGCGACTAGAATGTCATGATTTGATCCAATCGCGTATCCCCCTGTACCCTGAATGACATCATCCCATTCCCTTCCCAATCACAGGATGGTTTCTTTAATCCAGCCTCAGCTGGACACCCTAGACACAAGTTCTCTATGTACAGAACCTCATGTTCGAGCTGCCATTGAGGATCATACAAAATGTACACTCTAAATTACTCCACTGCCCCATGGAACCAGGTCTCGTCCTTATCCAAGATCTGAATAAATGTGTGTCGCAGTGTCAAGTATGTTCAAGGTCCAAAGAAAAATGAAGGGATAATTATAAATGCACTGACCTGTTCAAATGATGGTAAATGCTCATGGAGTGACAGCCCTCAATTAAAGTAGAATTTTTTCTGAATAATACTGTAGTAGTTTATAAAGTCAATTTAAAAAATATTAGTACATATTTTTACATTATTTAGCTTGACTTACTGCAACATGTCATACTTAATAATAAGATCTAAATTTAATTTTGCACGTTCCAAATTGCAGATCAGCAAAACAATTTGGAAAAGAGCGCAAAGATAAAATGAATGAAATGTATATGTGTCAGGTAATCTACAATTTACTTTTTTGAAAGTTCAAATTCCAGCAGTGACATCCTTCTTCCTAGAACAGCACAAACATGTACTTATGCATTCAGCAAGGCAGGCGCTTTCATCTGATTGTATATGAATGCTAAGGAGAGAAATGAATAAAAGATTAGAAATGTCCAAGATAGAAACAATGGCCTTGGCGGAGAATCTCCCAGGGATACATTATTGCAGGCTTTCTTGGGGTGTTGATTGGCTGAGTGGGCAGCCCTTGAGGTGTCGACAAGCTGTCAGGGCAGGGAATTCAAGTTAATGGACAGCTAATATCATGATTGAATGGTAAAAGTGGAGCCTGATCTCTTTGAGGATGGAAAATCAATAGTCTATTAGATTTGTCAGGAGGACAGGGAGAGAAAGTGTGCTGTATTTGCTTGAATTGCAGAGACTGTACTAATTAAGCGCCCACCTCAAGACGGAGGGAAGCCAGGAGAATTGGTCTGTTAATGAGATTCGAGCTTGAAGTAAATGAGGCAACTGCACCATAAGGTACACTGACAGACAATTAAACCTCTTTATCAATTCAGCATCTTCCCAGAAATAAAATATCGGTAAAAAATGTCATTGGAGGCGACTGGTTCTATATTCAATGAGGAGAAATCTAATATTTTTAATAAGCTGGTGTCTTCATAAAAGTTCTCAGAAGCATGTGAATAAGGGAAAAACAAATACATTACTGCCTAAACATATGTACAACCCGTGGCATAGTTTAGGTTTTTCATTCTGGACCTGGAGTGGGGAGGGACCATCATATGTGTGTGTGTGTGTATATATATATATATATTCACTGAAAAAACCATAGGTTTCAGGGACGTTATAGTTAGAAATTAGCATTTAAAAAACCTTTGAAATTCACTGAAAAAACCATAGGTTTCAGGGACGTTATAGTTAGAAATTAGCATTTAAAAAACCTTAGAAATTCACTGAAAAAATCACAGGTTTCAGGGATGTTATAGTTAGTTGGACATTTCACTCATACAAACCAGAGAAATTCGGCCGTTATAGTTAGTTGAGCTAACTATAACTCGCGCCCCCGCAATGCACTGCTGATGACGTCACATATTACATCATTCATGACATGGTCAGTGATATCACTGATGACATCACTGATGACATCTCAAATGACATCACTGATGACATCACTGATGACATCATACAGTGACCGTGTGTTTCTGTAAAGTTTAAATATGTTTTATATATATATGCCATGGTGTATTGAAGAATGAGTGGGAGTATGAGTGTCTGAATGGATGATTTAGTAGGTGCGTGACTGACTGTATAAGTGAGTGATTAAACGTGTCTTACTGAATGCATGGGTTAGTGACTAAACTGTGTGAATGTCTGTATCAGTCTTTCAGTTGGTGTGTAAGCGGCTGCATGGGTTGGTGAGTAGCTACATGAGTGTCTATATGGGTTATTGATTGGTTGTCTGAGTATCTGTATGGGTGCCTGAGTGTCTGTGTGGGTGGGTGGGGGGTGTGTGACTCTGTGCATAGATGTGTGGGTGGGTGATTCACTGGGTGTGTGGGTTCAAAACTGCATGTGTGAAGGGCTGTATGGGTGGGTGAGTGTGTGTATGGGTGTGTTGGTGAGTGAATGGATGTCTCAGTGGTACATGTGTGAGTAACTACATATGTGAAATGCAGTATATGTGAGTGTTGGGAGTATATAAATGACTATATGTGAGAGTGAGTGATTGTGAGAGTGGCTGTATGGATGAGTGTGTGCTTGTATCAGTGATTGTATAAGAGAGTAAGTATGTGTTAGTATCTGTATGAATAAGTGAGGTGGTATGTGTATAACTGTATAGGTGAGTAAATGGGAGTGTGATTGGTTCTTTGCATGACTGACTAGGTGTGTGAGTAACTCTATGGATGAGTGGCAGTGTGTGAGTGTCTGTATAGGTGTATGAGTGCATATGATAGTGCTGTATTGATGAGTGACTGCATGTATGAGTGACTGTATGGGTGAATGAGTGGATGTGTGTGTAGACCTAGGAATCAGTGAGTGGGTATGTAGTAACTGGTATTGGTGTGTCTATGGTTTCGAAAATGGTAGTCTGTATTTTAGAGTGGGTGTATCAAAGGTTATATTAGGGTGTGAGGAGGGGCATCAGATTATCACGTGAATGATGTCATCAGTGATGTCATCAGTGATGTCATTTGAGGTATCATCAGTGATGTCATCAGTGATATCACTGACCATGTCATGAATTATGTAATATGTGACGTCATCAGCAGTGCATTGCGGGGGCACGAGTTATAGTTAGCTCAACTAACTATAACAGCTGAATTTCTCTGGTTTTGTACGAGTGAAATGTCCAACTAACTATAACGTCCCTGAAACTTGTGGTTTTTTCAGTGAATTTCTAATGTTTTTTAAATGCTACTTTCTAACTATAACGTCCCTGAAACCTATGGTTTGTTCAGTAAATTTCAAAGGTTTTTTAAATGCTAATTTCTAACTATGCCTACAGAAGTAGGACATGTGCAGAAAGAGGAAGAAAGGCACAGAAAGAAGCAAGAGAAATGCAGAAAGAGGCAACAGAAGTCCAGAAAGACAAAGAAAGGTGCAGAAAGAAGCAAGAGATATGCGGAAAGAAGCAACAGAGGTGCAGAAAGAGACCTTGTTGCAAAGTCATCCTGTGCCCCCAACTTTTTTCTGGCTGGTACTGGTGGTAACTGACTCTGACTAACCAGGCCCAGAGACAGTGCTATGTTGAAAGACACTTAGAATACAGTGAAAACACCTACATACACTAGGGTACACTATGAGTTGAGGTACCCCTGTGATTGGCACAACCTCCCCTGTAAGGCCCTAGTACATAATAGGGCAGCGGGATTAAAAATACCTCTAAGTCAGAGGTGCAAAAAGAGGAAAGAGAAGTACAGAAAGAAGCAACAGAGGTGCCAAAAGAGGCAAGAGAAGTGCAGAAAGAAGCAAGTAAAGTGCAGAAAGAGACACGTGAGGTGCAGAAAGGGGAAAGAGATCTGCAGAAAAAGCAACAGAGGTGCTGAAAGAGGCAAGTGAGGTGCAGAAAGAAGCAAGAGAGCTGCAGAAAGAGGCAATAGAAGTGCAAAAAGAGGCAAGAGGGGTGCAGAAAAAAGTAGGAGAGGTTCACAAAGAGGCAAGACAAGTACAGAAAGAGGCAGGAGGGGTGCAGAAAGAAGGAAGAGAAGTGCAGAAAGGAGCAACAGAGGTGCTGAAAGAGGCGCAAAGGGTGCAGAAAGAGCAAGAGAAGTGCAAAAAGAAGCAACAGAGGTACAGAAAGAGGCAAGAAAGGTACAGAAACAGGCAGGAAAGGTGCAGAAAGAGGGAACAGGGGTACAGAAAGACGCAAGAGAGGTGCAGAAAGAGAAAAAAGGGGTGCAAAAAGAGGCAAGAGGGGTGCAGAAAGAAGCAACAGAGGTGCTGAAAGAGGCATGAAGGGTGCAGAAAGAGCAAGAGAAGTACAGAAAGAAGCAACAGAGGTACAGAAAGAGGCAAGAGAGGTGCAGAAACAGGTAGGAAAGGTGCAGAAAGGGAACAGAAGGCTAGTGAGGTGCAGAAGGAGGCAAGAGAACTGCAGAAAGAGGCAAGAGAGTTGCAGAAACAGGCACAAGGGGCACAGAAAGAGGGAACATGTGTGCAGACAGAGGCAAGAGAGGTGCAGAAGAAGGGAACAGGGGTGCAGAAAGACACAAGAGAGGTGCAGAAACAGGCAGGAAAGGTGCAGAAAGAGGGAACAGGGGTGCAGAAACAGGCAGGAAAGGTACAGAAAGAGGGAACAGGGGTGCAGAAAGATGCAAGAGAGGTGCAGAAAGAGAAAAAGGGGTACAAAAATAGGCAAGAGGGGATCAGAAAGAAGCAAGTGAGGTGCAGAAAGAGGCAACAGAGGTGCAGAAAGACGCAAGAGAGGTGCAGAAACATGCAAGAGAAGTGCAGAAAGAGGCAGGAAAGGTGCAGAAAGATGCATGAGAGGTGCAGAAAGAAGCAAGTGAGGTAGAAAAAGAGGGAACGGGTGCAGAAAGACGCAAGAGAGGTGCAGAAACAGGCAGGAAAGGTGCAGAAAGATGCATGAGAGGTGCAGAAACAGGCAGGAAAGGTGCAGAAAGAGGGAACAGGGGTGCAGAAAGACGCAAGAGAGGTGCAGAAAGAGAAAAAAGGGGTGCAAAAATAGGCAAGAGGAGTGCAGAAAGAAGCAAGTGAGGTGCAGAAAGAGGCAACAGAGGTGCAGAGATTTGCGAGAGGTGCAGAAACAAGCAAGAGAAGTGTAGAAAGAGGCAAGAGAATTGCTGAAAGAAGCAACAGAGGTGTGGAAAGAAGCAAGAGAAGTGCAGAAAGAGGCAAGTGAGGTGCAGAAAGAGGCAAGAGAGGTGCAGAAAGAAGCAAGTGAGGTAGAAAAAGAGGGAACGGGTGCAGAAAGATGCAAGAGAGGTGCAGAAACAGGCAGGAAAGGTGCAGAAAGATGCATGAGAGGTGCAGAAAATGGCAAGAGAACAGCAGAAAGAGGCAAGAGGGATGCAGAAACAGGCAAAAGGGGTGCAGAAAGAGGGAACAGGTGTGCAGACAGAGGCAAGAGAGGTGCAGAAAGAGGGAAGATGGGTACAGAAAATAGAGAGTGAGGTTCAGAAAGAGGCAAGAGAGGTACAGAAAGAGGCAATAGAAGTGCAGAAAGAGGCAAGTGAGGGACAGAAGGAGGCAAGAGAACTGCAGAAAGAGGCAAGAGAGTTGCAGAAACAGGCAAAAGGGGTGCAAAAACAACAAACAGAGGTGCACAAAGAGTCAAGAGGGGTGCAGAAAGAGGTAGGAGAGATACACAAATTGGCAAGAGAGGTACAGAAAGAGGCAGGAGGGGTGCAGAAAGAAGGAAGAGAAGTGCAGAAAGAAGCAACTGAGGTGCTGAAAGAGGCGCGAAGGGTGCAGGAAGAGGCAAGAGAAGTGCAGAAAGAAGCAACAGAGGTGTGGAAAGAAGCAAGAGAAGTGCAGAAAGAGGCAAGTGAGGTGCAGAAAGAGGCAAGAGAGGTGCAGAAAGAAGCAAGTGAGGTACAATAAGAGGGAACAGGGCTGCAGAAAGACGCAAGAGAGGTGCAGAAACAGGCAGGATAGGTGCAGAAAGATGCAAGAGAGGTGCAGAAACAGGCAGGAAAGGTGCAGAAAGAAGGAACAGGGGTGCAGAAAGACGCAAGAGAGGTGCAGAAAGAGAAAAAAGGGGTGCAAAAATAGGCAAGAGGAGTGCAGAAAGAAGCAAGTGAGGTGCATAAAGAGGCAACAGAGGTGCAGAGAGACGCAAGAGAGGTACAGAAACAAGCAAGAGAAGTGCAGAAAGAGGCAAGAGAATTGCTGAAAGAAGCAACAGAGGTGTGGAAAGAAGCAAGAGAAGTGCAGAAAGAGGCATGTGAGGTGCAGAAAGAGGCAAGAGAGTTGCAGAAACAGGCAAAAGGGGTGCAGAAAGAGGGAACATGTGTGCAGACAGAGGCAAGAGAGGTGCAGAAAGAGGGAAGATGGGTACCGAAAGAAGAGAGTGAGGTTCAGAAAGAGGCAAGAGAGGGGCAGAAAGAGGCAATAGAAGTGCAGAAAGAGGCAAGTGAGGTACGGAAGGAGGCAAGAGAACTGCAGAAAGAGGCAAGAGAGTTGCAGAAACAGGCAAAAGGGGTGCAAAAACAACAAACAGAGGTGCACAAAGAGGCAAGAGGGGTGCAGAAAGAGGTAGGAGAGATGCACAAATTGGCAAGAGAGGTACAGAAAGAGGCAGGAGGGGTGCAGAAAGAAGGAAGAGAAGTGCAGAAAGAAGCAACTGAGGTGCTGAAAGAGGCACGAAGGGTGCAGAAAGAGGCAAGAGAAGTGCAGAAAGAAGCCACAGAGGTACATAAAGAAGCAAGAGAGGTGCAGAAACAGGCAGGAAAGGTGCAGAAAGAGGGAACAAGGGTGCAAAAAGAGGCAAGAGGGGTGCAGAAAGAAGCAAGTGAGGTGCAGAAAGAGGCAACAGAGGTGCAGAAAGATGCAAGAGAAGTGCAGAAACAAGCAAGAGAAGTGCAGAAAGAGGCAAGAGAATTGCTAAAAGAAGCAACAGAGGTGTAGAAAGAAGCAAGAGAAGTGCAGAAAGAGGCAACTGAGGTGCAGAAAGAAGCAAGAGCAGTGCAGAAAGAACCAACAGAGGTGCAAAAAGAGGCAAGAGGGGTGCAGAAAGAGGTAGGAGAGGTACACAAAGAGGTAAGAAAGGTACAGAAAGAGGAAGGAGGGGTACAGAAAGAAGGAAGAGAAGTGGAAAAAGAGGCAAGAGAATTGCTGAAAGAAGCAACAGAGGTATAGAAAGAAGCAAGAGAAGTGCAGAAAGAGACAAGTAAGGTGCAGAAAGAAGCAAGAGCAGTGCAGAAAAAGGCAAGACAAGTACAGAAAGAGGCAGGAGGGTGCAGAAAGAAGGAAGAGAAGTGCAGAAATAAGCAACAGGTGCTGAAAGAGGCGCGATGGGTGCAGAAAGAGGAAGAGAAGTGCAGAAAGAAGCAACAGAGGTTCAGAAAGAGGCAAGAGAGGTGCAGAAACAGGCAGGAAAGGTGCCGAAAGAGGGAACAGGGGTGCAGAAAGACGCAAGAGAGGTACAGAAAGAGAAAAAAGGGGTGCAAAAATAGGCTAGAGGGGTGCAGAAAGAAGCAAGTGAAGAGCAGAAGGAGGCAACAGAGGTGCAGAAAGACACAAGAGAGGTGCAGAAACAAGCAAGAGAAGTGCAGAAAGAGGCAAGAGAATTGCTGAAAGAAGCAACAGAGATGTAGAAAGAAGCAACAGAGGTGCAGAAAGAGGGAAGAGAGGTGCAGAAATAGGCAGGAAAGGTGCAGAAAGAGGGAACAGGGCTGCAGAAAGACGCAAGCGAGGTGCAGAAAGAGAAAAAATGGGTGCAAAAATAGGGAAGAGGGGTACAGAAAGAAGCAAGTGAGGTGCAGAAAGAGGCAACAGAGGTGCAGAAAGACGCAAGAGAGGTGCAGAAACAAGCAAGAGAAATGCAGAAAGAGGCAAGAGAATTGCTGAAAGAAGCAACAGAGATGTAGAAAGAAGCAAGAGAAGTGCAGAAAGAAGCAAGTGAGGTGCAGAAAGAGGCAAGAGAGATGCAGAAAATGACAAGAGAACAGCAGAAAGAGGCAAGAGGGATGCAAAAAAGGGAAGAAGGGTGCAGAAAGAAGCAAGATAGGTGCAGAAAGAAGGAATAGAAGTGCAGAAAGAAGCACGAGAGGTGCAGAAAGAGGGAAGACGAGTGCAGAAAGAGACAACAGGAATGCAGAAAGAGACAACAGGGGTGCAGAAAGAGACAACAGGGGTGCGGAAAGAAGCAAGAGAGTTGTAGAAAGAGGCGATAGAAGTGCAGAAAGGGGCAAGTGAGGTGCAGAAGGAGGCAAGAGAACTGCAGAAAGAGGCAAGAGAGTTGCAGAAACATGCGAAAGGGGTGCAGAAAGAGGGAACAGGTGTGCAGAGAGAGACAAGAGAGGTGCAGAAAGAGGGGTACAGAAAGAAGAGAGTGAGGTTCAGAAAGAGGCAAGAGTGGTGCAGAAAGAGGCAATAGAAGTGCAGAAAGAGGCAAGTGAGGTGCAGAAGGAGGCAAGAGAACTACAGAAAGAAGCAAGAGAGTTGCAGAAACAGGCAAAGGGGGTGCATAAAGAACCAACAGAGGTGCAAAAAAAGGCAAGAGGGGTGCAGAAAGGGGCAAGAGAAGTGCAGAAAGAGGCAAGTGAAGTGCCGAAAGAAGACAGTGAGGTGCAGAAAGAGGAAGAAAGGTGCAGAAAGATGCAAGAGAAATGCAGAAAGAGGCAAGAGAGGCACAGTAAGAAGAGAGGTTTGTGCACCATTAGTACCAATTTAACACCCACATTTAGCAATAAGTGACACATGACCATTCCAGCTTTGCAAAAGGCCTTCCACCACGCTGTAACACGTGAAGCTGCATTTTTGGGAACATTTGAGCCGTTTGAGCTAGAAACAAGGCATTTTTTGTTCAAATCTGCAGATTAGGCAGCAGATGATGGAATATTTGGCAAATGCGGAAAATGTTTAATTATGTGACAATTGGTGCAGCCGAACAGTCACATAATTCCAGTGCCCTGCTCATACCTCCGACTAGGTCCAAAGTGCTCCTCAGTGGTTCCTTCTTTTATTGTGTCTCATTGAGTTTATACTTTAGCTTCTATGGAAACGAGGAAGACTAAACCTGAGGTTACCACTCCACAACACAGACTACAATACCACATAATTACTCTCCATAACACATAATCCCACTCTACATAATTCCTATACACTAAATACCACATACTTTCTATCCACATAATTTCACTGCACAACATACCACATAATTCCACTACACACAACGTACATCCACTCTCCACCAAAAAACATTAGTAAAAAACTTTTACATTTACAACGCCAATAGCTCTAACTCTCGCAAATGCAAAACCTATTACATTGCGAATGCTTCTTTCACTAGTAGTCACGTTTGCAGAGTGGTGGAGAAAGGGGGCTGGGCCTCCGACCAGCGCTCAGGAATTCTGCTACGTAGAACTTCTTGGCCCCCAAAGTCCCTTAGGAGTAAAGTGGACTTCATCCCCATCCCGTAGTCTGACTGGAGGCGCGTTTGCAGAGTGGTGGAGAAAGGGGGCGTGGCCTCCGAAGACGTCTTAGCAATCCTACACAGGCCACGCCCCCTTTCTCCAGCACTCTGCAAACGTGCCTCCTGGCGCGCTCTTGGTTGGGAGATGAAGTCCCCTTTCCTCATGAGGGTTCCTGGGGGTCAACTAGCCCACCAGGTAACTCCAGTAAGCCCCACACAGTGGGATTGCTGAGAGGTGGTCCGAGGCCACGCCCCTTTTTACACCACTCTGCAAACGCGGCTCCAGGCGCACTGCTGCTCGGGGGATGAAGTCCACTAGGGTCCTGAGGTCCTCAGGACACAAGAGGACCTCTTCGCCCCACCAGCAGTGCGCCAAGAGGCGCGTTTGCAGAGTGGTGTAAAAAGGGACATAGCCTGGATGCCTCGCTGGACCTGGATCTGGAGCCTAGAGTGGGATGCGGAGGTGCTGTGGAGTCGATGAGCCGTGGTGGCAGACATTGAGGCGCGGCAATCGCCCGTGCGTGGTGGGGAAGTCTGGCAGTCGCATGGAGACACATTGCTGACCTGTGTGAGAAGACCACCTTGAGCCCCTTGGAGCTGTAAATGGTAGAGGCGCCCCTGCGCACCAACATAGAGAGAGGTCTGCATCGCATACTACGATCCACCACAACACCGGGGTGCATGTAGGGGATTACCAACGGTGGGCGGTGCCTCTCTGCATCACAGGCCGAATGATGTTGCGCTGACCGGACGCTGTGGAGGGTGAGGCCTCTGAGCTGCGCCGAACTTGTGCGGCGGGAGCTCTGCATCTTCACGCATAAGGGGGCCCCGTTGCATCACCTGCATCGGGAGGTTCCTCAGCGGAATTGACGGCGACTGCTGTACCCAGGCTTGTGAAATCCTGCCTGGCTGAGGCTCCTGCTGGCTGAGTCACAGATTTGGAGAGAGTGCAGCGGATTGCACCACGGTGTCAATGTCTAGGTAAGGAGAAGGTGAGACGCGTAGCAGAGGAGGCCCGGGGGTTGAGTCGCCCAGGCCTAGCACCTGTAGATGACGCACCCCCAGTGGCAGCTCATCCGCTATGGCGGAAGAGTGCCGCCCCACTGCTTTCAAGCAGTGCAAGAAGAGGAAAAATCATCACATGATGATAACTTCCTGATGTAATCGTGCCATGTTTCCTTTGCGGGCGTGAGGGTGGGTAGGGCAGCTCCACTCACGGAACAGGGCTGGGGCGGAGTGGCATGCCCACTCAAGTGCGCAGTGACTGTTTGGTCGGCCCGCTCAGGCCGCCTAAAGCAGTCATGCGCACTGTCCTGATCGCAATGCAGGCTGCATTACAGCCTGCATGGAGAACATGCCCACCCCTCCAGCCCCTGGCCGAAAGCCTTGTCCCGGCGCCAATGACTAATTCCAACGCCGCATTGCAGCCTTGTGATTGGCTTAGGGGAGGGAGCCTGGCTGCCTACTTCCTGTTCCTGGAAGCAGATTCAGGAGAGCAGGAGCAACCAAGACACGTGACCCGGCCTCGAGATAAGATTTCTCTCATTTAAATATTTACAACACCCGCTCACACACACACCCACGTGCCCACGCCCCATCCAGTGTTCTTGCTGGCGTTTCCCGCCTCCCAGCTGTCCAGTCCCCCCTGCAGCACTACTCAATGGTGGCCGCTGTGCGGCCATGCGCAGCTGGCGTACCACTGGTGTGCCAAAGGTATATATGAAGATACGACGCGTACCATTACATCACATTACATTACAATGCATACTAATACTAGGCATATTGCAACAGTAGGGAATGTGTTGGATTGCGGAGGTGTAAAAATGACTATTCCCACTTCAGTGAGTGCAATCCTAAAACTAACCCTTGCACCCCAAAGCAAACACTGGACCCTAAAATTCATCTTTGAGCCCCCCAAACACACCCTAAAAATCATATTTGACCCAAATGCACACCCCAATTTTCATAATTGACCCGAAATCACACCCCAAATTTCAAATTTTACCCCATAATACACCCCAAATTTCATCTCCAACACACGAAACCCATACCCAGCCTAAACCTTACCCCATTACTGACCTCACAATGCGTTGTAATGGAATGCGATGTGAAAGGTACCTGCGTTGTTGGAGTAACGTTGTAAAGGCATTACGATGTAATGCCTGCGTTGTAATGGACGTCTCCCGTGCCAAAGGCAAGCCCGTCTACGTCCGTCAGCCCCTGGACCACACTCAGCACCAAGGACCCTTCCTCTCGGACACTCCACTGCTACGATGCCAGCACCCTCCTCGGCATCAACCCTGGACGCCACATCGCCTGCCAGGACCAACCTCTGCTATGGGCCGGACATCGCCATTGCCATCACTGACGGCTACTGAATCACCCGCAAGGACCACCCCGACCATCCAGGCGGAGGCATTGCCATCAGCTACAGAAGCACACTCCGACTGACCACGCATTCTAATGACCCAACGGTGACCATGGAACACCTCAACTTCCAGATCCGGACCAACCCCAAGCCCATCCTCTGCGGCACCCCCATCTGCAGGCCCCGTGCCATGAAGCCCCATTCTCCGATACCATTGTAGACCTCATTGCACCCCAGGCTCTCCCATCCACCGACGACATCCTTCTCGGTGAACTCAAGTTGCACCTGGACAACCCCAGTGATCAGAACACCACCCCCTCCTGGGGAAGCTCCCAAACATCAGACTCATGCAGCTAGTCACTGCAGCAAGCCACATAGCAGGACCCACGGTCAAGCACGTCTCCTCCGCCAGCGTGAACTTCAACTGCAGCCACACCACCGGACCAATTGGACCGACCATCATTGTATACATCACGTCTTCACCATGCCCACCGTACACCACCGCCATCATCGCCCCCCCTCGCAGCTGGATCAAGGCCACTGAAGAACGTCTCCTCAACTCCCTCAGCACCACCATTCCGCCAACACTTGACAAGACAATGACACCGCAGCGCGCAACCGCCACCGATGGATCTCCAACTGCCCCGACACCCGGGCACCCCTCAAGAACGGCACTGCGTCAGTACCTTACGCCTGCCTGATGGCAGGCGTAAGGGTGACGCAGTGCCACAGGGATAGGCTGGCCCCATGCATTGCTGGAGTTGCGTCATGCTTGTGACACAACTACAGCAATGCGTGACTTTAGCGCTGACATGTACGTCAGGATTCCAGACGTATCTGTCATTACTTGCGACATGGAGCGCTGTCCTGTGAATCCAGCGCATCCATGGTGTCGCAAGAAGGGCGTAGTGAAAAGTGTTGCAACGCTGTCTTGTCGCAGCACTGCAACACTTTTCATGAGTGAGGCCCAGGAATGCGCACATTCCTGCCCTGTAGTTTTGGTGCAGGGCAGCACAGCGACATTGCTTGCAGCGTGGTCCAGCACCAAAACCTGCTGAAATGAGGCCCCAAGTGTTATCTCCATTTTTAAGACCAACTATTTTCTGGTCTTAAAAAACTGCCTCCAACTGCAGTTAGAGGCAGTTTTTTTGGTCTTCCACACTTCAAGAATTCCCTTGTAAATATCGCGAAGTGGGGTTAGCGGGCGTTTTTGCACGGGAACGCCTCTCTTGCACGTCATTATCGCTAACAGAAGTGGCGATCTTTAAAATGGACGTTTTTGCCGGAAAACTGCCGCTAACAGAGGATAGCGACAGCTTGTACATACAGCGATAAAAATATCGCCGCAAAACCGTCCGAAAAGTGCCGCTAAAGCGGCGTTAACTCCTTGAACATATGCCCCTATGTTTCCATAGGAAAGGTGTTTTTAGACTTGATTATATCTTTGGTGCCGTTTGATGAATCTTCAGGATTTTTTTTTAATAGTGGACTGCTAATTCTAGTTGTGCATGGAATGTTTTGGGGTGACCCATCAAGTTGGGGCCAAGAAAAAAGGGGGGGTCAAAAAAATTGCGTTTTCTATGTTAAAAAAAATAAGCTCAGTCTCCCACGCGTTTTATTATTGTAGCCCCTGGGTGGGCCACGTCTCTGGGGCATACAGAGTTTAATTATAAAAATAGAGGGGGGAACCGTGTTCCTCCCCTTCAAGGGCTTAATAATTACCCTGGGACCACCACCTCCCCAGTGCTCATGACCATATTAATGCTGGGGAGCAGCGCTGACCCCCCAGGCTCTGGGAACTACCACCTCCCTGGGGCTAAAAATACAAAAATAGATAGGAGGGGGCCGCGTGGACCCCTCCCAGGGCCCCGGGGACCTCCACGTCCGTGGGGCCAAATACTTTTTTTAAATGAAGTAGTGAGACCATGCGGCCCCACTCCAAGGCCCCATAGGGCCACATGAGCACCACCTCCCCAGGGCTGGCCTGTGCACAACAAAGGAGGGGGCCTCGCAGCCCCCCCTCCTGGAGCCATTAATGGCCCTGGAGACCGCCATCCCCCAGGGCCGTCTCCTGCTATCTCCAGAGGAGCCCACCCTCTGGAGATAGCTGTTTGATTTTGCTTGGCAAGCGAAAGCAAACACTACGCTTCTAGCAAGCGGAAGCTATCAAAGTGCACCCGCTTGCTGGGAGCAGTGTTTTCATGAAAGAGATGAAACTATTACTCTAGCATGCAGGGATCTGCATTTCCAGCAGCTCCCTGTGTGCAACAGCAATGCCGGCTCCTGCATGAGGCGGGGAGCTTCCTGGGACCCCAGGATCCTTGAGGCTCCCAGAAGTCCAATAGCACACTGGGTGCCCTTGGTGTGCTCCAGGACACCCAGAGAGTCGTAGCCTTTCCCATTTAATTGTAGCCAGGCCCCGGCGGATGAGGTCCCCGGGGCTGAAATCAGCCCAGGGAAGGGGGCCACGCAGCCCCCCTCCCCATATAAGTTACTAGTATGCAATGTTTTTCCCGCCTTTTCCCACATTGATGGACAGCTTAACAAAAGGCCCCCAAGCGCGTTTCCAGCTGATTTTTGTGACACGTTATAGATGCAGAGGAATACAAGGACATCGCCACAAAATAAGCACTTACTTCATTCAGTAAAGGGGAAGTACCCCTGTTTGATGGAGATACACCTCTCTGCAGTCTCTTCACCTTCTTGTGATGAGGATTCACGTTTTCACAGATTTGTGGGTGAAGACGCTCGAGGAACAATCACATTGCCGACATTACATGCACACAAGGTCACTGGAAACATTGACCTGTGGTCCTTTACGCAGCTGTAGTGCAGAATATGCACAAGACATTTACCCAACGAGGTAGCACTTACTACTTAACCAGATGAAAGTACTCCAGTTGGGTTGACGTTTTTGGAAAAACTGGGGATTCTTCTTGGAAAAAATGAGGTTTCATTCTGGCCCTAGTGCGCATTTCACAGAAATTATACCTTAATGGGAAGCACTTACAAATATAAACATAGCAGGTGCCCCAGTTGAAGGTCCACTTCAGTAAAGCACAAACGTTCATAACTTCTTGGGCTTGGTGAAGGCAAATCAAATGTGTTTCCTCTCGTATTCCACATTGGAAAACAATCTGAAATCCTTAATGGAGGTGAATGCATCTTTGATCTAATGGAGCATAGTCTGATCTGTAGTAACTATGATGAGTGATTTCTTTCTTGTCGTGTCATGGTGAGAGCAGAGTCCATGGTTTTCCCTTTCAAATACCCTAAGTATACAAATGCCCAAAGTCCATAGTGCCACTCACACACCCACTCATAGACACACACAGGCACTCACACACCCACTCACAGACCCACACAGCCACTAACACACCCACTCATAGACCCATTGTGCCACTCACAAACCCTGTCACAGACCCACATAGGCACTCACACCCACTCACAGACCCACACAGGCACTCACACACCCACAAAGGCACTCACAGACCCATTGTGCCACTCACAGACCCACAAAGTCACTCACACACCCACAGAGGCACTCACACACTAACTCACAGACCCATACAGCCACTCACACCCCCCCTTACAGACCCATGCAGCCACTCATACACCCATTCACTGACCTATATAGCCACTCACACACCCATTCTCAAAGTTTACAGGTTACAGTTAGGAAATAAAATGTAAAAACATTTAGAAATTCAATGAAAAAAACAATAAACTAAGGTTACAGGGATGTTATAGTTAGGAAATATAGTTACATAAACCTTAGAAATTCACAGAAAAAAATAAAGGTTACAGGGATGATATAGTTAAGAAATGGAATTAAAAAAAGATAGAAATTCACCCAAAAAAACCAAAGGTTACAGGAACGGTAAAGTTAGGCCCAGATTTCACTCGTACAAAACCATAGAAATTCAGCAGTTATAGCCACCTGAGCTAAGTATAATTCAAGCCCCCACAATATACTAATTATGACCTCACATACTACATCACTCCTGGTCATCTCCTCGAGACTGATGCACAAGGAACAAAACAGTGTGCCTCCTGTTTCCAGCAGCCTTTGACACCTGTGAACTACTAAATTCCTCCGGAAAACCAATAGTGCTAAGTCAAGAACTATATTTTTTTAAATTAGCACATACATCCGGCTTGTCTGTCTTCAGAAGTCTATTTTAAATAACTGTGTTCGTAGGATGAGTCACTCCCATCTGCGATGTACAATGACTCACTTAGGGAAAAGCTCCTATTCACAGTGGGTTAAGATAACATTTTAGACAGATGCTTCTTATACATAAATAAGTTATAGAGATATGGGTCATTGATGGGTTAGGAATAGAAATTGGAACATGGACACTTGACATGTGGTTATATGTGTAAGTGAAAACACCAAAGGCAACAACAGATTGTGCCTAACATACATAATTCTAAAATGACAAAGAATGCTTATTGTGATCGATGTCACAGCAACCTTCTGTCACCATTTCACTGGATAATTACTACAGTTTTGCGCAGGTGGTCACGTGGCACAAACCGACCCAGAGCATTGTGTCAATATACTTAGCATTATAAAAGCCTGCGTGCTGACAGCACTTAAGATTGTACCGTGCTCCATGAGTGATCTGCACCCCCTTAGTAAATAACCACCACTGTAATGTATTGATATCTGTTTACTGATGCTCATGTTTAAAAGATGGGTGGATGTATGCATGGATGGATGGATAGATTGGATGTAGGGATTGAATGGATAGATGGATAGATACATGGATGGATCATTTTATTTGCCACTCTTACCCCCCTCAGAATTTGTGCTCCCTACGGAATTCGCACTCAGGGAAGGAATTATCGTCAGATTTTTTCAGTGTGTCTGTATATCAGCAAAGAAACAAGACATGTTTCAGCTTTTCAGCCTTTCTCGCATGAGATCAAGGCTGAAAAGTCTAAACCGTCTTGTCTCTTTACTGACACACGGAATACATTTGTGTGTGATTCCTTCTCTGAGTGCGCGGGTGATTTTGGTTGAGAGGATACAATTTACTGCTGGCTTGCTCTGCCAGCATCATGTGACACCCTCATTGGGCAGTTGGTGACTTTGTGGAGTGAAATGATATGGATATATATATACATATCTATTTTTTTTCAAAGTACGTAGAAGTAAAGTTAAGAATAGTAAAAGTATACCTCCATCTGGGCACTTACGGGTCGATATTTGTTCCTCATTTATTTGGCTATGATATCAAGATACCACAATATTTTATACTCCATACTATAAACTCTCTTCTTATAGCATTGTCAATAAGTATTTTCAAAAACACAATTTTAGGTTAATCGTATTAAATAATGCAATGTTTTGTTTATGATGCAGTCATTCTTCATGCTGCTTAATGCAGCATTACTATTGTGCCCAAATGTCATGTGGATGGATCTTGCTCCAGGCATAGGCAGAGTGAGTCATTTATTCAAAATTATCAGGATGTATGTTATATATCTTTTGTGCTTTTGATTGTTAGGTGAATAAAAGTGACTCAGTGGTGTGTGATTTTTTTCTCATTTTAACTTTAATGTTTATATAATCAATTAGATCAATTGATCAGGCAAACCACCTTATGGATAAAGAATTTAGTAGGTGCTTTATTTGGGGTGAACCCTATTTCTAGGCAAAATAAGGTAACACCAAACAGCTGAAAACCTTAACTCTAAAGGAAGATTTTTTTTTTTTTATCTGGCAATTTAGCATGCATAAATGGGTGTACAAAACAAATTGAAATATTGGGTCATATACCATAAAGAGTTGAAATCATACTATATGTCTAGGGCATACAGTTAAATCAATAGCCAAGAGACATGTGAGAAGTTCTAGTAAGCAATAATTTTCTCATTTACGTAAAATCAGTATGGAAGTTTACCATCATGCACCACTTCAACTTGTGGAGTGAGACCTATCAAGCCTACAAGGAGGACAGCTGAATACTCTTCAACAGTACAAGTAAATTGTCATCATCATTATAGATATCTTAGCTATTTCTAAACCCACAAGTCCACATCAATAACGTACACTTATGATATCATCAGTGCAGCAAAACACTGGCTTACTTTCTCTTAGGTGCCCACCAAACTTTACACCACCACCTGCACCACCAGGCACATTAAGATGCTTCCACCACATGACAATAAGAGAGAACTAGAAAAACTATGCCCATTACTCTTGTTCACAATAACTCAATTTGTGTAACAGCACAAAACTATTCCACTTATTTACCACTGACATACCAACTTGCTAGCCATGGCAACTTTACAGCAAACATCTTTTTCTCTAAAAAGAGCACAGGTATATAGGACCTGGTCAGATGACTTCTGGAAGTCCAAAGGTCAAATACCAGATGTTTAGGGCAAGAAGAAGGGGGGAGAAGGGGCCACTATGTATTTCCACATGATCTAGTGTTGATAGATTCTCGTGTTTAGTTGATCCACAGCCAGCTTGTTAGTGTTTTATGGAATCTGGCTAATTAGAGCCTGATATAGTAGTCTAGGTTCTTCTTTATGAAAGTGTGCATTTGTGATTTAGTGCTGTGACAAGTGGTAGATTTTCCAAATGTTTGATATTTGGAACTTGACACAGCGGTGGTGGAGGTGATGAAGAATGTTAGCTTTGCACTGGAATCTATTTGCACATCAAGTCTTTTGAGAGATGGTAGTTGTAGACTTCCCTGTTAAATAGATCGCTGGGGGCCTTTTCCACTGGTGACATCATTGAATTACTCAAACTGACCAGGTGTAATGGGCACGTTAGTGGTTTCTGGGTATGTTGGGTGGATATGCACCCAGGGCCATGAACCAAATTGCAATCAAATTGCAAGCAACATTTGGCTTGTACACTATTAAAATGTTCTGAAAATGAAAGGCAAATGACAAGGGGCCAAACTCTATACATTAGCCATTTAATACTTGGTCATGTAGCAAGCTATCAATGGTTAAGCACAAAGTGAGTGTGGGAACTCTGTTATTGAGTATTGAAAAAGTGGAGCTGATGGACATGGAGTGGGCCAAAATCTGAAGTAGAGCTGGAGTGCGGCAGGACCTAAAATGAGAGCATTGCTGTTGCAGAGCAGACCTAATGTGAAAAGTGTGTGTATATTGCACTATTTGGCTCCAAATATCTAAAAATGTTATGGAGTGAAACATCTTAGAAGAAGTTGGGCCAATATATAGAGATATATTTTGAAAGCAGTGTTCAATTCTCGTGTGCACCCAAGATCCCGAGGCCCTTTGAATCCACAGGCCTTGTCTTCAGGAAGAAAGTTTTAGAAAAATTGTGGCCAAGAAATTGCATGTTAAAGCCCGTTTTACACCAATTGTATTGGCTAAGAAGCCTCAGGCTAAAGTAATGAACCACCCCCATAGTTCAGAGTCTGTAGTTTATAGGTAATTGTGTGGTCTACAGTTGCAAAATAAAGAAAGATAAACAGATGGACAACCAGACAGACACAGACAGACAGATAGATAGATAGATAGATAGATAGATAGATTGATAGATAGATAGATAGATTTTGCCAAATATCGAGTAACAACTAAAATGCAATTTAAATTCAAAATTTTAATACATTACAATGTACAGATTGCAATATTGTTTGCATTGATTTTGTTTCTAATATTATGTTATCACAGCTCATCTTCATGCATAACTCTTTTGATTCCACGGCCTTTGTCTCTGCCTCTCTCTCTTCCCCATTTAAAAGTAATCACTTGCACATTTCTGTAACAGAATTGAGTTCTTGGGTTTTATTTCATGGCAACCTTAATACAACAGGCTTCTATTTAATAAGTAAATAATGAATAATAAAAGCAGTTTCTGTCAAGGTTGAGCATTTGCTCATAATTTTCCAAATTGCAAATGATTCTTTACAATCAGAAGCAGATTACAGCTATCACCATGAAAGGCAGGGAACTAATTCGACCTTGAGCCTCTGCAGGCATTGCTCGGGGCTGCAGGTTTTGAAAGCATTTAATTTTCAGCCAGTGGCTCACTGGGGCATGGAAGGAGCTTCAGCAAGAAGCAGGTTGAAAGGGTCATTTGCAGCAGTCACAGTCACTTGTGCCTGACTTCATAGAATTTTCCACTCAAAAACGTTACTTAAAGAACAGTGTGGTGACAGAGACTTGGATTTGGGATAAGGAGGGACAGGGACCATGTTCACATTGTGTGCAAGTCTCTGCACTATTGTGTGACCGATTGTAAAATGATCTACAGCAAACTGAATAATGAGACACTTGACACCTGAAGACTCTGGCTATCCTAAATATTATCTATCATGCATATTGTGTAGTACATATATGTTAGGAACAGAAACTTATAGTAGTCTAGATAGAGTGTTTTCATTATTTAAATTTGGAATGCATAACATTTATAAATAAGTGAGATAGTGCGTAACTTGTATAGTGTCTGAGTTTAAAAAAATCTAATTAATGTGCAAGGTTGAGATAGAATATAAATTAGGTGCAGAAGATGCCTTGCTACAGATCTTTATAAAACTGGAGACTTGAAGTGGATTTGGCAAGTGGTTCCATAGCCTGGGACCAGTTTATTGAACCCCCTGCATCTCTGGAATACAACTGTTCCTTTATTGTCAATTCTTGGTAATCAGCAATTATGTGTGGTTCGATTTGGCGCATTATTCGGGATATTTATGTATTCATTAATGATTATTTATAAAGTGCATACTAACAACAGAATTAAAGAATATCTATTTTCATCGCCCAGTTCAATGATGCTCATGTTACCAACCTCAGGATGAGCCAAGGCTGAGTAATCCCTGGATGACCTGAACAGCTCTAGCTGGTACTCAGCCAAAGAGTTCCCAGTTTGATATACAACAACGTTTTATGAGCGACGACATGCACATACTGCACATGCACTGTGGTGATTGCGTAATATTTTCTATGGAGTTAATACCAATTTCCATGTTCATTGTGTGATTGGCCTATAATACTTTATTTATCAGGAACTCACAGTATAATTTTAGTGCACAAATATTGTGGGAACCATAATTGTGATGAATTGTATACTTTGCTTTTTTTTGTAAAAAAAAAACCAAAAAGTGGTCCATGAGTTTAATCAGTTGTCATACGTGCAAAATTCCAATACTTATCTATGTTCCAATATTGTTTGCACATATTTTTCATGTGTAAATGTGATACTATTTAAAAGTAAGTTTTAATTCACTGTGCTTTGGTTCTGTATATGTATCCCAAAGTACTTCAGTGATTGGTTGATCACTGCCTTTCTGATGCTGTTGACTACCACCATCCCCCCGGCCCCGTGAATAAGTCGTCCGTCGGCCGCCACCCCACCCCACCCCGGGACCAGGTCAACCGTCAGCTGCCGCCCCCCTTACCGACACCCAGGCAGCAAACTTAGGGGCCACCCCCGGTGGCAGTACGTCTAGCTACGCCACTGCCACCTTTATTGAGTCTGTATGAAGGAATGAATACTTTGCATTTGCAGAGTCTCCTGAAGGATCTTGGATACAATTTCTTAACCATGGCAATGGCACACAACTTGAACGCTTAGTGACATAATTCAGCACCTTCAATTTAACAGAAATCCTCTCCATTTATAGCCCAAGTTTGTTATGGATGTATGAGAAATGCTTACGCCAGACAGCAAAGTAAATTTCTAATTACAAATATCTGCATGTGCCGGTGTTTACCAGCCCTTCTTCAACCTTTAAACATTTGCAGATTTGACATGCCTAAATTTAACAGGGGAAACCTTAGAGTGCAGGCTTTATTGCACTAGTAGTTACCATGTGTGGTCAACTCCATGCCTCTTGCAATTGTGACCCCCTCTGCGGACAGATTTTGTGCTGGGGTCCTAAAAGTTTGGACACCTATAATCCACCACTAAGGCTACACTCCACGGACAGCTACATAAACAAAATTATCCAATTCTGCCAGTGTCAGTTGTTAGGCAAAAAGCGCAGCACTTTATCTATGTACACTTAGGCATCTATTAATTGAAGCATTATCACAGTTTTACTCAAATACTTACACATGAAGGAAGTTGAGTGTTGGCTTAAGTGTGTTATTGTTACAAAACAATGGTTACAAGGTACAGGAAATAAAGCAAAATGTAACCCTTCATTTTCAATAAGGGAAAAGAATGCTTAACATATGTCACAGTCTGTTTGGTTTTTTCAGTGAATTTCAATGTTTTTTTAAGTAGCAATGGTGTTTGCAGAGTGGTGGGGAAAGGGGTTGGGGCCTCTGACCAGCTCACAGGAATCCTGCTGTGTAGGAATTACAGAAAGTACCAGGAGGGCTTCTTGGTCCCCAAGGTCCCTTAGCATACAAGAGAACTTCCTTTCCCAACCAGTAGTATGCCAGGAGATGCGTCTGCAGAGTGGTGCAGAAAGGGGGCGTGGCTTCCGAAGACCTCTTAGCAAACTCACTGTGTGGGACTTGCTGGAGGCAACTGGAGGGGTAGTTGGCCCTCAACGACCCTCAATAGCCATGGGGACTTCATCCCCCAACTAGTAGTGTGCCAGGAGGCGCGTTTGCAGAGTGGTAGAGTTCAGGGTGTCATCTGCTGATCAGCTAGGCTAGCTTGAATCCAGTGGTACACTGAGCAAGGACCTGGCCTGGCAGTTCGGGCTGGACCGTTCCCATGGGTAGCAGGGTCAAGACTGATTTGCGTATGGCTGGGTTTAAACTGGAATGGCATGGGAAGCACAAAAATGATGGATTTATGCCCAGATCTCTGTACTGGGGTGAATGTTTGACATTGTTCACCATTCTGTCCATCAATTGTTCTTTTTGCATACGTTTATAATTGGTCAGTGGCACAACTTGTTGATTTCTAGATCATTCAACTACAAATATTTGTAAATCGAGGATTTACTTCGTACAATGTACATATAATTGCTACGCCTATACATGAATTTTAGGAACACTATTATGTCTCTTGTTTTTTTTTTTTTACCTCTGTATAGAAGAAGATTGCTAAGGATATTTAGTATGGTCACATCCCTAATGACTATCTGTGCAAGAGAATGACATACATGTATTACTGCTTCACTCTTTTCTGAAGTTCTCCCTTGAGCTTTTAGATAGCTGTGCAACACTTGTGTCTCACATCCCATTGTCCCCTGAATTTCAGCAATTCTTTCATTTCAGGTTATACTTTGAGAAGATTATTTTAGAGCTTACAGCCAGTAGCTAAGCTTTGTCTTCTAGTAACCCCATGTGAGAAATTGTGCTGTTGGTTGAGGGGTGGGTAAAACCCTTCTCAAGCAATGGCCACAGTCCTTGTCAGAGTGAACCACAAAATCTCACTAAATTAACCTGTGCTTAACCCTTTGGCAGCTTGCCACAAAACCAATCAGGCTTAACTCAGAGACACTGTGTAAAGTATTTATTCAGCACTTAAACAGTAATAAGTGAAAACACAACACAAGAAAAATCCCACACCAATTTAGAAAAATAGAGCAAATTTTAATTAATTATTTGACACCATAATTATAAAAATCCAATCAGTAGAATCAGAGATATGCAATTTTGTAGATTCAAGGTAAGTATAGTGCCTAAAAGAACAAAGCGCCACACGGGGTTATCTGGTGGTGCGAGACCGAATGAAAGTCGTAAGTTCCAGTTGACCGCATTGGAGTGCAGGCCGGATACAGTGACCAGGTTAGTCCTGCTGAAAAAGCCACCATCTTAAGTCCAGCGAGAAGAGTTCCATTCACAGTGGAGGAGGCCGCAAGGAGCAGGGAGAGTGTTGCGGTTGGTCTTGACTGTAGCAGGAAGAGTAGGCCAGGCATCGCAGACGATCATTGCTGTAGGGCAAAGATCCTCTCAGGCATTGCAAACAGTCGTTGCTGGAGCTGGTGGTTACTGGAGGCTGTCAGTGCTGTAGAGCGAAGTGCAGATTTTGCATTGCCGGTTGTAGCTGCTGGTTGCTGTAGTGTGAAGAGTGGGGTTCACCGGCATTTAGCGTTGGCTATCAGTTTGGGAGGCAAGCTCTTCCACGAATGGCCCGTTTGTGGTTGCTAAAATCCCAAAACATCACGATTTCTACTTTTCTTCATGGAGGAGCTCAACTGATGCCACACAATGTAGTCCAGGACCTGGGAGGCACATCTTCGGGATCAAACTTATTCCAGCATGCCTCAGGCATGTCCAGTGCAGCAGGTCAGCTAGGCAGTTGAAGGAAGACCTCTGGAGCTTGTTGTTTCCCTGTAGCTCAGAACAGAGGGCAGTCAGCTGACCCTTGGAGTCATTTCAGCCTGGGATGCAGGGTGCAGGTCCAGTCTTCCATCTCAGACAGCAGTGCAGGCCTCAGGCAGGTTCAGTTGCAGGTCAGGTATATCCAGAGAAGCAGGTTAGCTGGGCATTCCTTCTGTAGTATCCACAGTCCAGGAGTGTACTGAAGAGTGAGTCTAAGGGTCCCCTTTTTATACCTGGTGCTAACTTTGAAGTGGAAGAAACTTTTGGAGCCTTTTCCCTATAGAGGTACCTGAAATTTCCTGCCTCCCTGCACTGGCCCCAGTCTGTCTGCAGGCACAATAGGCTAGTATGAAGTTCTCTGTGTGTGAGCTGAAGCAGAGTCTTTGAAGCGCAAATGTGGCAGGTGACAGCCCCACCCTATCATCAAGTCATGAATGGCCCATCCTGCCAACTTTCAGGCCCTCTATTGTGGTACTGGCTGGGAAGAATACACAAAGGCTGGTAGACCTGTCAGCCTTAAGGTGGTCTTCCCACAAACATTTTCCCTTGACCACTCATATATTTGCTGATTTTGTTTTTGTTGGCCTTAGGACCTTGTGTATTTTCCCACTGCTAACCAGTGCTAACCAGTGCTAAAGTGCTTGTGGCTCTCCCATAAACATAGTTGAATTGGATCGTACCCAAATGGCACATTTAATTTACTCATAAGTTCCTAGTAAAATGGTACCCCCATACCCAGGACCTGTCCATTAAATACTACTAGCAGACCTGCCGCACTGATTGTGCCACCCACCTAAGTAGCCTTGTAAAACATGTCTCGGCCTGCCATTGCAACCTATGTGTGCAGTATTAAACTGCCATTTTGACCTGGTAAAATAAAGTTCTTGCCAGGCCTAAACTTTCCTTTTTAATACATTTAAGTTACTCCTAGGTAAGGCCCTAAATAATCCATAGGGCAAAGTGCAGTGTATTTAAAAGGTTGGACATGTGCTTCTAAGTTTTACAAATCCCGGTAGTGAAAAACTCTTAAATTCATTTTTTACTACTGCAAGACCTACCTCTCCCATAGGATAACATCCGGTTTCCTTATTACATTATTAAGTGATCATTTTCCATTGAGAGCAAGTGGACAAGTCAAGTTTGGTTTCTAAAGAATTGTAATTAAAAGCCCACTTTAATAGTAAAATTGATTTTAAGTCACAAGGCTGAAAATTTTACTTTTAGAAAGGGGGCATTTTCTTGTCCTAACCATTTGCTGCCTGCAGCCTGTCCCTGGGTCACATGACTAGGTGTAGCTGGCAGTTGGTCTTTGTGTATTGCTCTCAGACAGCGAGATAAAGGGCCAAACGTGTTGACAGGATGGGCCATCTCTTACTTGATGATGGGGAGAAGCTGTCACCTAACACACGTGCACATCACAAAGGCTTTGCCTGAACACAATCACAAAGGGTTTTACACTAGTCTGTTGTGACCCCAGACAATCTGTGCCCAGGGCCGGGAGGCAGAAAATGCCAAACACCTCGGGGTGGAAACCTCCAGAACCTTCCCCTACTTCAGAGTGGGCAACAGGTTTAAATATTGGATCCTTAGGACCATCTCTTCAGTACACATCTGGGCCTGTGGAAGACTCAGAAGAAGCACTGCCATGATGCTCTGCTGCAAGAAGGACTGCCACTCTGCTGCCCTAAGGTGCTGCCCTTCTGCCGTTCTGCCTGAGTGAGAAGAACTGGACCTTCATCTCAAACCCAGGACCACCAGAGTAAATCCAATGGCTACTTGGGTGGCCTACTGATCAGAGACTTTGGGACAAATCAGGCTCCAACAACTTTGTACCCAGCACCAGGACTCTGCCAGCTGTGAGTCTTCCCCTCCCACATGGTCCACCCTAGTCCTGGACCCCTGGAAGTGGGCCTAAAAGTGCTCTGTCAGCCCAACTGAGGTCCCAGCAGAACTGAGTGCGATGAGACATTTTTCTTGAAGGCACCATGATTTAAAAAACAATATGCCATGGTTCAGTCTTTCACTGACTGTGATCCCATTTTTCATCCTCTCTGAATAATTACTACTTGTTCTCTATTTAGGAAAGGGATAACATTTTCTACTGAACCGATATTGCCAAGCATACACACATTAAGTCTCCTTTTATCTGCTATTCTTAACAGCCTGCCTCCTCACAGCTACTTTTATTCCGTGGTTACCACTGTTTAGATCCTTTTTGCTCTCTCTTAAATGCCATGGGCTAGTTTGGAAGATCTGTTCGGAAATACTTCATGCAATCCATCTTTGAAAGTTGTGGTAACCTTTTCTTACTTTTTTGCAATATTTCTGTTTACTAACTTTTGAGTCAGAAGAGTTTGTAAAAACTTTATTAACACCATTTGGGGTAGATGTTGGAATGTATGATACATTACAATTTTATTTCATTTTTGTAACAAAGTAGTGTTTTACTTTCCTCTGTAACTCAAAGTCATCAATGCTCTTATATTTCATTTCACCACTTAATGTGGTTTGACACCTCTAAACATTGTCTGCAAAACCAGAAAAATAAAATGAGTAAATTGTGTGAAAATCTACAATCCTTTGTTGAGTTGTGGAGTTTAAACTTTGAGATGAAATGAATAAATCCAAATACACACTTATATAATTTAGCAGGTTGGAATGCTGTTGCCTGGAAATCAGGAATTTACAATGTTTTAAACACTTGTTGGCATCTGCAACAGACTTGGCAGCTTGCAAAGACCCCCAGGTGACTCATTGCCAGTAAATATGAAATGCATTCAGGACATGCATTTCCCTCATGCTGTTTGCAATGAGATGCAGGAATTCTTTGCAGCTGCTGGTGTAAACACAAAGCATTCATTAATTATTGCCTGTTCATGCAGGTGCTGTTAGCTGTGTGGACGTGGTCCCTGCAGACATCAGCTTTTTGGCACCTGCAGTGGCAGAGCTTTGAGAGAGCAAGTGAAAGAATTGCTGACTTGTTGAATGCTCAAGCAAGGTGTGAATTGTCTAGCACTTCATGTAATGACTGTCACCAAATCTGAGGATAGGACATTTATTTTATTTTTATTTTTTGCATTTTTAAATAACATGGACATGGCCCCAGAGGAATTAAAGTGCTTTACATGAGCACCAGAATATGATGCTCAATTTTTAGGCATAAGGAGATTAAGTGTTTTCCCCAGAATCACAGGATGTTGACTCTTTTTTGGGATTCAAAACTAGTTCCTCAGTTTAATTATTTATTTGGTTGAGAGTTTTATAAAGCGAGACAATGACCTAAGAGTATCAGAGTGCTGTACAGAGTAAGATAAACATGCAGAATAAAGAGTAACCGAGTGTTTACAGGTATAAAGCACTTTAAGCATGTCAGTTACATTAGCAGTTAAGCATGTTGGTTACATCTTGAGCAGGTAGATTACTATTTATTTATATTATAGTTTTATAATGAAGGTTCCAGTATATTACAATACATACAGTTAGTTTGTAGAGCAGACCGACATTTCTAAGTAAGACTACAGTTGCATAGGATGCAGTGGCGTAGCAAGGAGGGGGCGGTCCGAGTTTTGAGGCTAGGCCCCCCCCAGCTCTTACCTGCGGCCGTCATGGGTGGCAAATGCAGGAATCACCAGCACCCCCAACTTACATGCGGGTCGCAAACACAGGGACCGAAGCGGGCGGCCAGAGTTCTAGCTACGCCACTGATAGAGTCTAAAAAGTCTACAATTGTAGTTGGAGGCAGTACGTCTGCTAGGCAGAGCCTTGCAATAAAAACAGACAGGTGGGGTTATAGTTACATTGTATGTGTGCAAAAGTCAGCAGCTTTAGCCAAACGGCCCCTTCAAACAAGACAAATTAAACACAGTCGATTGCACTTGGTGCTTAATGCAGGGAAATTTGTCTGTTCATTAGTTCAGTTGAACAATTTACATGCCCTGTTTATGATGATCTTAATTCACAAAGATTGTGTAAAACTATGCATCACAGATGTCCATCTCTGATTTCTATATATTTACATGTTTGAATGTGATTAACAAAACACAAAAAGAGTATGTATAGAATTAAATGTAAATCAGAAATTTTCATTTGTGCTCGCTGTCCACTGTATGTACTTCAGTCGATTATCCATACAAAGAATAATTCACTGTTGAAAATAATGCCATGCTCTGCATTAGATTTTTTCCCACCCTGGAAAGGCATTATTCCACCTTTTTGCAGGAGTATGTTTGTAAGTAGTTTTTTCCAGTTTGGGGAGTGTTCCACAAAATGCTTGTGAATACACAGAAATTAATGGATTTGGGGGGCTCACTACATTTTACATAGATGCCTGCAGAATACCCACTTTCTCACACCTACCCCTTCAATCATGACTGCGGGGAATCAGCCATACTGGCTCATAGGTTGCAAATTCCAATCTAGGAGCATAAATGTCCTCTCATTGTTTGACGCAGGATTGGGGAATTTATGCCTGCAGATCAGTTTTTCTACAAATAGGTTTTGCTTATGTACATATCAAACAATTTCAATTGAGTCCAATATGTTTAACAATCAGAAATATATATAACAGTAATCAGCATCTGCAACTTGTATTTCTTGTCACAAATCTATTTGAAATTTACATTTGTCAAATGTAGTCCTGATTCCTTTTCATGCCTGTTTCTTCGACTACCATATTGTCCATGTCTTTTACCTCCCTCCTTACTCTTTTCCATTTGTCCCTCTTTAACTATTTTACTTTACCTTCATTCTCCATTTTCACTGTCACTCTCTTGCTCTGAGACAAAGTCTCACCTTGTTGTCCTTGGTAAAGAGCGGTTCCCCTAATGATCCAGCCCCACTCAATATTCTGAAACAGGTCACCTCTATTATAGCCCCCAATATGACAAATCTGATCAATGCCTCACTGTCCACGGGAATAGTTCCCATTAAATGGAAAGGAGCCATGGTAAAAGCCCTACTTAAGAAGCCCAATTTGGATCCAGCAGACCTGGGCAACTATCGCCCCATATCCCTCCTGCCTGCAATAAGTAAGGTAGCCGAGAAATATGTTAATCAGATCCTCTCCAGATTTCTTGAAACACACAACTTGCTCCACTCTTCTCAAACAGGATTTCGACCACGCCAGAGTATCGAAACGGCACTCTTAGCAGTGGTAGAGGAAAGCAAGAAAATTCTTGACTCAGGAGGTGCGGCAGCCATACTACTCCTAGACCTGAGCGCCGCATTTGACACGGTGAATCATTTGATCCTGATCCGGCGTCTCAGGAGTATAGGAGTAGATGGCATGGTACTTCAATGGCTATCCTCCTTTCTGGAGGGTAGAACCTTTCAGGTATTTGAAGAGAATATTGCATCTAAACCCACCTCCCTGTTGAGTGGGGTACCACAGGGCTCGTCCCTTAGCCCCACGCTATTTAATGTTTATATGGCCCCTCTGGCAGCCATTGTAGCCCCCTATGGATTCTGGATGGTAACCTATGCCGACGACACGCAATTGGTGGTGGGGCTAAACCAAGCTGACCAAAAAACTCATGCCCTCTATACCTGCTAGAGGACATTTCAAGATGGATGGATGCGTCCCAGCTTAAGCTTAATGGAGGAAAAACTGAGATTATGCTACTGGGCAATACCACGAGTTTTAAGTGCAGCTCCATTTGGCCTCCCTGCATGGGCCCAGCCCCGGACCCGAAGTCAGAAATTAAGAGCCTGGGTATATGGTTGGACCAGGACCTGAGCTTTAGGACGCAGGCTAGGAAGACGGCAGGCCTCTGCTATGGCCTACTTAGAATGGCCCGAAAAGTTCTGCCCCTCCTCCAACCTCAGGCCAAAAAAGTACTGGTCCAATCACTCATACTCTCTAGATTGGACTATGGGAATGTTTTGTGTTTAGGCGCCCCCATTTCAGTAGTCGCCAAACTCCAATCGGTTCAAAACAGCGCCGCCAGACTACTGACTGGAACTACCAACAGACAATCTGCAAAACCCGCTCTTCGTTCCCTCCATTGGCTCCCAGTACAGGAACGCATTAGATTCAAGGCCCTATGTCTGGCGCATAAGTCTATGCAGGGGATTGGGCCACCTATTAATTCAACCATGATACGCCCTTATAAAGTAAGTAGGAATCTCCGGTCAAATAACCTGTATTTAGCAGAGATCCCGAGGATTAAGAGGTCCAGAAGTGGTGGTCGGCTGTTTTCTTATAACGCCTCCAAACTCTGGAACGCTCTGCCTTTACACCTTCGCACAGTCTCCAACCATCTGGCTTTTCGTAAGCAATTAAAGAGAGCACTGTTTCCTTAGTTCTCTGTCTCCTCCGTGTCAGTTCATAGCGCTGGGACGCTTAAGGGTAGCCATGCGCTCTATAAATGTCTTTCCATTCCATTCCATTCCATTCCATGATGAAAAATAAGTCCCAGCTTCTAAAAATGAGTGCTAGAAAACCACATAACATACTGGCACAAATTAAGCACTGCAGAGCAAATCATAAATAGCCTTAGCTATGATCTCAAAGTGGGCCACACATCTGATTGTGTAAGGATGAGCATTGACTATGTTTGACAGAAATTATAGACACTCAAATCTCAAAAAGCATCTGATCTTAGTTCTCCTCCAGCTCCTGACTGTGGTCCTGTTCTGGGTCCTTTTTATTCCGCTCATGGTCTCCCAAGCCCTGGTCCCTTTAGTCTTCTGGTCAAGCCCCTCGATTCCTCTGGTACTCTTGGGATGAGTCCAGTCAGCCTTTGTCCAATTGACCTTCCTTGTCTTAACCCTTTCTGATCATTGGTCACTGGTCCTTATTTTTTTGATGCTGGTCCTTTCAGGCTTTTTGGTTTTTGTCCTCCTGATCCTAGTCCTCTTGATTCTCCTGGTGCTGGCCTTGGTCCTAATGGTCTTTGCCCTGCTTGTCCTCATGGTTCTGATCCAAGCCTTTCTGGTCTTGATGCTGCTACCGACAAGGTCCTGATTCTATTTCTGGCCCTCCAGGCCCTGGTCCTGCTCCTGGTGCTCCTCCTGATTTTTCTTAGCCCTAATCCTTGTGAAGGTGATACTTCTGAATCTTGTTCCCATGGACCTGCTCTCTTGGGTCCTGGTCTTTTTTGTCCTGTTCCTCCTGCCCCTGCTCAAGTCATGACCAATTATGTAGATATAAAGAGTAACAGTGCAAGAATTTTCACTACACGGGGCACAGTGTAACTTTGCCCTTTATGCTAAGTAAAGGCTGTTTTCTGCCTTCTGTAGTATTTCAGTGCCACCACTAGGTGGCACCTCACAACTGCTGCCTTACATCCCGCTATCGAAGTGCTGCCTACGGTCATACAGATATTCAGTAAATGTTGACACTGTGACAAATAAGTTATAAGTGTTGACTAATGCCCTTTGTTTTTAGAAGCAGCTTGTGCCTTTCCATTTTTTTTTACTCTCTGTATTCTGGGACTTCCAGTTGTGTGTATCCTACTAAATCTGGGCCAACAAACCCCAGTGTCTGCATTCGGTTCCCCAAAAAACAGGACTGGCTGAAGGTGTTCTTGATGCCATGGGGCCAATTTGCCACCCAGGTGAATTTAAGAAAGGGTAGGCCAATATTCTTCATTTTTAAGGATACTTCCATAAGTTAAATCAATGTGAATTAAATGGAACTAACACACTTATATTCTTGCACACTGCTATGTGTAATAATAACTATTCTGTTGCCAAGCTTCCAATGCTTAATTCATTCACTGTCGTCAATGCACGGCTGTCATTTATTGCCGCTGCGAGTGGTCCATTCACAGCTGTGCTGAAGCTACCATTAACTGTGCAGTAACAAGGATACTAGCATTTCTCTTGCTCTGGGGTTAAAGCAGGAGTTGTTTGACATTTTCAACTCCTGCTGCCAACTTGCAGGAATCTTAGATCTTTGCCGCCACTGAGCTGGCACACACATTTTCAGCATGTTCTCAAATTGCCAGATCTTTAATTAATTGGCATGATCAGTGCATCTGATTGGCTAGGGGTTACAGTACAGGCATGCACAATGGTGTAGATTTAAAAAAAAAAAAAAAACGAGAAAACTATCATTTGCACAGTAGTCAAACAGCATATGAGCTATTACCTTTTTTAAAGAAGATAATCTTCGCCAGGTAGGTGTGTAGATACAGTGACTCACCACAGATCCAGAACAGTGCATGTCTATACCACCCACATTGACGCATTCAATGCTGCCTGTACATCACATTTAAAAGTGTGACATTCTTTTCTGAACGTCCCTGCCTTTTCTGCCCATTTATCCTTCCGGAGAAAATCATCTTGACTGTATGTGCTTTATTTTGGCCTTTGAGGAATTTCCTGACCTAGTTAAGTAACAATCAGTCAAGTTAATTGCTTAATCCTTTTGTAAAACCATGCTAAATTTTCTCCATCTTGTTTTGTGGATATGAACACATTTTGGAGATTTCCAAATATGTTTAATCTCTCTATCCCTTGGAGTCTAATGTGGTTGTTTGATCTTGTTTGAGGAAAACAATGTAATCATTAAGCTAATAATAAAGTATTCATGTGCTCAAGCTATATGCATGGTGTGATGGATGGTTTTGAACAAATGTTTATGAGTTTTGAAAATGCCTATCTCTGACTTTGAGCCAGTGCATTATTTGCAACAAAAAAAAGATAAGATCCAGGGCCGGAAATATTTCTCAGGAGGCCACTGCAGCTTACATCACTCATTGTTCCTGCCAGCACTGACAAATTCCAGTACCAAAGCTACCTATTAACCATCATATTCCTACAAATGTGACATCTAGCACTTTTCCAAGTCCCTCAAAGGTGTAAGAATAGCCTGGACATGCTAATTGTATTACTATTTTTAAATATGTATTGAATTTTTAAACACTTTGCAGATATGCTCTTTTTCAAATAGTCAGAATGCCCCACCATGTGGTAAACAGTCACAAATATGTACTGGTATTATGAAACAATTCCCGGTGCTGAGCACCACCAAACACTCACACAAATTAAGCACTGGTTTGAGCATGCTTGAGAGTAACTGCTATATTTCAGGAAGCTATAGATACGAGTTCTGTTTCTTTACAGTGAGGGAGTGACTGTATATTCATGGTTTAGCTTTTTTTTGATAACCAAATCAACCACATTCTAAGAGTCCAGGTGTGTAGCAACTTCTCAACAAATTACTTTCTATACTTATTGCACTTATGTGCACAAAAGTACAGTTTGTGGAAGCCATCTCAATTTCCTCGCTTAACGTTATGGCATCTGATCAAATACCTTCTTCAAGGAAACCTCATCCGTACGACAAGTAGGAAGAATATGAGTGAGACTGGCTCATGACAAGTTGCATCTCCAACAGTTTTCAGTTGAGATAAAATTGTGCCTCATTTGGAAACAAATGTATTCATACTACCAAGGTTGGTGTGTGAATCTTTTTACAGGTGGTGCAATGTTGAATTATTTCTACCAATCTCACACAATTTAAATTATCATTTGAAATGACTTCGCAGAGCTTAGAATCACAGGATGTTTTCAGTGAAGACAGAATCAGATACAGGACCATTTTTACTCTTTGAGAACCTTCGGGCGAAAGCAATGTACAGAATGCAAAGCATAATCTGAGATGGTTCCATAATTTGTACTTGGGAAGCATGTACGTCTTTTGTACACATCTATTGGACACAATCATGTTCCTTTGGAAAAGATAACCAACACACAAAATCAAAGAGTTGCCCCAAATTAAAGCAATATTATGTGTTCCAAATTTACCTTGAAATTCTAGCAACATGTATTAATACTGAGCTTGTAACATTTACAGAGTTTAAAAGATTAATTTGAGCTCTGAATATGTGAGGAAACAACCAAATTACCCTAGTTTTTCTGTAGAAAACAATTCTCTCTCCCAAGGCTTAAGGGTGTAAGGTAGTACCATGTTCTGTGCAGAACGAAACAGTAATAACAGTCTTTAAAGACTATGGGCCTGACTATGAGTATGGCGGTCTTGGGACTGCCAAACTCGCTGTGGCGGTTTGAATGCCATATTACGATGGTGGCGGTGGGACCGCCACAAGACAACCGCCACCGACAGGACCCAGGATCCAACGGCGGTGGCAGTGTGGAAAGCAGGCGGAAAACGTGGTGGTGCAGATGCCAGCGCCGCCAGCAGATTCCGACCTGACTTTCTACGAAGCATTTAATGACGGGGACCCTGCCATGAAATGCTTGGCAGAAAGGCATGGAAAGGGGCCCCCTGGGCAAATCTGCCATTAGGGGTGCATGCGGGGCGCACATGATGTGCCCCCCAAAAGTGCATGGTCATGCGAGCACTGTGTGGAATGCACGACTAGGTCATGGCAGCGGTATGCTGTTTAGGCTCTCCTATGAGCCTAACATACCCGCTGCCGTGACACCACCTCTGCCCCGCCCACCCTCCCTGGAATAAACTCAGAATTGGGCGGGTGGGTTCACCACGGGTTTGGTGGTCTTCCTGGGACTGCTGCAGTGGCAGTCCTAGAGGAAGACTGCCAAACTCGTAAAAAGGCCCTATCTAGGAAGCCACCTTTGCATAAGGGAATCTCACATTTTATGTAGGTAAATGACTTAGATAAGCTTCATAATAAACCACACACTAACTTTAATACAGTCAGCCATCAGCCAGTCACACCAAGTATTTATAATCAGTGTTGAGGCACGCGGCACATTAATTACAGAAAGACTACAGGACCATTAGCAGAAAGTTCATTTTAAGTGGATACATCTGTGCCCAAAAACGTAACTTGTTTTATGAGCACATCAAAAGCTCAAGTTTTACTTGATCTCAAATTATTTAGGGTCAAGGGTAAAACATTTTCTTTGATTTTTTTAAATGTAGATACGCAGACATTTTGTGTTTTTGCCACACATTTAACCTGAATAGAACATTCATGTGAGATATTCATCATTTTAGAGATATGCAGTAGGCTAGAATTCCACCAAAGACTGCGTAGTCTTAGAGTGTATCAAATAAAGTAACATAGTGCAGTAGGGGAAACTTGACATCTCAAAATTCAATGTGACATTGTTTATCCTCATAGAGAAAAGACTGCGATGCCATCATTTTTCACTTATGCTTATAGGCCAATATGGCTCCATGGCTATATAGGATGAATGACTGATCTTCAACAGAATCCACCTACACATCACTGTCCACCGAAATGGCTCTTATCCACATTTCTTCCTTCACTGCCTCTGCGTAATACAAGACACTGTGCTCAATTCTAACCTCCATATTTTATTCATTCACATGTTTATAAAAGTCACCTATGTATGTATTGTGTCCGCAACATAGCACATTGCTGCACAAATACCAAAGCTACTTACACTTCTAAAAAACTGCTTATTGTAATATATAAAAAAAAATATTGTCAATATAACAAGGGTGGGTGATGATCAATGCATCACATGTGGAGTAAATTAATCATTTGAAATATATATAGGATAAAGTACAGCCCTCACATACATGATAAGGATAATGCAAGGCACGGAGGAGTTCTATAACCATATAGAGGAATGAGGCTAAGGCCGAGTTTCTTTAGAAGGTCATGGAACCCCTAGGATATAACTGGTGCAGTCATGAACGATCTTGCACCATCAATTGGTGATTCTTCAGTTAGGTATAATTGTGCAAGTGATCATAGTCTACTGATTTAAAAACTGAAATTGGATTTGGATGGGCACAAAGAAAAGACAGGGGTGAACTGACTTTCTCATCCATCTTTGGCTGCAGATTAAAATGGGACAAAGTAAATGTCCGACAGTTTACAATGGACCTAATACAGGGAGAGCAGTCGGCAATAACTACCTGCCTGTCCTCTGACACTGATTCAAAAGTGATTCTGACCGGGTTTGTGTCACTTTGTTCAAGGGTCTCCACTTTATTAATTGCTAAAAAGCCTTGGTGAAATAACCAGGCTCGTGGATGGTTTAACAAGGCTTATAGTGTTGCTCACTATAAATTGAAAAGAGCATTAAAAGCCTCCCAGCGGCATGAGGCCCTAATCAAGTTGGCCAGGAAATTATATAAATATATTCTAGCTGCTAGAAGGACATACATACAAAAAACAGATTGGGATGAACTAGAAGTAGCAATACAGACTAAGGACTGTTCTAGATTCTGGAAAATTGTTAACCATCATATGTTTCAGAGTGCAAGTTGCCTTAGATTGATTGTATAATATCATCTCATTCATGGGTTGCTCATTATTCCAAACATTTTACCCAGGAACATGACTTGGTAACTATTGGGGGTGAGCCCTTGAGTCCCCCTACTAATTTGAGTGCCCTTACGGCTTTAAGCCATTCTATTGACTATAAGGAGGTGGAAGCGGGCTATACAAAAGAGCTTGTCTCATAAATCCCCAGGCCCAGGTGGAGTTCCTTTCGACCTTTTTAAAATCTAATATTGCCCTATGGGCCCCTCTCATTTCAAATGTTTTTGCATGCGTCCCTATTTCTTAAAAGGGGGGACAAATCATACCCAGCTTGATATAGATCCATCTCTTTATTGGATACCACCTCTAAGATTTTGCGTCAGGATCTTCTCACACGATAGGAACAGTGGGCCCAGTCTAACAACATTCTTTCACTAGTTCAGTTTGGTTTCCATCCAGGGGTGGGCACGGTGGAACAATGCCTAAACTTGGGTGCTGAGAAGTTATGTACTATGATGGAATCTATGGAAGGAAACCAAGCCTTAATCGATGTCCTGAAGAGGTTGCACTCGAACACCACCGTCAAAGTTCGTTTTGGCCAAATTGGGGAATTTACTGACCTCATCAAATTGAGTAGTGGTGCTAGCCAAGGATGCATTTTGGCCCTTTTCATTTCCTCTTTTACATTAACATCTGGAAATATACTTGACAATGGCTGGAAAAGATTTGACAGTAGTGGGTGCACAGCAGGTTCCCTGTCTCCTTTATGCCGATGACTCTGTGCTTATAGTGCAAACAGCTGACAGTTTGCAGAGGCTCTTGGAATCTTTTACAGCCTTTATGGGCAATTTGGATTTAAAAGTGAATTTAGCAAAATCTTTCATGATGATTATGGGACCCAGAAAGACGAAATCCAGGTTGCACGTGGTGGAGCGTGTTACTATTCTGAGAGTCCCGACTTTTAACTCTCTAGGTATACCTTTCGACATCTGTTTAAAGTGGATGCACTTACTTAGAACCAGAGCACATTAATTTCAGGGTGCCGCTGAGGCACTTTTTCGATTTTCCTCAAGGTTGGGTACAAACATAATAACAGAAATGTTGCTTTTGTGTAAAAGTAAATGTATTTTGGTGGGGCTTTATGGTGTGGGAGTATGGGGTCATGTGGAGGGTGGAATTTCTTCAGACTCTGGAAAAGAAATTTGTAAACCTTCTGCCTTCAACCCCCACCTCAATAGCCTCTTTTATTGGCCTCCTTGAGTCAGCCCTAAACTATTTGGAAGATGCGGTCCATCTTTCCCCTTTACTCTTGTGAGTTAAGGTCTGGTCCTTCCCGGAAACAGTGTTTTCGAGATTGATTTCTAGGGACTGCCTTGCATTGGATGGAGTGGATAGGATCCCCTGGTTGTTTTACATGAAACAGTCTCTGGGGAAATTGGGTCCCAAAGATCTTTATCCTAAACCCACGATGATAAACTGCCATAGTAAGGAATTGATGAAATATAAAATTTTATTTCTACAAAGTGACTTGAGAAAGTTTACAATATGCCTACAGTAAGAGCTTACCTAGACTTGGGACAATCTAGTGCCTTGGAACTGCATCTTGCATTTTTTTGGAACACTCAACACAGATTCTTTTTGACTAGATTGAGGTTGAGGTTGAATACTATCCATTTCCTTTGTGCTTTTCCGATCCAGGGCACTTGGTTCAAATGTTTTCCCAATTACCTGTGGGATAATTGTACTCCACAAGGTTTTATACATTTTATGTTTTTCTGTTCTTTGTATGTAGTCCCCCGGAAAGGTTTTTTAATACCGGTTTTAAAACGGGCAACTATGAGACAACACAGAAGCTCCCTGATCTATTTACAACAACTGGGCTCTGTAGAGATATGTTATGCAGTTCTAAACTTCATTAAAAGTGCTCTGCATATTAGAAGAGGAGACACACTTTAATCATGCTGCACATGACAATCTGCTTTCTCTTTTTAAGTTTGTACTGTAAGATGTATGTAATTAGATGGGAGCATTTGAATGTCTGCTGAGTTTGCACATTTTCTTCAGTTCTTTTTATATTGTTTCATGATTATTGTATGTATTTATTTTTAATGGAATTTATATGATGTCTTTTTATGGTCATATTCTGCCCGAAACAAAACACATTGATTCTGATTCTGAGTGGTGCAGTATACATACTATTTACGCTATAATGCAAAATTAGCAGAACCCTGATGTCGGCTGTATATGAGCTTCAGCACCACCCTAGATTGACAGACCCAAATACGTAAACCAGTGCTCCAAAAATAGTAAGGATAGTTTATCTTTGCTTGGGCAGCAGGAGAATAATGGCAAACATTATTGATATAGAAAGCCAATCAAGCAATAATACAGTTCATAAAAAGGATCTGAACTGTCCAAACTACATTCAGTTGAAAAAGCAAGTTTTGATTTTGCTGGGGTTGAAGATGGGTATGTCCATTTGGCTGCTGACTGCTCATGGTTTCCATCCAGTGCTTAATTTGAGGAGGTGGTTGCCTGTGGGCCCCCCATCACTCATTTTTGTAGACCAGCACTTATTTTTCCTCATCAGACATTCACCAAGAGCAAGAGAGAAAACAACAAGCATAGTGGAAAAAAGGATGGAGAAAATGTTGCGAAAAGAGACTGCCGGAATCTAAAAGAGAGAAGTAAAGGAGCAGGGTGTGTCTGGTAGTGATTAAAGAGGCATGCAGTGGAATCAAGACCTTGCATTTGGCTCACTGACATTTAATAGCAGGGGCTGCAGGCTTCTCAGCAGAGCTTTGGGCACTGGCAGTCATTCTTTTACAAATCAAGTACTTCTTCAAACCCCATCATACCTCTAGATGGTTCTTGCAAACCCAAAATACAAAGTAGAGTAATAGTTTCATTTTAACACAGTAGAAATGGTTTATCAGTTGAAGTCTTTAGGTGTTAAAAACTGTGTTGCTTTAGATCCTAAACACAAGCAGAAAAAGTATTTGCCAATCTTTGAGCTTCTGCCAATTCACTTTGTCAAATTGGGTATGTTTACTTATATACTCAAAACATCCCCGGAATTTGTTCGGGAGGCTTGATCTGTGATGTTGTAATATTGTATGTAACATCACAAAAAGGTGTAACATTTCAAAGTTGGATTTTCAATAGCCAAGACATGACACATAGTAAGATGCCATAGTCCCAGTGCTTTGTGATTGCTTAGAAACAGTGATGTATTAAAATCACCAACCAAATCTTTCAGTATATATCATTTAAAAAATCCTATCTTACACTACCCTACTCTTTCCTGCCCTGTGCTACATATTATTGCAATCCATATCATACTATATCATATTATTCAGTACTCTGTTTAGTGGCTAATAAATCCATATTCTGTATCATTTCCTCTCTATATTACATGTATTGTCTTTTTTCCTAAATGCTTTCAGTGATATCCCTGCAGGGTCTTCTGATTGTGAGTTTTAAATGTGAGAGAGTCAATGTTTCCTAAAAAGATGGGTCCAGATTTTCCTTCACATTGTTTGCCCTCTCATGTGATGCAAAGTGCACTTTGCTAAGAACACAGTGCGCACCCACATTGCAATGCATATGATAGCCCACAATTAGTCATGTAAAGTGGACATATAAGAGGAATGTAACAGTAAAAACACCCCTAATATTCCACACAATGCCATACTCACTAAAGGCAAGCAAAATAGTGTCACCTAACTTTACTTGGAATACCAGTGTTACATGAGAAAATGATCAAGCAAAGGGAAAGGGGGAATTCTATGATATTTCTACACATAGGGCCTTATTAGGAGTTTGGCGGTCCTCCTGTCGGCCCGCCACCACCGTGCCGACAGGAGGACCGCCAAACTCATTGTGCGCCTGAGTGTAATCCATGGCGGGTCGGTGGTGCTGTGGTGGTTTCACGGGGGTCTGTTAGGCTCATAGGAGAGCTTAACATGCTGACAGTCATCATGAGAGCACCAACTGCACATTCCAGCATGGTGTGGCATGCACCATGTCATGCCTACCACAGCATGCAGGACCAGGGGTTAAATTCCAGGGGGCACAACATGTGCCCCCTGCATGCACTCCCAGGCCCAGGAGCGGCAGGGGGCCCTGTTAGGGCCCCTTTATTTGCCTCCCTGCCACCCTTTTCATGGCGGGCTCACCGCCATGAAATGGGCGGTGGACAGGCAAATCATAATTTGCTTGGCGTTGCCACAGCAGCACCACCAGCTTGTTACTTCTCCTGACTGTTGCCCACTGCCATGGGATCCTAGATCCCGGCGGAGGCGGTGGTTCTGTGGCAGTCCGACCGCCACACTCAGAATACTGTGACTGGGGGCTGCAGTGGTGGCTGTGTTCAGACCGCCACCCCAAGTACGGCGGTCCTGTGGACCGCCATACTTGTAATAAGGCCCATATTGTGTAATTATTGGGAAAATTAATTATCTCATGATTTACTATTAAGCAGTTGTCTGTGTGAATGGAATATTACAGATCAGTATCTGCCTTTATACCATGACAGAATGATCCATTCGGTTTAGTGTCATTCAAGCACAGATATATTTTCGTATGCACATGACATCATTGGTGTGAAGCACATTGTACATATGATGCAGCACACATTTTGGGCACTCTCACAATGCAGGACATTTTGATGCAGTATTGTAGTTTGCGAATCTTGGTAAACTTGCCCCAGGATGCTCAAAATGTCCTTTACTACAACACACTAGTGACTTCAACAAACATATATTGTTATTGTTGTGGAATGTTAGCACTCTGATTTTGAAAAGAAAGTGGCTATAACATTTATTGAATCATGTTAACAGAGTGCCTTTATATTGAATACTAACACCGTGCAGTGCGTTATCCATGTTATGAAGGTGTTTCATTTTCATACGCTTACGATGATAAATGTATACTTCCAAAGATACATTTCTACCTTCATGCAGAGCCACTTCGAAATTTTAAATCCTTGCGTAACTTTTAGAAGAAAATTGTAAAATATTTTTCTTTAAGTATCACACGTCTATTTGTCACTGTTAAACCAATTGAAGAAAAAGTTATTAATTATTGATCACTATGTCAGTCTTATCATTAGAAGTGGTTCCTTTCTATGTTGCAAAAGCCTTATACAGTGCATAGGCATTGAACCTCTATCTGTCTGGCATTGGTGCTTTTTAGAAATGAAAAAACTGCACTGAACTGTAGGAAGCCCTATAAATATGACAGATCAGCATAAAATTCAAGGAAAGAATCCACATACCGCAGAGGGGGAGAGAGAGTGTGTATGTGTGTCTGTCTGTATTTTGGTTATCTCCTGTATGCCAATTCTAGTATAACTTAAAGTGAAGGCAGCAAATGAAACTGTATTTAACATATTTGAAAAAAGTCTATTGGATTAGTTTTCGGATACTATAAGTAATGCACTATGGCCTCCATGTTTTCAGGTTCAATTGGGAGTTTGCATCTCGATTGGGACCGCGGTTTGTGCACTAGTATTGTATTCACCTTGCTGTTTTCTAGGCACAAATTTGTGAGTTAAAACCTGGTGAAATCTGTGCCCAGAAAAACAGCAATATTTTAGACTTTGCAGCTCTGAATAGGAGAAAACATGCATCTTACGATCTAATCTCTATTACCTCCTGTGGTACTTGTAATGACTCTGTCAAACCTCTCCCAGATAAAAAGCAAAGACTTTAGTATGAACATTCAATCCATATCACTGCATCATGTTACCAGGGCATGGAGAATGAGTATCAGTCTCAGGTCCTGCTGTTGGGTAGATCTAGAATGAATCTCCTACAGTGAAAGTTGTTGACGTGAATAGAGGGGCTTCATCTCAGTTCTAAAACTCTGAATAGATTGTAACATGTACTATGGGGCATATTTATGAAATAGTGGTGCATGCCAGCGCAGCAAGTCACCTTGCTGTGCTGCGTCACCTTGCTGTGCTGCGTCACCTTGCTGTGCTGCGTCACCTTGCTGCGCTGCGTCACCTTGCTGCGCTGCGTCACTGGGAAAGGGCAGGAATGGACCATATTTAAGGCATATGGCACAGTCCTGACTTTTTCCCCGTGCTGGCACACAATGGGCTGCCTAGCGCCAACACAAGCACCCTTGCACCATGGTTCAGGGGTGCCTGCGCACCAAGTGCAAGGGTGCCTGCGTTGCATGCAGGTTTGTTTTTGTGCACAAAGGGACATTCCTGCATAAAAACGATCCTGAGAGGCATATTCATCTTTCTATGTGTGCTTCAGAATGCAGCCCCCATAGAAAGAGGAAGTAACAAGAAGGAATTTCTCCTCGTTACACCTCGCCTGGGGAGGCGTATCTTTTCAGCGCATTCCCAGTTTTATGGGTTTTTGTAATTCTGGGAATGCACCAAAACCTTGAGAGTTGCATGGGAAAAAACATTCAATGCCCATGGAATTGCTTCCCAGGACAGATTTACACAATGCAGCATTTGCGCTACGTTGCATTTCTCCAGATGTTTGGAACCACTCAGAGCCATGCAAAGTGGCTTTGAGGTACTTCCTAAATCTCTTTTTTGTGTTGTGTCACTCTTGCACCACGCTGCATAGTGCAAGAACGATGCAACGGAGCTTGTAAATAAGCCTCTATGTCTTTTCATAATTACTTATAATGCTTGCATGGTCTCTGTGAAACATGCTTTTCCCATTCCCCTAGATATCAAGTGAGCATTTTTCCATACATATTCATTTCTTTAATGTGATTGTTTGCTATCATTTATCCATAATCTATGTTATACACTTTATGTCGATATACAGATTAATTACTTAGATTATGTATTTTGCCATGAATAAACACACTTTCAAATTAAATGAAAGAGTGTACTCAGAGCTCCCTATTTATGTTCTATTTGTAAATACTGTTAATAATTCATTAAGATGATTGAAGATTGCAAAGCATGAGCATAACATAGTGCTACCACTCTTACTGATAAACATATAGGATGTTTTATCGACTTTTCAACGTACATAAAACTGGCAATTATTGTGCAATGCATTTACTATCTTGGAGTGGCTGCATAATGTGTTTCTCCTACTATGCTATTTCTCCTAATATGATTTTTTTCTTTTTAGGTTATTTTGTTTTTATTGTGTCGGATATGATGTAAGTCACCTTCCACTGTTTGGTAATTGTATTAGCACACACGAATGGGATCTAGGCCCATATTTATGTCGGTTTTAATTGCCCTTGCACCACTCAAGGTGACGCAAGGGCGATGCTAAACCTAAATGAGATTTATCAAGCCATGCAAGTCTACCTTGCAAGGCCCTGTGTGATTTAATAAATCTTGAGCAACGCAAGGCAGCGCAAATCACTGCCTTGCATTACTCTGCGGCAGGGAGGCATGCCACGGGTGGAGCTTGGGTGTTCCCATGCATTCACCCATGCATTTTGACGCATTACCAGATTTACCAACACTGGTAGACCTGGAAAGGCATAAAAATTGTACGCCTCTACACCAGAGGAGCAACTGGGAGAAATATATTGTTGTTGTTTCCTCTTTCTAAGTGTACTGCATTCGGCAGCACACTTACACAGAGGAAAATGACTCTGGGGATTGTTTTTGTGCAGGAAGGTTCCACTTCCTGCACAAAAACAATCCTCCGTACCAGGCAGGTACCCTTACACTATGGTGCAAGGGCACCTGCGTTAGCGCTAGGTAGCAGTTTCTGCACCAGCGCAGGCAGAGAGCAAGAATGTGCTGTTTTATATTAAAAACGGCTCATTCCTGCCATCTCCCTTTCATGCAGCACAGTAAGGTGGCTCGCTGCATTGCATTGTATGAAATATTGAGAAATATGGGCTCTAGTGTTTAGTAGTAGCTGGTAAACAACAAAGGTTGCAGTAGTGCTCAGAGATACAATACATAGCAAAACAATGTAAAGGCCAACACATTATTAGTTCAGCACAGTTCATAGTCAGTTGCAGTGACTACTGTGTGAATTTATTTAAAGGTCTGTTGGAAGTCAATTGCATTTGGATTTATTTTAACCTTCACCAGGATTATTTATTAATTTGAGGTCCATCAGTGCAAAGGTACAAACATCAATTACACTGTGAACAATTGTGTTTTTGAGTCCAACGTACACAGCTATATATAAACATGGGAATTAACATGGCGTGCAAACATTATTTCTGGATTCCTTTACATTTTGCTCAACCATTCTTGCTGGTAGCCTATGTAAACTGAAAAATAGTGAATAGCAAAAAAGTGAACAGTTATACCTAGGTGTAGGGGTAGATCTACATGTGTATACCTTTTGGGGGTGTAGAAAATGAATAATTGGCAGCTTTATTTACAACTAGCATTATATAGGGCTGTAAATCATATGGAGTAGTGTGGATAATGTTGCGCAACATGTAGAGCTGTATAAGTAGTGAGAGAGTTAGTATTGTATGGTATGATGTTCATAGCCCTATGATTAATTGGTCAGCGTGGTGTGGACTAAATGTCATTTGTTTACTTGTTAGGGAGGCCTCAATTGATTTTATGTTTGTAATACACTTCAGAAGTTGTTTCTTTCAAACTGTTTGTTACTTTTAAAAAAACTTTCAAGGGGCCAGGATTGGGGTGGCACTACTTGGCAGGGGAGACTCACAGATTGCAGAGTCCAAGTGTCGGAGAAGGCTGGTTGGAAGTCTTTTATGTCCTTGCGACTTCAGCTCAGCAGGCCAGTCAGCCCTTGGAGTCACTCTGGGTTCAAGTGATGCAGTTCGAGTCCTTCTCACCCAGGTAAGTGAGAGCAGCAGGCTGCAGGGCAACACAGCAAGACAGGAGTCCAGTAGACAGCAGTCCAGCAGAGTGGCAGTACTTTAGCATCACAGTAGATCTTCTTCCTGGCAGACTGGTCACAGGTTCAGAAGTGTACTGAAGTCATGGGGTCAGAGATCCAGTACTTATAACCAGTTGTGCCTTTGTAGTGGGGGAAACTTCAAAAAAGGGTATTTGAAGTACACAGACATCCTCCCTTCCTGTGCTGGCCCCAGACTCACTACAGGGGGGTTTGCAGTCCTTTGTGTGTGGATAGGACACAGGCTAGTCAGATGTAAGTGTGAGGCTGTGTCAAGCTCCTCCCTCCCATCTCCCAGGATGGCCCATCAAGTCACACCTAAGCTCCTTTTGTGTGAAGCTGTCTAGAGGGAATACACATAGCTCAGCTGTCATCCAACCCAGACTGAACAGAGACAGGCAGCAGGTACCAAATGGCTTAAGTAACAAAAATGCCAACTTTCTAAAAGTGGCATTTTCAGAATTACAATTTAGAATCCAACTTCACCATAAGTTGTGATTTTAAATTGTGATTCCAGAGACACCAGACCTGGGGGTCTTATCTCTTCTCAATTGCAAATTACACTTATAAAATGTAATAAGGTAATCTCAATGTTATCCTATGGGAGTGCTAGGTCTCGCAATAGTGAAAAACAACTTTGGGAGTTTTTCACAACCAAGACATGTAAAACTTAAAAGTACATGTCCTGCCTTTTAAATACATTGCACCTTGCCCTGTGGGTTATACGTGGTCTACCTTAAGGGTGACTTATATGTATAAAAAGGAAAGGTTTGGGCATGCCAATAAGGTTGTTTTGCCAGGTCGACATGGTAGTGTAAACTGCACACACAGGCTCTGCAGTGGCAGGCCTGAGACATGGTTAAAAACTACTACTTGAGTGGTTAGCACAACCAGTACTGCAGGCCCACTAGTAGCATTTAATTTACAGGCCCTGAGTACAAGCGGTACCACTTTACTAGGGACTTATAAGTAAATTAAATATGCCAATTGGGGATGAAGCATAATCACCATGTTTAGGGGAGAGAGCACAAGCACTTTACCACTGGTTAGCAGTAGTAAGATGTGCAGAGTCCTAATACCAGCAAAACGAGATTAGAAAAATGGAGGGAGGCAGGCAAAATGTTGTGGGAAAGACCACCCTAAGGCTGTCAGCTCTAACAACAGCATATAGAAAAGGCCAGGCTAGGGATACCATGAACCCCTAGCCACCGTGTTGGGGTCTCAGAGGGCACCCCCCAAGGGACCAAAATCTTTAAAATAAATTGCAGGATCATCACTGACCCATAGCAATACTGTGGGAGCCAGCACGGCTCCCTGTATGATCCTGCGGTACCGGCCGCTGCAGCAGTAAAAAACATTTTTTTTTAAAGAAAATGAGGTTTGGGGGACAAAGGGTTGGCTGCAGGGCCTAGTAGTAGGCTAGCACTTTAAGCTGCCTCGCCCCTACCACGCAGAGTCAGAGCTCAGAGCTCAGAGCATAGAGCCCAGTTCCTTGAGAGATCCTAGCCCCATTTGGTTGGAGAAGTTCCTACTACAGGCAGTTAGCACGTCATGGAACTTCATCTGCTTGTGTTGCTAACATTTGGTAAAACATGTTGAATACATAATAATGGAGGCATAGTGGTTCAGTAAAAATCTTTAAATTAGTCAAAATCGACGACCATGTACTGATAATGGTAAAGAATACCTATATAATTTACTGTGCTATGTAGCACTATAATCTTATTTATAATCATCACACTGTGAACACCTGTTAGAGATATTGAATTCCACCTGCTCCTTGAGATCACTGTAATGGTAAAAAGTTAATTTTAGTAAAAAAAAAAAAAAGGAAAAAAAGTAAACTCAATGAAGCAGCAACAGCCTTTAATGCAGGGCTAAAATAACCCTCTTTTATTTTTCTTTTAATAAAATCAGAAAAGGTTCTGCTTTCAAGTTTGCTATTAGAAAGAAAGAGTTCTTGCATTATGTATCACGGATAGTTTTTGGCAAATGTTCACTATTAATAATTTCTAATTTCTGGATGGTTAAAAGTAAATGTCTGCGCTGACATATTCCAGTGTTTTTGCATCACGCTGCAATGCTAAAGGTACTTGTTTATAATGCTGCAGGTTAACCTGGCAGAATCTGTACCTGTAAGTACTGTACCTCATCAGCCGCTATAAAGAAAATCCAACATCTGTTAGGAGGTCTTCTTGGGTTATTATCAAAGGAAATCCTGCTCTCTGCCTGACATCCATGCTGCTTTGGGCTCTCCACGCATGTGTCTTTCTGTCTCTTTGGAACTCATCAGAGGAACAATGTCTTTCCCTTGATATTAGTGAAGCCTGGCTGGTGTCTCATTTCAAAAACTGCTCTGTAGATTAATAATGTAAGCCTGAGGTAGTGGTGTTTTGCCCTAAATCAAATTGGCAAAGGAACAGCTCATGGTAAAAACATGATCCACGTTTGCCTCATATTCTGGGGTTGACAGATATCTAGGGAGTGAGTTCATTCCTTTAACAAAGTCTAAAGAGACTGAGAGGAGACTACAAATGTTATTCACAGTGCACTTTCACACTTTGGGAATTACAAATGGACAGTATGAAAGATGTGGCTATTGCTAATGAAGACTAGGTTACATGTGTTTTTGTATTTCAGTTCTTTTATATTCACGGTATTGCATTTTGGGCAATTGTTGAAATTCAATTCCATCAAACACAGGTTTGACCACAGCATAAAGGGAATTTGTTGTGTACCTTTGCTAAAAATGTAAAACACTGTCATTGCTAAAATCAGATACATCCAAACCAATAATATTACATACATTTTAATCTCTCTCATTGTAGGGTAGTTCAATTTTTGGATTTGCAATGAATTTAAAGAAATGTTCATTAGAGTCCGAATTTTACACATTGGAGACTCCATCTTACACCTTGAAATTAACACAATTTCCTCCTGATCCAATGAAAGAACTGTCAATGATCTGAGAATGAGTAATAATAATGCCATATTTTGAAGAGAACCTCACGTTATTGTTTTGAAGATTGAAAACTCATGGTTTGACTTTTGGAGATACACACTCTTTTAAACTATATGCTATTTATTTTGCCTATCTGTGATGTGTACTCTAATGGAAAAGAGAACTGCTACCCTGTCTATTTCTTGATGTATCTTCCCAGAGGTGACATCATCTTACGAAGAGATGCTTACATGCAAGACCCAAAAGCTAAACTAAATCACAAGTATTCTATACTAGGACAATATTTACTGACAGCCAATACTGATTTCTAACATACTGGAGTCTTATAATTGGTTAATGAGTATGTGAGAGTGACTGTGAGAATGTTCCTCATATTCATCCACCATTTCTAGAACAGCATACTTGATGGCACAGGTGAAATGCAATTTAATTACCGAAGATAAGAGCAAATATTCTCCTAAAATTGAATTGACTAGATTATTATACACAGAAGCCGTAATCAAAAAACAGGCATCGAATGTAAATTGTGCGCCAGAAGATTATTAATTTACAAAGAAGTGTAAAACTAGGAATGGTAAGACTTTACACTGACCCCTGTCTATCCCGTCCAAGATTCATAATAGGGAGAGGCAATGCATGGCTATAGTTGTAGTGGAGATGGACAGATATATATATATATATTTTTTTTTTCCCGGAGTTTTATATAGTGCAAACTTGACCCAAAGGTATCAGAGCTCTTTACATGATCACGAGTTATGCTACACAAGGACACATTCATTTTTGCTAGGCATGGGGAGATTAAATGATTTGCCCAGAATCACAGGATGTTGAGCGTCACTGCCGAGACTTGAACCCGGTTCCCCAGATTTGAGATCGACCACCCTAGCCGTTAGGCCACATCCTCTCCCCAATAGCTTTATGTCTACTGGACTGCTCTGTGTTGCTGACCATGGCCAACCACTGCAAATTTTGCCAGCTACCTTTATTGAAAGTCCACACTTTCCCTTACCCAATCTTTTTAGCAGCCCATTGCCAGGTTCAAGGAGTGGGTCTGTACCCTGGTTATGGCCATGCCAAAGTCTATGGTGGCAGAGTAGAACAAGATTGCCCGAGCTTCTTTGCCCATGCTTTCACACTGTTTAACGCAAGTGTTGCCTGTTTATTTCTGTTAACACTTTATACACAATTAGCCGCCTTTTACCTTGCATCTCTCCATTGTAAGAATAATGTCCTTATTTTGGATGCAAATCCATTTACAAAATGAATTAGACTTGCTACTCTAAATTAGTGGTATGTAAAATACCCTTGCTCTGTGAAACCAAAAATGTACAGAGTTCAATAATTTTTTTTTGTAATTTGCCATGAAAACAATAACAAAAAACGTGTGTTTGAAAAACTTATCCTCTAAGTATGTAAGTATTAAAATGTATAATCAAGCTTACACAAAATTCCCAAGTTAGTAGGTCTTGTATTTTTACACATGTATTTCACTTTCTAAGAAATACATTGTATAGTACAGAAATCATGTCATTTGTATCATACGTGAATATGTTTCAATAAAAATGCTTATGAAATTTCTATCTCTTCATTAGAGCGTTGATATTCATCAGATGCTTTCATGTTGCCCATAAATAAAACATCATGATTACTTATGCTGTCTTATGATGGCTTCCGCTTCATAAATATTAATCAATATGTAAATGCAAACATTAATCTCTTCACACAATGAATAATTAGCAGCCAATATAGCAAATGGAATTACTTTGTTTTAAGCACTATAGTACAATAGCTCGTTGTCGACTGAATTGAATTCAATAAAAGTACGTAACTAAGTTATAGAATACAAACATTACATTTTACGCTGCTTAGCAACTCTAATGCAATCGCTCTAACACACAATGGCCTTCGGTGTAATAATACAAAATTATTATATATAATGAGTGTTCATAATATAGGAACTGCCTATTCCTCATTTAAACCAACATAAATGCAAAATAGGTCGAATTATATTGACGGATTGTGAAGCAATAGGTAGGACATGTGTGCTGTGCAGAAGAGGGGCAGATCTACCCCAAGAATCAATCACAATCAATTGTATGCATGAGAATTTGCATTATTAGTTGTGTGGGGTGTTAACCCTGCTCAAGCATTAGCCACAATGCCTGTCAGGGTGAACCACTAAAGTCACTAAATTATCCTGTGCTTAACCCTGTGGTAGCTTGGCACAAAGCAGTCAGGCTTAACTTAAAGGCGGTGGGCCCGATTCACAGAACTAACTTAAGACAAAATCCTAAACTTACTACCATTTTGGTATTAACAGAAGGCACTTACTCATTTTGGTATTCACAGAAGGCACTTACTCATCAATGAGTAAGTGCCTTCTGTGAATACCAAAAGAGTAAGTTACTCAAAATGAGTAAGTTACTCAAAATGAGTAAGTTACTCATTTTGGTATTCACAGAAGGCACTTACTCATCAATGAGTAAGTGCCTTCTGTGAATACCAAAATGAGTAAGTGCCTTCTGTGAATACCAAAATGAGTAAGTGCCTTCTGTGAATACCAAAATGGTAGTAAGTTTAGGATTTTGTCTTAAGTTAGTTCTGTGAATCGGGCCCAATGTGTAAAGTATTTATGCAGCACACAAACTGTAAGAAAGTGAAAACACAATACAAGAAAATTCCCAAACCAATCTAGAAATATGTTAATGGATTATTTGACACCACAACGACAAAAATCCAATCAGTTGAACTGGAGCTTTGAATTTTTAAACTTTAAGACTAGCGCCTAAAAGATCAAAGTGCCAAGCGCAGACATCTAGTCGTGTGAGACGGGGTCAAAGTAGAAAAATATGGCTGACCACAATGAAGCGCAAGTCAGATTCAAAGAGTGGATTCAGCCCGTTGGCGTTTACCCTCGGAAGTAGAAGTAATTTGAAATAGGTAGAAGTTCAGCGGGGCAGTTTGCAGGAGTGTCCGGGGAGGAGGCAGCATTTTCAGGGAGCCGCTGGACGAAGTTGCCTTGAAGATGTCCACTTTTTAGTCTCTTTTTTGGAAGTCAAAAATCTCCATCAGGGCAAGGCCAGAGGCAGTAGGCAATGAGAGTTCTACACAGTTGGATACCTTTTTGGAAAAGCACCGCTTCACAGAATTTGCTGCTGTGGAGAAGAACGTAGCGATAACTGCCGTGAAGTCAGGCCATCTGGCAATGCTCCTTGGGCAGATAGATGAGTAGGTTGGGTCTGGTGTCTTCTTGGTTCCTAGTTTTTAGCCAAAAATGTTCTAAGTCCCAAGATTTGTGTTGTGGCTATCTGGGCACCTTCAACACCACCACTGTTGAGAAGAACATTACGATAGCTTCCATGAAGTGAGTCCGACCGGCAATGCACCTTGGGCAGATAGATGAGCAGGTTTATTCCGATGCCCTCTCCAATGTCCTTTTGGTTCTCAATTTTCAGCAAAAAAATGTCTAAGTCCCAAGATTTAGCTTTTGGCTATCTGGGTACCTTCAATACAACCACCATGAGTTCAGGACTGGAGGGATACCACTTGGGGGTTAGGACTCACTCAGGCTGGATCAAAGTGCAGGTTAAAGATATTATGAGCCTTCTTTTCTATTTCTGGGGATCTGATCAGGAGGCCTGCCAACTAGCCCTAGGAGTCACTCTGTTAGTCCTGATTGAAGCAGTGGAACTGGGCTCAAGCAGCAGGGCAGGCCCTGAGGGTTCAAGACAGATTCCAGGCAGCAGAACAGTCCTTCCAGGTGCAGCAAAGCAGTCTTCTGGAGTACAGAGCAGGCCACAGCAGCAGGCAGTCCTCTGAGAGTCCTTCCACACGTCCAGAAAGTGAACTGAAGAGTGGGTCTGAGGGTTCTATTGTTAAAACCTGGTGCGTTCTTTATAGTAGGATAACATGTGAAAGAATTCCCTTTGATGTGCTTGACGTTCCTGCTTCCCCTGCCCTGGCTCCTGGTTGTCTGCATGAACAATGCTGTGGTGACAAGTCCTTTGTGTGGAGGCAGGGCATGCCCTATTCAGTTGCAAGTGGGACTGTGTCCAACTCCGACCCTCCCTTCCTGCCAATGATAGCCCATTCAAGCACACCTAATCCCTCTATTGTGTGGCTTTCTGGGAGTAATAAACAAAGTCCAACTGTCAACTACACCCTGTCATGTGACCCAGGAACAGGCTGCAGGCCTCAATTATCTAGGGCAGCAAACTTTCTAAAAGTGGCACTTTCAAAATTGTAACTCAAAATCCAACTTTACTATTAAAGAGGTTTTAAATTACAATTTCCCAGTCACCAAACATGAAATGTTTATCTGTTGCCAATCAAAAGTTAGCACTTATTAAATGTAATGTAATTTTATCCTATGGGAGAGGTAGGCCTCACAGTAGTGAAAAACAAATGTAGGAGTTTTTCACTACCAGGACATGTAAAACCTAAAAGTGCATGCCCAGCCTTTTAAATACATTGCACCTGGCCATTTGGGTTACCTAAGGTCTACCTTAGGGGTAACATATGTAATAAAAGGGGAGTTTAAGGCTTGGCAAGGGGTTTATTTTGCCAAGTCAAATTGGCAGTTTAAAACTGCATTCAGGAAGCAATGGGCTACCTAAGTGGGTGGCGCAATACGTGCTGCAGGCCCACCAGCAGTCCTGGGTATATGGTATACCACTTTAGTAGGGACTTATAAGTAGATTAAATATTCCAAACAGGTGTAAGCTAATTTTACCATGGTTTAGGGAGTGAGCACAATCTCTTTAGCACTGGTTAGCAATGGCAAAGTGCACAAAAACAAATTCCACAAAAATAGGAGGAATGAAGGCCCACTAGCAGAATTTAATTTACCAGTCCTGGGTATATGGTATAGAAAATGAACTCAGAGCCTGGAAGGTAAAAGCCAGCTGTGGACTACGCACCTATTGTGTCATCCATGGAACGGACCTTTAAATCGTGGCTTCAGGCCTACCATGTATAACCTGGCTGAAGCAGCCTTAAACCTGTGGTTAAACGTGTCAGAATAACTCTTTTTTGACAGGCAGCAGCCCCTGCTTTTGAATATTTAGAAGTCACACTTAAGTGCTCCTTGTTAGCCACAAGGTAAGGAGCCTGATATTTCAAAGTGGAAGATATGCAAAATTGAAGTTGGCATCTTCCTTCAGCAACTAGCCCCCAAAAGGTACTTTGACTGGCATGGTTGTAGTTGGAACCAAGAAAATGTAGAAGGACAGATTATGACATATCCGTAACTTTTGACAGGAAATGTCTGGAATAGTCATTCAACAACTATTTTTCATATTTATTAAACATCTAATTCATTGGAGAAGTTGAAGCTTTGATTATTATATTAGGAAAATTAACTTTTAGAAACTTTTACCTGCCTGAAGTGCCGCTCAGTTAATTTGCATTAGCCTACCAGCAACTGCCTGGCCATTGTATAAACTTAATGAGGTGTGAACTTTTTTTTCCAGAGCTGGACAAATGCTTAGACCTGGTGAAAGGATGGGCTGAGTGTAGGGCATGTGATCTCTTTCAACTCAGGAAGGACATCTGTTGATGGTCCAGGAGCTTCTTTAACTTGAAGGGAGCAGAGTTGAGTCCTGCCCATTCATAGGTTAATTTAAAGTGAGACCTGGAGAAGGGCAAACCATTGCTCCACATATTCACACTAGCCAGGCTTGCTCTAAACCCAGTGGGAGGCAAACTACCCCCCAAACAAGTTAGGAGTGACACAGGGGAGAGGAATGCTCATTTCCCAGGCCACACGTCTGGATGGAAATAAAAACTCTGCACAGGGAGATAACCCCATGGAACCCTCCTAAGTAGACTTTCTGGAACTGATGAAAATCATAAGAGAGCTAGACCTTGTTTGCTGCAACCTGAGGAGAACCCTGAAGGAACTTGACCTGCTCCCTCTTGAACCCAGTTCAAAAAAAGTGGACTCCAAGTGTCAGTTGTTGACCTCCTGTGTAGTTACATGGACACAACAAGCTGTAAGAGGCCTTTTTTTCTGAACTAACCACTTAACCAGTACCAATTGAACCTGTACCAGACCCCACTGTGGTCTCTGCTGGGGTGAGCCCTGAGGCCTAGGTGTTCTGCCCGAGTTCCTGGAATCCATAGAAGTGATACAGAGAAGCTGTTCTAGGAAACCTGAAAAGTTGGGACTTCCAAGAATTGGATCTTGCGGCAAAGGTTCCACTTTTGATGCAAGTCTTAATGGATACAGCTTCAGGCTTGTCCTGTTGGAGGATCTTTATCTCTATAAAAAAACAAAGTCAAAGGCAAAATCTTTGAATCCGCTTGGTGCGTCTGACTCATGCTCCACTACAGTCGGCCTGAAACCGGTCTACTGCTTCCATAAACTTCTATTAGCACTATTTTTACTTAAACATGTAAAAGCTTCGATCTCCGTTCCCCTTATTGTATTTTTGTCATTGTCAAGTCTTTTGTTTTTATTTAAATGTATTACATTTTTATAATTGAGTTTGGGATTTTTATTGTTTTTTTTTTTACTTTATTACTGTTTTGGTACTGCATATTTTACACATTGCCCTAAGTTAAGCCTGTCTGCTCTGTACCATAGCCAAAAGAGGATTGAGCTGAGGTTAATTTAGTGACATTTATCATTCAGATTATTAATATTATTCCTTGAGCTAGGCAAACACCCACCCCAAATAATAATCCACATTCTTACACCCATTTTACCTAATATATGTTAACACTTGTAGTGCTCTTTGAACATACATTTCTGATTTTACTGCCATAAGAGTGCATTTGAAAATATAAAACAACCCAAAAGAATAGAACCTTAATTTGGCTCCAAATATAGGTGGCCAATGATCACCTAAAAACCATACACGCTTGATGAGCGGAGTAGGTGAAGGGTTCAAATAAAGCAGTCTGTTCGAGACTTGACAGGCTTTACAGATGTTTACAAAGTATAAAATTTCTCCTAGATAGAATAAATTACATTCAAATCGTACATCGATAAGTTACTTACAATGTAGTGAAAATTAACAAAAAAAGAGGGTTTGAGGAAAACTAGTAGATATTAGATGAATCTGAAATCAGGCGGTCCCTCAATTGAAGGGAAAATACCTGACCTCACCCTTTGACATTATAGCACTGCATGTTCACGTGATGGTTGTTTTTCTTTTTTCTCTTTTAATTCTATTCCTCTACAAATTTGACTGACAGCAAATTTGTGACTGGTAAACCTTTTCAGGAAACTACTCAACATGAGAAATGTCAGCAAGATTCAGAAAGTATGAAAGTTTTGAACCCCAAGATTAATTTTGTATAATATGTAAACTAGTCTCAGACACAAAATTCTGAATACAGCAAATCCATTATTTTATGCTGATCCTGAACTATTGTACATTATTAATTCCACATCACATAATTTTCAGATGTGTGCTGAGATATCCCATTAAGAAAAAAAGTGGGAACATTGTAGTTAGGCACATCATTCCGTTTCAGACAGCACAGTTCAATTTCCTCTTAAGAAACAAAATGGTAAGGGGTGTACTTCTTGCATCCCATATTTCTGTGAAAATAGGAGGGCTCAACCATTAATACCATAGTATTATGTAGATAGTTGTAAACAGCCATCTGGCATTCCTGAGTACTTTATCTGCACATGCTGAATGCAATACTTTAAACAACAACTCATTTGTCAAAGGGAGACAGTTCATTAAAATTCAGCAACCACTTGGACAGGATAAAGTAGTGGCCATAGGAAAACTGATGTTGCAAAACCTAACAAATGAGAGAATGCAGAAACGTTGACTGTGGATATAAGAGGGTAGCCCTCTAGAGCGAATTCTAGGTCAGTTGTCTCCATTTTAACATTAGAATTGTTTTACAGACGCGTTCCAAGATATTGCACTGGGAGGGGAGCCAATTTGCAAGTAGGTGACTTTTTCACCGAAGGGATTGCATAAATGAGAACGGACCCCACTTGGGGTCATGTTCAATTGAAGTGGGTGTAACACTCTTGGTTAGCATGCTGTAGGCAATTTTCATTTCATAGTGACATTATTCAAATATGTAACAAATGAACTTCAGCACTTCAATTCATTTGAAGGATGTAAATGAAAATCTAGGGATCAAAAAGCTTCTACACTTGCCCAATCCAAATTTGCTGTTTCCTATGTGTTTTTATCTCTCATGACCTAATACATAGGAAGAAAACAAATAGACTAATCACTCTATGTAATTATACATTTAATTGCATTTTTTTCCAGGGATACAGAAATAAATAGGCCATAAAACACATGGGGGCCGATTGCGATGCTGTCGGAAAAGGCTCCGACCATTGGTCGGAGCCTTTCCGACAGCATCGTAATGTGCCGGTCGGATTCCTTTCCACCCGCCTCATTACAATAGAGGTGGTCGGAAAGGAATTCGACCGGTCATTCCAACTGGCTTCCGATGGCCTCGGAGAGCCCGTCCGCCAGTAGGAATGCTGTCAGCAATCCCTGCCCGAGGGATTAAGATGTCGGATTTCGACAGCCTTTCTGTGCCGGCCTTTCCTACACACAAAGGCTGTCGGAACTCAACTTTGGTGGCCCACAGCAGGTTGGAGGCCGAGTGGGCACCTACGGTGCCCGCCTGTTGATTGTTGCACCCCGTGGGAGGCACCTTGAGTTGCCTGCCTCGGGGTGCAGGGATGAACTGCACCTCCTATTTTACAATTGGAGCATATATTCCGGCCGGAATACATGCTCTCATTGTAAAGTATAGGAATGCGACCGAACAGTGTTCGGTCGCATCCTAATTAGACGGTGGGGACCGCCAACCGGGGGTCGGTCAGTCCCATGACCGAGACGATGTTGGCCGAAGGAAACTCCGCCCAACATCATAATAGGGCCCATGGTATTTAAAGTAAGTACACGATTAGCACAAGGTTCTAAATGTGTTGCTAAAGGGTAAAGTGTACATTCCATGTTCTTACCATAGTGCAGTGAAACTGACATGAGAAAAAATCTGCTTAAAGTCTCATAGAATGCATGTTAGAATGACGATGGAGAAAAACACCTGTACAGAATATCCCCAATACATGGATTTAACCCAATGTGGTCTGGAAATAGGTGTATAGCATTATCTATAACTGCTTGACATGAAAAAGCAGCATCAGTGATATGATCAGTGATGTCATCAATTATGCCATTTGAGACATCATCAGTAATGTCATCAGTGATGTCATTTAACATGTAATGCATGATGCAATATGTGAGGTTATAAGCAGTGCATGGTGAAGGGGTGCAAGGTATAGATAGGTCAGTAAACTCTAACTGGTGAATTTCAGTGGTGTTTTGCTTTTTAAATGTATGTTTTTTATTATACAAGACCTAACTGTAACATCACTTCAAAATGACTGATGTAAATGTTTTGGTGTCATCTAGGAAATTATGTATGAGGTCATGGGCAGTACATTGCCAAAGGTATGGTTGCATTTCTCACCATAACCCACTGATTTTGGTGTTTTCATGGCTCTGCATAGGAACCATAACATATTTTATCTGAACCTTAATAGGGTGTTGTGTTTTAGGACAACATTTTTTAAGATCCATGTAACTGGTATTGGTACTGTGATGGTAAACATTAACCCTTTTCCAAAGCACAGAAAGGGTGAATTTGGCCTCTATGTGTATTCGCTACTAGAAACCCTTAAAACCACTGTGCCAAGTCTAGGGTTACGGGTGTGGCAAAATCCTAATATATATTATTAAAATTATTGCGACTGGAGTAATTGCCACTTATATGTGAGCTTGCTATGCCCCACTGTAAAAGGAGCAAGGCATTCATTCTTCAGGAGTCAACACATCAGTGTAATTGAAAGGGAATATGTAGACCAACAAAGTACGGGCGGCTCTCTTTTAGCATTTACCATAACAAAGTGTAACATTCCATTGTCATAGTCCATTTTTCCTGAGGCATTGGCACTTTCCCATAAATGTGTTATGAACTCGACAGACATAAAGGTGCTAACAATAGTCTTACAGCAACCGAGTATTTGAGTTATGTTGACACACCCAGCTGGTACACAATGAAGAGATATTTAGACAGCAATTAGTGGTACAATATTGGCTTGTGTTTTTTGGAACTGTAATGCACCTGTGGACTCCACAGAGCAGTGAAATAGAGCACGTGGCAATATAAACATGGCTGTGTTGTTACTGATAAGTTCATTATATAGAGGCACTCGTGTAGTATAAATGAACAACCAAAACAAGATGTATTAATGTGGAACCCTGAGGACAGAACACAACACATATAAAACCAATTAGAAATGCAAGGAGGCTGCCGCATCTTTTAATCGGCATTGCAGTGCTGCAAAAAAATATTATTGCCTACTATTTAAACTTTATGATTTCATTTTATTCTGTTCCGAGCCCTTTGCTTTGCCAACGCAACTTGAAAGGATAGCAGGGGGGATGATAAAACACCATTTATGACCCTGACATATATAGTGGTTTGTTGCATGCACGGTAAGTACTATTGTGAGAAAGATGAGGGAATTAAAAAAGGCGCTCAGATGGCTTGTCTGTTCCAGAACAAATTTGATTTGAACTTGTCCCAGAAAGACTCATAATCTCTCAAAGTCCTTTCGAACTATATTAAAGTTTGGATTGCTCAACAATGAAATTTCTTTGGAAATCCATTTTCTATGAGCCATCTTAAAAATAATAAAATTCTATAAGGAAGTCATTTTCTAGCAAGCACCTCACAAAGTTAGATAAGGATAACAGGGCCAGTGCTTTCAGTTAAAGGACCTAAATGACCGCTGTGACATTTTGTTTGCTCTTTGCCACTGGCTAATTTTGAAACCTTGTTTGACCTCCTTATATCAAAACACGAGATGCTGCAGATAAATAAAAACACCAGCATTACCCCGAGGGAAGATAAAACACCTAGCAAAGGAGGAAAAGAGTTTTCAGTTCAATAAACAAAAATATATCATAAAGGAAAGTCCTTTTTTGGAATGTGTTGGAATGACTAGAATTCGATTGCATTTAGAAGACTGGTATGTTTTACAAAGCCTTACTGCAAAATTACTCAGGATCTCCTGATTCTACATGGCAGTACCTAGGTGCCACCAGGCAGGCCTATTTTTAACTTCTTGGCCACTCCCCAAACTAACAGAGTCAAAACTGTTTATCTCTCCTATTGTAACTGGACCTGATTGTCTAGGAGGTTCCTCTAGAAAAATAGGCTAATCCATTCCTGGCACCTCCAAGTCATAGTACGTCATAGCAAAATATAGTGCTAAAGCTGCCCTTGTTCTTGCAACTGTTATTTAGGAACAAACCTACATAACTATTCTCTTCTAAGTGGTCAGCAGGTAACATACACTGGCCCTTCCAGGGTTCAGAGGCAAGCTATAGTTACCTCATCCAGGGTTGTTAAATCTCTCAGCAAAGAATGTGAATTCCAGCTCAGAAGATGTGGTGAGTGGAAGAACTGGTTTTCAGTTAGCCGATGCAGGCAGTCTAAAGTACATTTTCACAAAGTTACCTTTATGATTAAATTATCAAAAATCTGATTTTGCCAGTAAGTTAGATTTCAAAACATAAGTAAGAAATGCCTTTGAATCATTTTTCTTGTTGCATATGATCCCAGTTTGTTAAATTTAAGAAACATAATGCATGCCACCACAAAGACATGGTGCTCTAGACAGCACTTGGGTTCTATAGGCTTGCTCCTCTATATGTTGATGGAATTCCATTGTGACTGGCAATAGTAATGGACTGAACAACAGGATGTCATTTATCTCATTCCATAGATAGCGCTCCACTTTTAGCTTTAAAATTGATTGTAATTCTCTATTATTTTTGTTTCCATATCTGAGACTTACTATCACCGACTAGAGGTCTTAGTTTCCACTACAGTGCACTTGGAAATATATTAGTTTACAATGACATATTTTGACTGAAGTAATGTATAGAATTTCCTGTGTGGACACAAATGATAAAATTCGCATTCACTTTTATAATACCCATATGACTTTTATGTGTGCAATAGAATGAGTTGCAAAAATGATAACGAATATTATTTTGCTCATTGTCAAAAAATAGATTTAACTAAGTTAAAGAAGCTAGAATATCTTTTAAATCTTTAGGAAGATGCCAATGCATCATTTAAGAATGCAATGACTTCAAAAAGCATTGGCACATATTTTTTCTTAATACTAAATCAATGCAAATTCGAAGTCCCCAAGAGCCTCATTTAACTGGACATTTTCCTGACTTCAGTTTAAAAAATATTAATGTAAAAAATAAATGCAAGACCACAGCATAAATTTTCCAAACGATTTTTTTTTTTTGATGAAATGCATTATCAAGGGATGTTCTCTGAATGTTCATTTATTCGCATGTATCTTCTGGACATTATTTTGAAAGTCAATGCACGCCATTGTAAATAAAGCATCAGTAACTTATACTCCACCTCTTGGATTTTCACAGATATCACTTAAAAGTGATCTGTTCTTTAAAATAGGCATAAAAAACAAGCTTATTTTCAGCCATTATCTTTAGTGTAAGAATTTACTGCCCTTCATCGATGCGATCATACTCACACGCTCTCCTTTATAAAGAAAATTAAACACAATTTGTTTTGTTATTCATCCAATCATTTTCTACTGGTAAACAAAAATGACTGACACTGAATTTTAAACGTTTTTAGGGGAAAGATCACTTTATTTATTCATGGTGTTTGAAAAGCTATCCAGTTATAAGTGTGTTTCAGATCATCGAGGACCGTGAAGGGAGAGGAGTAAAAAAGCAACAACATTTAGACTGTGGGGCATATTTAAAAAAAAATATCAGAGCACGGTGCTATGCCAAGTTTGGCAAAGCCGCGCTCTGACATTTTTTAAATGCAAGGATGTGCCGTATTCAGAAGAATACGGCACAACCCTGTGTGTCCCCTAGCAATGCGCAAAATAAGCTGCCTAGCGCCAGCGCAGGCACCCTGCCCGCATGTTGCAAGGGTGCCTGCGCTGCAGTGGCAATTGTTTATGTGCAGAAAGAGACACCTTCCTGCACATAAACAATCAATAATTGCGATTTGCTTTTTCTATGTGTGCTACAGAATGCAGCACACATAGAAAGAGCAAAAAACGAGGAAATTAATCATTTCTCCTCGTATCGCCATTTTAAGACCAGGTATTGCCTGGCCTTATTTTTTGGCCCTGCCTCAGTGTTGTAAATCTGAGGCAGCATGAAAAAGCAATGGGTGTTGCAGTGAAACGACAACTGCAACATCCATTGCACGACCCTTTGCCGCAGAGGACTGCAGCAGAATGGGGCATATTTACAAGGTGGCATTAAGCCATGTTAAGTGGCTTAGTGCCACTTTGTAAATATGGGAAATGGTCCAAAAAAGTGATGCTCCAGTGGCGATAGGGGCTTATACATATGCCTCTGTGTCTTCATCAGAGGCAACATACGGGAGCGTAAGTCTACAATGATCCGAAGAGATTTCTGTCCGCCATAGGCTTGAAATGTATCCAATGTTGAAAAGACTCATAAACTGTGAGTCAAGGGTACACAGAGGTTACATTTCAAAGGTATACTCTGTATTTTAAAACTGATGTCTAAAAGATAAATTCAAATCGTTCATTAATACAAGCTATACACACTACTATTTTGCGGTTATCATACATTTAAGGTGTTTTTTTATTCAGCCATCTGGCTTTGGCCTGCAAAGTGTAAAACTATTAATAAAAAATAAAAATACAAATATTTATGGATGCTAAGAATGTATGAAACCAGAGCAAAAAGAGTATTTGTTGAAGGAGGGCTAACTGAAGGGTTGTCTGTGGAAAGGAATATGTAGTAGGGTCGGGAAGATCAATAATGCTTCTTTGCCAATTACTGCTTGCATACCCTACCACTCCACCCTTTGACGCAACTTCACCCTCTACCTTTGCCTCACTTCCCCCTTCTGGTGTGCCCCCCATATTTTTGCACAGTATTCAATTGCTTTCTAGCTATAACAGCAACATACAAAATGCCATACTTAGAAGTATACCTAGAGTAAGTGATATGACCTCAACAAGTTATTGCTCATTTCCATCCTTTCAATTAATCATACATTTATATAGTGCAGAAATTCACCCCTCGGGGTCTCGAGGTGCTGATAGCTGTCTTTTCCAAGATGAAGTAATCATTTCCAATATAGGGAAAAAGCAGCCAAATTGTAGGGTCAATGGTCTTTGGATCATGGAATGACTATCGGCAATACAATATTAGAATACAAAATTGGTGATTTACTCTTGCAGACCTTAACATTTCACAAATTCCCTAATTCTGAATTTCAAGGGAAAAGTAACATTGGGGTCATTTCAGCCCTGGTGGTTGGTCCACCGGTCTCTTAAGTCAGAGGAGGCCTCACCCTCAGCCCTCCATAGAGGATATCACCAAATATATTTAGAGATCCTTGCATGCTTGACCTGGATCTCTGAGTCTAGTGGTGAGGCGACTGCTCTGTAGGCACAAATGTTAGTGTGTGGTAGTATCTGCTGGAGTTTCACTCCACCAAACTCCAAAATTCCCTCTTTTTTAAACTTATTATGTAGAACTGCCTTATCGCTCGTTTGAATATTTTGAGTTGGCATTTAATCAATCAATCAATCAGGGTTTGTAAAGCGTGGCTACTCACTCATGAGGGTCTCATGGTGGTGTGTGAGGGGGGTGCAGCGGATCAGACTAAGTGCTGAGTTCAACCAAACAGCCAGGTCTTGAGGTCCTGCCTGAATTGCATCAACGAGGGTGATTTCCTGAGGTGGATGGGCAGGGTGTTCCATGTCTTGGAGACAACGTAGGAGAAGGACATTCCTCCCTTTCTGGTCTTGCCGATTTTTGGGACTTTAGCCAGGGAAAGCTAAGCAGAGCGGAGGTGTCTGTTGGGTACGTGGAATGTGGGGCGGTGATTCAGGCATGCGGGCCCAGCGTTGTGAATGGCCTTGTATGCATTAGTGAGGAGTTTGAAGTTATGTCTGCTGGGAGCCAGTGGATGTCGGGGAGGTGTTGAGTGATGTGGGTGCAGCGGGGGATGTTCAGGATTCTGGAGTCTTTGGAAGAGTTTCTGGGTGACACCGGTGTAGAGTGCATTGCCGTAGCCGAGTCTGCTGATGATGAGGGCATGGGTGACTGTCTTCCTGGATTTGGTGGTGAACCATCTGAAGGTCTTTTGAAGCAGGTGGAGTGTTTTGAAGCAGGCTGAGGAGATGGTGTTTATCTTGCAGTCCATTGTGAGCGAGGAGTCCAGTACGATGCCAAGGTTTTGTGCGTGGTTCGCGGGGGTAGGAGGACTTCCTAGAACAGAGGGCCACCAGGAGTTGTTCCAAGTGGAGGGGGAGGCTCCCAGGATGAGGACTTCTGCCTTGCCCAAGTTGAGCTTCAGGCAGCTGTCCTTCATTCAGGTGGCAACCGCTTTCATTCCTTCATGGAAGTTGTTCCTGGTGACAGTGGGTTATTTGGTGAGGGAGAGAATCAGCTAAGTGTTGTCAGTGTAGGAGATGATGCTGAGGCCGTGGGGGGCCATGTAGACATTGATATGGGTGGGGCTGAGGGAGGACCCCTGGGGTACTCCAGAGCTGATCAGTTTCGAGAGGTACGGTGGGAGTCTAACATGTTGTGTTCTGCCGGTGAGGACGGAGCGGATCCAGTTGAGGTCCTTGTCTTGGATACCAGCATCGTGGAGTCTTGAGGCTAGGGTGCGGTGGGAGACGGTGCCCCAAGGCCGCCGAGAGGCCCTGTAGGACGAGGGCCACGGTTTCGCCCTGGTCGAGAAGGGAGCAAATGTCTTCAGTGGCGGTGAGTAGGGCGGTCTCAGTGGTATAATTGCTTCAGAATCCGGATTGGCAGATGTCCAGGATGTGGTTTGTTGGAAGTGGAGGTCCTTATCGCTTACCGCCGCCACAAAATGCTGGAGGTGTGCGTCCCGACCACTGCTTCAACGTTAGGCTAAGTAAGGACACCATCTGAGATAGCCCTGCTCTCACCCCCTTAGTAGCTTGGCACGAGCAGCCAGGCTTATCTCCAAGGCACAAGTGTTCAGTATGTGCAACCACGCTCACAGTAACCCCATGATGTCATCACAAATAGACTCCACACGAGTATTGATAAAATGAGTATAATCTTTATATAAGAAATTATACGATACGACCACACGATACAAAATCAACATATATAAGAATGGGTAGTATTCTTTCCGGTGGGTTGGTAGGTTCTAATCCCAACCACCGCTTCTAACCAACAGTTAAGCTCTTTTCTAACCGTTTCCCAAAAGGTTAGGCAAGTCGTATTGCTAGAATAACACACGTTGCAAAAGGAAACAATACTGCAATGCGTAACGATATTCTCTTATACTGTGCAACAGAGAAACAATGCCATACGTAGCGCCACAATCATGTACTTTGCAATTGAAGGAATAATGCAATGCGTATCACCACCAGCATGCCCTGTACCAGGAAGAAACAAAGCAATGCGTCACGCTACAATCCTGTGCAGTGCAATGAAGAAATAATACACTGTGCCACGTTATACTCAGATACTGTGCACTGAAGAAATCATGCAATGCGCCACGTTACAATCAGGTAATATGCAAGGGAGAAATAATGCAGTGCGTAGCGCACCAAGTATAAAGTTCGTCAGGCACAAATGAGGTCAGGCGTCATACGACAGTTCGATAGTTCGTTAGCAGCAATAATGAAAAGTGTAATATGACAGTTTCACGTGCTCCGTTAACAGTGCCCCCGTTATGGATCAAATGATGACACAGAAAGTACTGCTTCCCACTCCGGCCCCAGTACTGCCCCGTCTTGGGTCAGCACGGGCCGGGATCCGAGCCGAAGCAACGGCTCGCGCAGCTGACGGAAGCGGGAGGCCGAGAGAGTGTCCCTCCGGGCCCGCACCCCCACCCCAGGTGTTGATCCACGTTACCTGGGGGGGCGCGATCCCACCCTCCTCCCCGACGTCAGCGACTTGGGCCTTGATCCAGAACTCCATCACGGGTTGCGGCGGACTCGGGCCGGTGGCTCAGCTCTTCTGTGGCTGCCGGTCCGGGCCGCTGCTGATTGACTCCGAGGGCCCCAATGACTTGGCCCTCACTCCCGCGGTCTCAGTCCTCACCGAGACCCGCCCTCAGCACTGTGGAGACTTCACTTCAATTCGGTGCACACCCTCACCAGGCACTCCTCACCAGCACCTCAGGTTGCACTTTGACACGCACACCGCACGTCCCAGACTCGCCTCTTCTCCGGTGCTCACGACGATCCTGCGCTCTTCACCAACGCTCCGCTTGCACCTCAACACGCACCCTGCGCGTTCGAGCCTCGCCTCTTCTCCCGGTGCACACGATGTCCAGGCGCTCTTCACCAACGCCCTGGCTGCACCACGACACGCACTCTTGCGCGTCCGAGTCTCACCTCTTCTCCCGGTGCACACGATGTCCAGGTGCTCTTCCCTAACGCCCTGGCTGCACCACGACACGCACTCTTGCACGTCTCGGAGACTCACTTCTTCTTTTGGTGCCTACGAGACCCAGGTGCTCTTCACCTACACCCGGACTGCACCACGACACGCACCCTTGCGCGTCCGAGACTCACTTCTTCCATTGGTGCACACGATGTCCAGGCACTCCTCACCAACGCCCTGGCTGCACCACGACACGCACACTGCGCGTCTGAGTCTCGCTTATTCCTTTGGTGCACATGAGGCCCAGGCGCTCCTCACCAACACCCGGGCTGCACCACGACATGCACCCTTGCGCGTCCGAGACTCAATTCTTCCGTTGGTGCACACGATGTCCAGGCGCTCCTCACCAACGCTCTGGCTGCACCACGACACGCACACTGCGCGTCTGAGTCTCGCTTCTTCCTTTGGTGCACACGAGGCCCAGGCCCTCCTCACCAACACCCGGGCTGCACCACGACACGCACCCTTGTGCGTCCGAGCTTCGCCTCGTCTCCCCATGCACACCACGACCAGACACTGCTCACCAACGCCTTGGACTGCACCACGACACGCACTCTGCGCGTCTGAGACTTAGCTTACTCCTGCATGCCCATGATCACAAGGCACAACTTCTGAGGGTCTCAAGCGGCCAAAAAGCACACGCACACCGCATTGCTTGGGACTTCTCCGGAAACTTTTATGATCCTGTATTTCCACACAGGGAGCTCGGGACCTTGGGGTTACAAGACACAGCACAAAGCACAGTCTTCTTCAAGCAGGGGGACCCAGCACCTCCAAGCACAGTCCCAACAGCCTCTTCCTTAGTTAGAACAGCAAACTGCAGACCAGCCCCAGATCACGAAGCAAGGATTGATCTATCCACAGCAGTCTCTTCAGTTGTTCCTTCTTTAGCAGAGGTTCCTCTTGACCACAGAATGGGTCCAAGCCTTTTCAGTCTCAATCCATATCTGTTTCATTCCAACGTTCAGGGGCTTCAGCTCTCATAGTTATACCCCTTAATGTCTTTGAAGTTTGTATGTGCTCAGGGGTCCCTGACCCTCCCTAAACCAACTCTGGGTGTCTCCCTCCCAGTGTCACCTCTCTCCCTTTGATAATGGGGGTCTGGATCCTTAATCACTCAGCAGGAGATGGGTCAATTGGTTTATAGCACCAGCCCAGGCCTTTTCACCTCCCGGGCTTCTCCTCCCCCTACTCTCCAGATGCAGGGCAGCCTGGTGCCAGCTCAACCCCTCCCTGGGTCAAGACCTCTCCCAGCTCCTCTCACCTTTCAGTTCCAGACAGACAATCCACATTTCAGAGACACACAGAAATGCTCAGAGCACAAAACTCAGCCACTTTCTAAAAGAGTGGCTTATAAACACACAGTGACAAAACCACCTTCACAGAAAGATGCATTATGACACTGTGAGTTCATACATACCAAACTTCACCTCTCCATTATAAACTGATAGGAAACTAGGCTAACAAACACAACACCCAGCCTCCCCCATTCTGTCCTATGGGCAGAATGGCCTTTCAGCAGTGAAAAACGAAAGAGAGTTTTTCACAGTCAGAACATATCACACACCTCAGTTTATGTTCTGCCTTTTACCTACACTGCACCCTGCCCAGGGGTTACCTGGGACCTACCACAGGGGTGCCCACGTGTATGTAAAAGGGAAGGTCAGGCCTGGCAGGTGGTTGCACTTGTCAGGACAACATGCTAACTTAGCATTCTGCGCACAGGCCCTACACTGAAGGCCTGAGTTCCCTTCTATGCGCACCCTTGCATTACTAGCCCTTGCACACACAGTGCACATCACTAGGGACTTTTACTAGTAAGGCAATCATGGCCAACCAATCACCATTACATTTTACATAGGGAACTCCTGTACTTTGACACTGATCAGCAGTGGCAAAGTACCCAAAGCATCTAAATTGGCATCTCTAGGTCAGGAAAACGGTCTAGGGGGAAAGCAAAAAGTTTAGGGAACTTTAACCAAAAAGGCCAAGTCCTACACAACCCCCTCCCAGCCAAAAGCCAGGGGAGACCAATCATTACTTTGATGGACTTCCCGTCTTCGGGCGATAGAACCAGGACGCAGGCCCTCTACCACAGGGACGCCCTCCTGTTCCTCACCTTCCTACTCCCAGGGGGACTTCTTGATCACCACCCCCTGAGCCAACAATGCTGTTCCATGGATCCCTCCCTGCTAGGGGGACCCCTCCAGGGGTGCTGGACCCATACCAACCCCTCCCTGGAGTGGTACCATGGGGAGACCCATCGGTCAGGATACTACCTCCAATTATCCTGCCCTCTAGATTAAGAGTGGGTCTACCTTGGTCACTCCTAGGGTACCCAGCCCTACTGGCTGGACCATGTCCCCTTGGTGTCCCCACCGGGGAACACAACCCTTTCTTAATCTTCCATTTAGTTTTCTCGGCCTGCCACTTAGGAATGGCACCCACAAACTTCAGAACGGCAGGAGCCCTGGCTACAGACTCCCCACGCCCTCCTGACGCTAGGTGTTCTTCCCCACACTGCTGGCAAAAAGGCACGAGGCCTCGACCCGGGGGCTCTCCTGCGTCCCCCCCAGTTTCCCGGGTGGTGCTGCTGATCCCTGGGGGTGCTGTTTACTCTGCCTCCCCTTCTTTGGAGACCAGGGGCTAGCTAGCAACCGCTCCTCCCTACTCTGGGATCTCCTCGTGCCACCTGGCCCTTCTTCCCTCTCTGGGGCCCCTTCAGGTCCCTGGACCCATGACCAGGGGTCCAGTTCTCGTGCAGGCTCCTGGGAATCAAGGAGCCCACACCCTAACCTGGAGTGGCGCAATCCTGGAAAATAATTTCTGAGCCTAGGCTCCCCTGGGGCCAAATCTGATAACCCCTCCAAATCAATTACCATGCTGACCACTACGCAATCTTCCAGTGCACTCTTGTACTCATCCACACATGGCACTGGCTGTGAGCTGCCACCAATCACACTGGACTCTGCTTGTCTACACTTAATGTCCAGTTCCCGCATGCTTAACTCATGAGCGAAGAGAAGCTGTTTCTCTTCCAACGCAAGAGCGTTCCTGCTCTCCTCTGCTTGAGTTTTAAGTTTTAACACCTCCAACTCATGCAGCCTGACCCTTTGGTTTTCCTCCAACTCCTCTGGTGAAAAACTCCTCCCTGAATGGCTACTACCAGCCCCTCCGGCTGGTCCCTCCACTGGCAAATCCTGTGGACCAAATTCATTCCCTGGGTCATCCACATCCACCTCACCATCACCTGTCTGATGAGCCTCTTTGGTTTCCCACCAGGCCCTCAAGGCCACCTGCAGCTCCTCCTTCTTGGCGCTACTCTTTATGGGACATCCCAAAGCCCTGCAGAATTTCCTCAACTGATCAACCTTGTAGGTAAACAGTGCCTCAATGTCAAACTCCAATTCTGCAATCTCAGCCTCACCGGCTATCTGGCTCTCCCCCTGAGACATGATGTGTGGATTAAAGGTTACTCAACACTAGAACCACCAAATCAAAAACAATATGTTGTTGTGTTGCGGTCTACAATCAATTTATGATGAACACTAATTACTGTGAGTGATTTTGCACATACGCATTTACTTTCTATTAGGATCGAATCCCACTGCTCTGCCGCCAAATGTTGGAAGTGGAGGTCCTTATCGCTTACCGCCGCCACAAAATGCTGGAGGCCCCTCGCTTCAACGCTAGGCTAAGTAAGGACACCGTCTGAGATAGCCCTGCTCACCCCCTTAGTAGCTTGGCACTAGCAGCCAGGCTTATCTCCAAGGCACGAGTGTTCAGTATTTGCAACCACGCTCACAGTAACCCCATGATGTCATCACAAATAGACTCCACACGAGTATTGATAAAATGAGTATAATCTTTATATAAGAAATTATACGATACGACCACACGATACAAAATCAACATATATAAGAATGGGTAGTATTCTTTCCGGTGGGTTGGTATGTTCTAATCTCAACCACCGCTTCTAACCAACAGTTAAGCTCTTTTCTAACCGTTTCCCAAAAGGTTAGGCAAGTCGTATTGCTAGAATAACACACGTTGCAAAAGGAAACAATACTGCAATGCGTAACGATATTCTCTTATACTGTGCAACAGAGAAACAATGCCATACGTAGCATCACAATCATGTACTTTGCAATTGAAGGAATAATGCAATGCGTATCACCACCAGCATGCCCTGTACCAGGAAGAAATAAAGCAATGCGTCACGCTACAATCCTGTGCAGTGCAATGAAGAAATAAAACACTGTGCCACGTTATACTCAGATACTGTGCACTGAAGAAATCATGCAATGCGCCACGTTACAATCAGGTAATATGCAAGGGAGAAATAACGCAGTGCGTAACGCACCAAGCATAAAGTTCGTCAGGCACAAATGAGGTCAGGCGTCATACGACAGTTCGATAGTTCGTTAGCAGCAATAATGCAAAGTGTAATACGACAGTTTCACGTGCTCCGTTAACAGTGCCCCCGTTATGGATCAAATGATGACACAGAAAGTACTGCTTCCCACTCCGGCCCCAGTACTGCCCCATCTTGGGTCAGCACGGGCCGGGATCCGAGCCGAAGCAACGGCCCCCGCAGCTGACGGAAGCGGGAGGCCGAGAGAGTGTCCCTCTGGGCCCGCACCCCACCCCAGGTGTTGATCCACGTTACCTGGGGGGCCGCGATCCCACTCTCCTCCCCGACGTCAGCAACTTGGGCCTTGATCCAGAACTCCGTCAGGGGTTGCGGCGGACTCGGGCCGGCGGCTCAGCCCTTCTCTGGCTGCCGGTCCGGGCTGCTGCTGATTGACTCCGAGGGCCCCACTGACTTGGCCCTCACTCCGGCGGTCTCAGTCCACACTGAGACCCGCCCTCAGCACTGTGGAGACTTCACTTCAATTCGGTGCACACCCTCACCAGGCACTCCTTACCAGCACCTCAGGTTGCACTTCGACACGCACACCGCACGTCCCAGACTCGCCTCTTCTCCGGTGCTCACGACGATCCTGCGCTCTTCACCAACGTTCCGCATGCACCTCAACACGCACCCTGCGCGTTTGAGCCTCGCCTCTTCTCCCGGTGCACACGATGTCCAGGCGCTCTTCACCAACGCCCTGGCTGCACCACGACACGCACTCTTGCGCGTCCGAGTCTCACCTCTTCTCCCGGTGCACACGATGTCCAGACGCTCTTCCCTAACGCCCTGGTTGCACCACGACACGCACTCTTGCACGTCGGAGACTCACTTCTTCTTTTGGTGCCTACGAGACCCAGGCGCTCTTCACCAACCCCCGGCTGCACCACGACATGCACCCTTGCGCGTCCGAGACTCACTTCTTCCTTTGGTGCACACGTTGTCCAGGCGCTCCTCACCAATGCCCTGGCTGCACCACGACACGCACACTGCACGTCTGAGTCTCGCTTCTTCCTTTCGTGCACACGAGGCCCAGGCGCTCCTCACCAACACCCTGGCTGCACCACGACACGCACCCTTGCGCATCCGAGACTCACTTCTTCCGTTGGTGCACACGATGTCCAGGCGCTCCTCACCAACACCCTGGCTACACCACGACACGCACACTGCGCGTCTGAGTCTCGCTTCTTCATTTGGTGCACACGAGGCCCAGGCGCTCCTCACCAACACCCGGGCTGCACCACGACACACACCCTTGCGTGTCCGAGCTTTGCCTTGTCTCCCCATGCACACCACAACCAGATGCTCCTCACCAACGCCTTGGCCTGCACCACGACACGCACTCTGCGCGTCTGAGACTTAGCTTACTCCTGCATGCCCACGATCACAAGGCACAACTTCTGAGGGTCTCAAGCGGCCAAAAAGCACGCGCACACCGCGTTGCTTGGGTCTTCTCCGGAAACTTTTATGATCCTGTATTTCCACACAGGGAGCCAGCTCACCTCGGTCCCTTGGGGTTACAAGACACAGCACAAAGCACAGACTTCTTCAAGCAGGGGGACCCAGCGCCTCCAAGCACAGTCCCAACAGCCTCTTCCTTAGTTAGAACAGCAAACTGCAGACCAGCCCCAGATCACGAAGCAAGGATTGATCTATCCACAGCAGTCTCTTCAGTTGTTCCTTCTTTAGCAGAGTTTCCTCTTGACCACAGAATGGGTCCAAGCCTTTTCAGTCTCAATCCATATCTGTTCCATTCCAACGTTCAGGGGCTTCAGCTCTCATAGTTATACCCCTTAATGTCTTTGAAGTTTGTATGTGATCAGGGGTCCCTGACCCCTCCCTAAATCAACTCTGGGTGTCTCCCTCCCAGTGTCACCTCTCTCCCTTTGATACTGGGGGTCTGGATCCTTAATCACTCAGCAGGAGAGGGGTCAATTGTTTTATAGCACCAGCCCAGGCCTTTTCACCTCCCGGGCTTCTCCTCCCCCTACTCTCCAGATGCAGGGCAGCCTGGTGCCATATCAACCCCTCCCTGGGTCAAGACCTCTCCCAGCTCCTCTCACCTTTCAGTTCCAGACAGACAATCCACATTTCAGAGACACACAGAAATGCTCAGAGCACAAAACTCAGCCACTTTCTAAAAGAGTGGCTTATAAACACACAGTGACAAAACCACCTTCATAGAAAGATGCATTATGACACTGTGAGTTCATACATACCAAACTTCACCTCTCCATTATAAACTGACAGGAAACTAGGATAACAAACACAACACCCAGCCTCCCCCATTCTGTCCTATGGGCAGAATGGCCTTTCAGCAGTGAAAAACGAAATGGAGAGTTTTTCACTGTCAGAACATATCACACACCTCAGTTTATGTTCTGCCTTTTACCTACACTGCACCCTGCCCAGGGGTTACCTGGGACCTACCACAGGGGTGCCCACGTGTATGTAAAAGGGAAGGTCAGGCCTGGCAAGTGGTTGCACTTGTCAGGACAACATGCTAACTTAGCATTATGCGCGCAGGCCCTACACTGAAGGCCTGAGTTCCCTTCTCTGCGCGCCCTTGCATTACTAGCCCTTGCACACACAGTGCAGTGGCGGCTGGTGACATTTGTAAGTGGTGAGGCGTAAAATTTGTGGCGGAGAGCAGCGTGGCTAGCGAGAATAGTGAACCCGAGCGACCTACGGGGGATTCTCCCCAGTGACATATTTTTTAAAAAGAGTGGGCAAATGGTGCATTTTCAAGCAATTTGGAGAAATCAAGGTTTAATAAAGAAATTGTGAAAGTGCAGTTATTACATTAATAAAGAGATGTCATAGCAGCTTATTAAGTATAACCACAGAGCTTCATAACAGACTTCAAGCTAACAATGATGAGTACCTCACAGACTTTTTTTTATCAAACTAAGCAGGTCACAAACTAGCAGCATTCAAGAAATGTTAAGATTAATGTATTCAGTGCATGTATAATCATGTGTAGGTGCACCATTGTGTGTCTGTTCATCCTTGCACATATAAATATACGTAATTGTCTGTGTGTGAGACATTGTGGATTTTTTTCTTGTGTGCCTTTGCGCTTTCAGTTCTAGTGTGCACACACCTCTAAGAAGCATTCACCTTTCGTGCTAATGCTCTTAGCTTCTATCTTGTTGATAGATAGGTTTCTGAAGCTAAGAGCACTGGCACGCAGACGCAGTGTGTATATTCCCCCCTTGATTTAAATTACCGGAATGTTCTGTATAATGTAAATTAAAAGTATTTTGCCAGCAACCAAAGAAGCAAAAGCGACCTACGGGGGGTTCTCCCCAGTGACATTTTTTAAAAAAGAGTGGGCAAATGGTGCATTTTCAAGCAATTTGGAGAAATCAAGGTTTAATAAAGAAATTGTGAAAGTGCAGTTATTACATTAATAAAGAGATGTCATAGCAGCTTATTAAGTATAACCACAGAGCTTCATAACAGACTTCAAGCTAACAATGATGGGTACCTCACAGACTTTTTTTTATCAAACTAAGCAGGTCACAAACTAGCAGCATTCAAGAAATGTTAAGATTAACGTATTCAGTGCATGTATAATCATGTGTAGGTGCACCATTGTGTGTCTGTTCATCCTTGCACATATAAATATACGTAATTGTCTGTGTGTGAGACATTGTGGATTTTTTTCTTGTGTGCCTTTGCGCTTTCAGTTCTAGTGTGCACACACCTCTAAGAAGCATTCACCTTTCGTGCTAATGCTCTTAGCTTCTATCTTGTTGATAGATAGGTTTCTGAAGCTAAGAGCACTGGCACGCAGACGCAGTGTGTATATTCCCCCTTGATTTAAATTACCGGAATGTTCTGTATAATGTAAATTAAAAGTATTTTGCCAGCAACCAAAGAAGCAAAAACGTTATATGAAAAGTTTTTCAAATTCTAATAATAATGAAAGTTCAGAATCCCAGATCATTCCTCCTGACAGTGAATGACCCTTCAAGGTGTGCCCAATCTCTTCATTTCTAAATGATGCTACTTTATGCGAAAGGACTGGACGATAAGGCTGTTGTCATGTACTTGAAATATACAATATTTGGGTACAATCCATATATTCATAAATGTGCACAGATCAATTTACTTACCAAAGGCACAAATATACATGTGTCTGCTGTGCTAAACATCCACGTCAAATGTTTTTGTCTCAATGTTTGCCTTTCAAACCTGCACTTTGAAGTGGCTGCCCTGGCCACAAAATCAAAAACATATTTTCTTGCGAGGCAACAGAGAAAAAAACGTAATTCCGTATTATGAGTTGCATAGTACAAAAGCAATCCAGTAAGATTAATTGGCCCGAAGAAGAATGCAGAAACTTCAACACCCAGACTGATATTGAATTCGGGCTGAATGATGTCATGCATTATGCTTTTTCAGAAACATTTCTATGCACCTCCGAGAAGCATACGGGATGCGTGCCTACAATAGAAATGTTTCTTAAGCTAGGAACATTGGTACACATCCTGTATGCTTCTCGGAGGTGCGTGCCAGGCCAGCAGGTCCTAGCTTTGGAAACATAACATTCCTTGTAGATAGAAATGTTTCTGAAGCTAGGCCCTGCTGGCACGCACCTCTAATGCTTTTTGAAGGTGCAGTGCCGGTGACGTGACTGCAGGGCAAAACGCTTCAGAAACATTGCTGTCTACTCTGCACTGCTGCACTGTCTCAAACTAGTGTTTTATTAGCGGAAACGCAACTCACCCGAAAGTATTGGAGCATGGTGCCGGCTTTACATGAGCGCGCCAGACACATACATGCTTGTTTGGTGGGCATAGGGAGATTAAATGATTTACCCAGAATCACAGGATGTTGAGGCGAAGACGCCGATACTCGAACCTGGTTCTCCTCAAGTGAACCAAGTTCGAGTCTCTGCGTCGTCGCCTGAGGCTCACCACCCCCTCCAAAGTTGTTAGCGTTGCTCTGGCCATACGGCAGTGAGTAATGGCATGCTGCATCCTCTCCCTACCTGGACGGTCACTCACGATTCATGATTTTGAAATATAGTAAAAATCATGAACCGTGAGTGACCGTCCCTCGAGTTGATTTCATTGAGTCACACTCTCACAGAGATGGATGTCTACAGTCTGACTCCGAAATCACTTGGGGTCTGGGGAGGGAAGACACGGTGGGCTGGGGCTGGCTGCTGACACACACTATCTGCCTTGCCTAGTTGTTGTATCATGCGACTGTGATGATGACGACGCACAATACAACTAGGCAGCCTAGAACTAGAAGGCCAAGTCGAACACAAGCAGCAACACAGTCACCACCATTTTCAATCGGAGTCACGGTGTACTGTACTCACGGAGTCAGTCTCCGAAATTAATCCTGTCTGCGTGACGTCCGACTCTTCTCTCAGCCGTGATCGGAGAGATTATTCCAGGCTAGATTAGTAAGTAGGCAGGTCGGACATTCATCCATCATTCACGTTGCAGCCAGGCTGCCAATAAAGAAGTAGAGACGCACTGTGCGCGTGCTGTACACTAAGTACCTTCTTCATATGGGAGCCCTGGCGCGCTTTTTACTTCGAGACATGCACACACTACAGTTGTGTGCTCGAGGCGGCTCACATGCGTGCGGTAACACTCACACCTAGTTGTCAGGTTTCCCCCATCCAAAACCAACATTATAAACCACCCACCTTATCCTGGAGTCCGGACCCGTACATCACCACCGCCGCGTGTCCTCAAACATCCAGCCATCTGCTGTATGGTCTAAAGTGACGTCTCTCGGATAGCACCTCACGCTCGCTCCTGGCTGGCTGGCTGGCTTGAGCAGTAGTGCGCATGTTCTGTTTAGGGCTTAAAGATTTTTGCGTCCAGCCCGAACATGCGCACTAGGCTGCTGATTAGAAGAGCGGCATGGAACAACCCTCGCTCTTCTAATGAGCAGCCTAGTGCGCATGTTCGGGCTGGTCGCAAAAATCTTTAAGCCCTAAACAGAACATGCGCACTACTGCTATGCGCTCCGCCGGAACCCTGATACATTCGTCGATGCACTTGCTTGCACTGAACTCTGTCCTGTTGCGGCTGCCCCGCCCCCTTCTGAGCCGACTGCCTCCGGTGAGTGAGTGAGACTGAGAGAGTGATGGCAGCAATGTCACGCACTCTTGAAACTCGACTCGTGCCTCAAATTAATTAGTGGGGCAACGCCCAAGCGCACTAATGGACGCACCGCGCCTGACACAGTGCACATCACTAGGGACTTTTACCAGTAAGGCAAACATACCAATCATGGCCAACCAATCACCATTACATTTTACATAGGGAACTCCTGTACTTTGACACTGATCAGCAGTGGAAAAGTACCCAATGCATCTAAATTGGCATCTCTAGGTCAGGAAAACGGTCTAGGGGGAAAGCAAAAAGTTTAGGGAACTTTAACCAAAAAGGCCAAGTCCTACATGGTTGGTTTCAATAAAGTTGACGACCTAGGCGTTGATGGCTTTTTCGATGACTCAGCGTTTTCCCAGTCATTGGGGAAGATGGCAGTCTCGAGAGACCAGTTGATGGTTCGGCATAGCTTGAGTGTGCTGGCAGAGGCAGTTCTGTGGAAGATGCGTGCGGGCAGTGGTCCGAAGGTGCTCCGGAGTGGATGCTTTTCATGGTCTTAATGGTGTTGTCACTGCAGAGTCGGTTGGGGGGGGTCGGCATCGGTTGTGGTGGTTGCTGGTGCAGTGGGGTGGTCCTGGGTGTTGAAGTTGTCATAGCTAGTCTTGATCGTGTGGTAGAAGAAGGTGCTGAGTCTGTTGCAGAGGTCTTGGGAGGGTGGGACTTCTGTGGCCTTGCTGTTTGGTTTGACAAACTCCTTGATAATGCTGAAGAGTTCTTGGAGGGCTTTCTTCCTTGTGGTTTTGATGAGGTGGTGGTGTGCGGTGGTGGCTGCTTTGAAGGCGTCGTCGGCTTCTGGGGTCTTATTGTTTCTCTATGTCTTCTCAAGCTATCTACAGGTGCGTCTGGACTCTTGAAGCGTGGGGTGAACCAGCTTGCTTTCTTGACGTGTTGTTTGCCAGTGGCTTTTTTGAGGGGGGCAAGGGTGTTGGCACAGTTTATGATCCATTGATGGAATTTGCGTGCTGTGGTGTTGACGTCTGAGGATATTGGTGGTGATGTGTCATTGAGGAAGGTGGTGAGTTGATCTTCTGTGACTCTGTTCCAACTTCTGCAGGGTAAACGGTGGGCATGCTGGTGTGCGGTGGTTTTTTTGAAAGAAAAGTGGATGCAGTGGTGGTTAGTCCAGAGGAGTTTGGTGGTGTGACTGTAGGAGATGCTGTTTCCTGCGGCGAAGACGGGGTTCAGTGTGTGTCCTGCTGTGTGCGTGGGAGAGGTGACTAGCTGTTTAAGGAGGGAGGAGGTGTTGGGATCGTTTTGGTTGTCCAGGTGGAAGCTGAGGTCTCCAAGTAGGATGTAGTCGGTGGATGCGAGGGCCTGTGGTGCAATGAGGTGCAGTAGGTTGCGACCGGTTGCCTTGAGAAATGTGCTGCTCATGTTGTGGAAGCTGCCGCTCAAGTAGAATATCTACTTGATCGGCAGAAAAAACCAGCGCCCTCTGGCGTGACGCTGTAGTGCGGATTGCGCAGATTTTGCAACAAAGGACAAACTTCTGGCGCTAAAAATCTGCGTGATGTACCACACTCTGCTGCTTGAGGAATTCCGCGCGGCGGAATTTCTTGGTTGTAGGTGAGTCTTCAAGCCAATAATAATATGAAGTAAGATTTTAGCCTGGAAACATGGTACAGGATTGTTTTGGGATGCACAGGAGGCTATGTTTGGTTGAGGGCAGTAGGTGTGGTGAAGATAGCATAAGTAATTTTGGAAGAGGTGGGGGAGGTGTTTTGTTACCTATACAAAAGTTTTAACTATGTAGAGCATCCCATGTTTAGCTAAGAACCAGTAAAATTGCTGACGGCAGAGAGAAGTGTGGCTGTGTGTATCTGGTGGTGCTAAATGGTATGAATGTGACATAGTGGCAAACTTATTTTCCCAGTGAGTGAAGGAGTCCATGACAGTAAACTCTCTTTTCAAAGGTGTTAATCGGGGACAGGGTAACTTAGAATGAGGTTTTTTTTTATGGTCAGCAATAAAAACCAAGTGACTAAAGCAGTAAAGAGGGTGAATAGCTTTGCCTGCATGCTTGAATTAAATCGCAAAACCAAGTTCCTTGCAGAAAGGTAGACAGTCCTTGTGCTGGGGTTGTGGCAATAGAAGTGGATACAGTGGAGATGAGGACAATGAGAAGTAAATGACTTAAGTCTCTAAAGATCTGAGCAAAAGATAATGGAAAGTTATTAATTTTTCGACAGCTGTCACACACTCAGATATTTTCATTTGGTGATGGACTTTCTAATGCAGTTCTAATTACATACAGCACCATATTCTGGTTTCTATATAATCGAGTCCTGTCAAGAGTTGTCACTGGTCTATTCTCTTGATTTGGAGGGTCCACCTTGCATAAAAATGTTCTTTGTAAAGAACTCTGCTGCTCTCTATAGGTTAATTTGTGATGTATGAAAAAGCGTAGAAAGAAATACTGGCAGAGCGCTTTTAAGCAATGTATGAAATGAGTAAAAAAATATGATTTGGAACTAAAATTAAAAATTATGACACAGAATCGGCCAGACACAGTCCAATGGGATGGCATCTTACAAATGTCTGAGTTAATAAACACTACTCCAATTTAGGAAAGAGTTCAAGACTCACCTCTTAAAAGAATACAACATCACAATGCATTAAGAGTTCCTAAACCAGCCATCTCCTTGAAATCATTGACTTTATGCTTGTCTTTATCGCTGTACAGGTCTCTGCTGCTTTTTGGCTAGGTTCATGCATAGATTCATAAAGAACAATTTAAGCACCTAAAAATGCAGTAATGAAGACCAATCACTCTTTGGTAGACTAGAGGCACTTTCAAACTCTGTCACATTGTATACCACCCACTGAAGAGAATTGAGAGTAAGAATCTGGTAATGACCAGGTATAAGAAGCCAGAGGAGCCTGCGTTAGCTTCAAATCAGGTCCAGACTAGGGGTGGGCGAAGAATTCTGCTCCACTGATGGAGTTTGCTGAGTTTTGAGTTCCCGAAAAACTCTGTGAAGCGACATGGAGCGTAGTTTTTTCTCTCCATTAAGTTGGCGAGCGAGAAAAATCACACTCTAGACTTCCCTGTGAGATTTCTCAGCGCAGGCGGTCGCAATAGGTTGTGACTGATTGCGTTGAGAAATCTGCCGCTCATGTTGGGGAAGCTGCCGCTCGATTAGAATATCTACTTGAGCGGCAGAAAGAATCAGCGCCCTCTGGTGCAACGCGTAGTTCCGTTGGAGCTAATTTTACAGCGCGGGACAAACTCCTGGCGCTAAAAATCAGTGCTTGCAGAATTCCGCGCTGTGGAGTTTTTTGGACACTTCGTGGAGTTCCGCGTAGCAGAACTCCGCAAACTCCGCCCAGGCCTTGTCCAGATCTGATACTTTGAAGGAAGAAAACTGAATGCATCTTTATCTGGTAAACCGTGCCTTGCTACTCACCCATTACCCTCAGCCCAACTTCCTTCTGCTGCACTTGCAAGTCAGTATCCACTTAGGGATGCTCAAATTTGCCAATGGTTTCCCAGTCACCAAACATAACCACACCACTAGGACACCATCACCAGGTAGACGTGGCCATGGATTTTTTGCAAAACAAATAGAATCAATTTCCATTTCCAAGTCTCTCAGTGAAACTGCACTATTTTGCTGCATCAAAATCATCTTAAACTTCTTCACTCATTTTCCTACCAATGTCTTAAACATATGTATCTAGAGCCCCTTCTAATACCCTTCTAATACCCCCATCACATCTCAATATTGCAATCTCTGCTCAATTTGTTGCAACAAAGAAATTTGTCACTTGCATACTAGAGCTGACCCTGAAATAATGGAATATATTCTTTACATTAATATTAGGGCTTTTACGGCAGTAAATTTGAAACATTGTGCTAGAAATTTAAACATTGAGTCCCATTTCTGTAATTGAACTTTCATAGAAGGGGGACATCCTGTAAACCAGATTTTAAAAAGCTCACTCGCTATTCGCGCATGCTCAGTGCATAGCCGATTTTAGCTCCAAATTTAGCCTTGCGGTAGAATTAATTCCCTGGTCATTTCTTCTGCACCACATCTGCGCCTGCAGCCTGTAACAGCCTGGACATGTGCTTCTCCGTACTTCCCTTTTTACATCCAGGAACAAATGACTTCTTCTGTTAAAACGTTTTGCTTTCTCCCCAGGTGAGGCCAGCATTGGGCTGTATTTTAAAGATTTTTCTTTCTTAGTGAACTAGATTTATTTTGCGAGACTTTCTTTGTGTTCCGTCAGACACCTCCTCCTCCTTACGCTCTACTTCTTTTACTAATATTGTCCCGTTGGGCATTTTCCCACAGATGTTTTCAGTCTGTAAAAAAAAAACTTGATGAGTTTGGTTCGAAATACATTAAATATGGCTAACTTGTTCCTTCTAGTACAGAGAAGAGTTTTAAATCGTGCATGTACCCAAGTCTAGAGTCCTATTTCTATGTCTAATCAAAATTATTTGTAACTTGATTCACACAGGCACGTAGTAGCATAGCTAGACATGTAACATGCGCCTCAGCTATTATGGACAAATGGCTGACATCATTTGCAGGTCGAGTTCTTTATGTGACAATAAGATAAAAGGTGCTTTGCTGCGTTTTGAATTCACCTCTTTCCGTCCACTTGAAGTTATTTTGAAAATTACTCCTTTATTCTTGTTCATTATAATAGCAATAGTGGGCATTCTCAGACAAGATTGTAATTGCATTTATATAGCGCGTACTACCCCCAGATGAGGCGTTGGGGAGAGGACGGCTAGGGCGGTGGACCTCAAATCTGGGGAACTGGGTTCGAGTCTCGGCAATGCCACTCAACATCTTGTGATTCTGGCAAATCACTTAATCTCCCTGTCCCTAACAAAAATGAATGTGTCCTTATGTAACGCAACTGGTGCTCATGTAAAGCGCTCTCATACCCGATACCTTCGGGTCAAGCTCACGCTATATAAAACTCCGGGGAAAGAAAAAAAAAGTGCTTTTCGGCAAATAGCACGCTCCACGGAAGCCCAAAAAGGATTAGTGGTGAATTAGTATAGGGAAATACGAAATTAATTTGAGCGGTGGGCACGTGAGTCTATTATTGGGGTTGAAAAGGATAGTGGAGGGATAGAAGAGGGAGGGGTTTGCATCTACATTGCGCTTGGTACCGCTGATGAGGCATCAAAGCTGCCACAGGGAGTTATCACTCCTGGCTAATCTGATTGCCATGAGATTAAATCCCTCACCCAGAATAAAGAAATAGCCAGGCAAGGCTATTATTAAGTATTTATTTGTTTTTCCTATCTGTAAAATGCTGAAGGCATTCATTTCAAATTCTGAAAGGCATTTTACTGTATGCGGGATGTCTCCCAAAGAGAGTGCCTGATTCAGAGGTTGGCAGGCTGGTGCTCCGTCATAAAAGTAACAGATTTTTTTTTCCTTTTTAGAAATGCATTGACGTATATCTGGTCAGCAAGTAATTTTTTTGTTCAACAATTTTTATTAATTTAAGAGAGAGAGTATAAATAATTAAGGTACTACAGCATGTAATACATAAAAGTCATCTTGACCAATAAATAGTTAACAAACACATAAATATGAGCAATATGATAAATAGTGGGTAAAATCTAAAACCAGCAGGAATATAAGAACCTATTCATGTGAATTCATTTGTATTACATTAACTAGCAAGGGACGAACACACAAAAGAAAATAAAGAAAGAGAACGTAAGCGGAAAAAGGAAAAGAGGAAAAGAGACAGATGGAAAAAGAGAGAGAAAGGGAGAGAAAGAAAGAAAGAGAGAAGAGGAGAGAAAGAAAGAAAGAGAGAAAGGGACTCCAGCCTTAGTAAAATAAAGAGGGAAAATCAACCAGCGGTAGAAAAGGGGTACTGAGCGATTAGGCCCTGAGAGGCTAAATGGATATATTTATCAAGCGATCTCCAGAAACCAGAGGAAATGGAGGGAGTATAATGTTTCTCCTCCACCGAAGTGTGAGCACCACGGAGAAATGATACCCATGCCCACCATGTATGATACGATAAGGCATTAAATGATTTCCATTCTGACAAAATAATTTTAACAGCTATGGATACCAGTAAATCCAAGAGTTGAAAATCTAACTCATCTAAAGGAAATGGAGATGGAGCTGCCCAAGGACCCAACAAGACTAAAGGAAAGGAAAGCTCAAATTGAATATCAAAAATTAATAATAAATGCTTATGGATGAGTTCCCAGAACTCATGGAGAAGGGAGCACTAAAAAAACATATGTTGAGGAGTACCAGCAGCACTTTTACAATTCCAGCAAAGATCATCTTCTTTAAGTTTGAGTGTATATAGACGAGCTGGGGTCCAATGTAGAAGGTTGATAGTAAAAAACTTTGATTGAATCAGAGAAGGAGCAACTTTATTCCGTAGGGAAAGTTTCCCAATAGTTTTCCAAGTATCCGATGTAATATGTTTGACTACATCAGCGTCAAAATGTTGCACCCATTTGAGCTGTGTGACCGTAGAGGGTGATGACGGAGAAGTGAACAAAAATTTATATATCCTAGAAGCCATATGTCCTACCTTACCCCAAAGCTGTAGGAGAGAGACCATATGCGAATCTGGATGAAAGGTACTCTTGGACAAAGCTACTTTAATTTTAAGGAATGAGTAGAAATCAATAGAATTAAGACAATAAGCTGAGGCCAACGAGGAGAAAGGCAAAGGATCATTGTTAGCATTATAAAGATGCTTGACCAATGTAACACCTTTATTGGCCCAATATGACCTTGTCTCCGCGTCCAACTGAATCTTAATCTTGGGATTGTGCCACAAAGAAGACCACCTAGAATTTTGAATGTGTAAAGAAACTCTCTTATCAATCTTTTTCAATGCTAAAATCGTGTCTGCTATGATACGTCCAGAGAAAGGAAAAATCAATGTAGACGCAGTCATCAAAGCTGAGGTGGGTAAGGGAGAGCACAAATGTTGTTCAATACATAACCATGGTGGAATGTGTCTAGTATCAGAAGGAAACCATAAGGCCCCCTGAGAGGCTAAAAACGCCGACTGATATAAACTCCAATCTGGGAAATTACAACCACCCATATCATAAGATTTCCTTAATTGTTTGTATGCAATCCTAGCACGTTTGTCGCTCCAGAGAAATTTAGAAGTGATCACATCTATCTCATGAAAAAAGGAAGAGGAGAGATTTACAGGGAGCATGGATGACACAAAATTGACAATAGGAGTTATCATCATTTTTAATGGCTGGAGCCGTCCCCACCATGAGATGAACTTAGGCGACCAAGCCTCCAATAATTTTTTAACTTTATCCAGTACCTGAGATTCATTGTAAGAGATAGTATCCGATAAATTCGCAGAAAACCAAATTCCCAAGTATTTAAGCCGCTCAGACTGCCATTTAAATCCTGCATCTCCCTTGTGAGAAGAAAAGCACAGCCGATTAAGAGGAAACATTTCGGTTTTGTCTCTATTTAAAGTATATCCTGAGACAAGAGAAAATTGTTTGATAATAGTGGAAATAGCAGGAATTGCTCTTTCTATATCTTCAGAGAAGATAAGAACATCATCCGCATATGCAGCTGTTTTAATGCGCTGTGAACCAAATTGAAACCCCCGAATGTCCTGATTAAGATTAAGTAGGCGAAGTAACGGGTCAATAGACAGTAAAAAAAGAAGTGGTGACAATGGACAACCTTGTCGAGTGCCCTGGCCTAGATCAAAGAAGGGTGAGGTAATTCCATTAATTCTAATATTAGCCTTAGGTTGAGTATACAAGGACATAACCATACCAATAAATGCATCCCCCAGGTTATGGGATTGAAGTACAGCCTGAAGAAAAGGCCACGAGACCTTATCGAAAGCTTTCTCGGCGTCAAGCGCAATAGCTGCCGCCGGCGAACTAGAACTCTTAGCTTTCTCTAAGATATGGCAGAAAGTACGGATATTATCCCTAGCTAATCTTCCCTTGACAAAACCCGTCTGGGAGGGATGAATGAGAGTAGGAATATGAGACTCTAATCGTTTTGCCAAAATGTTTGCAAAAGTTTTGCTTCCATGTTTAGCAAAGAGATTGGGCGGAAATTCTTGGGGTCCGAATGATCCTTACATTCTTTAGGAATAACCACTATAGTAGCCTCCGTTGCCGAACCCGAAACCTTCCCAGAAGAAACAAAGGCATCAAAAACCTGTTGCAGACGTGGTACTAGAGAAGAACTAAATTTTTTTTTAAACTCAATAGAAAAACCATCCGGTCCTGGCGCTTTCCCTGATCTAGTTGCCTTAATGGCTTGAACAATTTCCTCGGACTCAATCGGTTTACTTAGAGAAACAATATCCGTGTCGGCAATGGTACTAGTAGGAATAGAAGTCAGAAATTGTTGGCACTGCGCTAAAGAAGATTGGTGTTCAGGGGTGTATAAATTAGAGTAAAAGTCACGAAATACCTCCAAAATATCTTTAGTCAAGAATTTCCGCGTTCCAGCAGTGTCTGTGATACAGGTAATCTGAGTTGATCGAACACTAGTGTCCTGATATTTTAAAGTAGCTGCCAGAACTTTACCTGCTCGGTTTTTTAGTAACAAGCGTTTTGATTTTTGTAATTGTACCCCAATGTGTGCCCTCTTGGTCAAGATAGAATTATACTTATATTTAAGATTTTTGATTTCTTGCAGTATCACTTTATCTTTAGAACCTCTATACAATGATTCTTTTTGTTTAATATTGTCTGTAATCGAGAGAAGCTCTTTTTTAATAATACTGTTTCTTCGTGCCATAGTTTGAATAATGTTGCCTCTAAGGGTACATTTGAAAGCGTCCCATAATACTACAGGAGATGTCACGGATGATTCATTTTCTCGGAAAAAATTATGTATAGCCTCATCAAAAAACTCAACCTCTTTGTCGTCCTGTAAGATTTCTGTATTGAGACGCCAAGTACGCGGTCCGCGACTATCTGTGAGATTAAGAAAAGTGAAAGAGACTGCGGCATGATCAGAGACAACTATAGGGTGGATTATCACATTTGTAGTATGTTTCAACATATTAGCTTGAACCAAGAGATAATCAATGCGAGAGAAGCTAGAGTGAGGAGAAGAGAAAAAGGTAAAGTCACTGCCAGTGGGATTATGCATTCTCCACACATCAATGAGTCGTTGGGAAGAACACATGTTAAGCATTTGTTTGTGCGCCCTGGAAGGACGGAATCGGAATGCAGAATATCTATCCAAGATAGGATCCATTGGCAGATTGAAATCACCCCCGACAATCACTTTATCACTAATAGGTATTTCGGAAAGCTTCTTGGTTATTGTTCGCCAGAAAGAAGGGTCATCACTATTGGGAGCATATATATTCATAATATAGAGATCAGATGACCCATTAGACAGTTGCGTAAGCAGCCACCTACCTTCAAGATCATGTTCAGCCAAGACAATGGACAATCCCGAATTTTTAGAAATAAGAGTAACCACCCCGTTCCTCTTCCCAAAAGCCTCTGAGCACGACACATCAGAAACCCATTGCTTACTCAAGAATAAAGCCTCCTTATACGCTATCTTAGTTTCTTGCAATAACACAATATCAGTAGAAAGGCCTTTGCAGTAATCCAAATTTTTTGATCTCTTTACTGGGTGGTTCAGACCACGCACATTAAGTGACATCACATTTAAGCCAGCCATGAATAAGGGAGATCAGTAAAGATAAGAAAAGTCAGTAAATGAAAAACACTAAGGGATGTATATTGCATGAGATGGACGACACGGGAAGAAAACTTATACACATAAAAGTAAGAGAGTAAGGCTGAAGTCCGTAGGAAGAAAGAACTCAGTACAGCAAGAAAGAAACAGAAATGGAAGAGAGAAAGAAAAGGTGAGGAGAAAAACACAAACTGCAAAAATAAAAAGAATAACCCCACCAGGGGAAGTCTATAAGAGACCAGAACCATATATGGGGGGAACATGAAATAGCAGCCAAAGAGGCCATTGTTTACCACTAGCCATATGAAGGGATAGGGTATAAACAGTATATAACATAATCCATTCATTATTATAGGTTACACAATATTTGTGTAAATAAACATCAGACAAAATACAAATTAGCTAACATGTACTATATTATTCCTACAATAAGAAATTAATCCAGGATATGAGTGAACACCCTTATGATTGATAAAAAAGGGGAAGACGACTAGAAAGAATTAATGAGTATACTCGCACCATTACCATTTGATAAAAACCTGAATAGCGAGACACATTTTACGTATCATACAAATATTATAAAATACATATCTAAGAAAGAGTTAAATAGATACATTCTTAACACCTGCGGAAAAAAGGATTCTACAAGGGCATCCAACTGTCACAATAAACATATCACCTAAAAAACAGTTAATGTTTAGATAAGCAGCCACATAGTAATCCTCAGCCATACCTAGGAAATAAATTACGCTATGAAACTAGATAATGAGAACTGTAAGAGCGTCACACCAGCTATCAATACACAATGAAATGAGGAAATAGAAATTACTATAACTGCTTCAGTTAAAAACCTGCAAAGGAAAAGGAGTTAATGGAACATACCTATATAAGGGGCAATAATTAGATAGGTGAATAAAATACACTAAACAAAGGGCCTCATGTTACTCGAACTCTAACCTTCCTTTAAAGAGAAACAGCATTACAAGCTATAAGTGGAGAGAAAAACCTGCATAGAAAGGATGAATACAAGGAAAAAAATATATAAATAACATGAGGGGTGCATATATGCAATAAAAAAAACGGAGTTATTGGAAAACACCTACAAAAGGCAATTAATATATCCTGAATAAAGAACACTAAGAGAAGGGCCTAATCTTATTTGACATCAACCTTCCCTCAAAAAAGATATCGTTATAAGTTATAAGCGGAAAGATGAACCTGCAAAGGAAAGGTTAATACCCAAAAAAGAAAAAAGATAAAGATAAACTTGAAAGGCCCATAACCGTGGATGAAGTAAGGGAACCTCCAACTTCCCACAGGAAAAAGAAGCCTCAAAACCTGTAAGAGGAAAAATAGGCACAGAAAATACTAGAGTCCAGCCATAAAAGCAATGATCCTTTCAAGAACCAGAGGAGACTGAGAGAGAGTCAGATTCCATTCGCGATTCAGATTGATTATCCCAAAAAGTTGTTAACTCTGATGGTTCATAAAAAATTTGAGATCGACCTTTAATAGTTATTCTGAATCGTGAGGGACCAGCGAAGGAAAAAGGAATGTTCATGTCCAAAAGTGTCCGCCGAAGGTTTAAAAAACCTTTTCTCCTGATGACAGTATCTCTAGCAAAATCCTGAGATATAGCAATCCTGTGGCCTTCCCATGTAATCGATCTGATCTTCCTCATCTGAGACAAAATAAGTTCTGAGTGTTGGTGTCGTAAAGGCTTGAACACTATAGGCCTAGGATGCGGCGAGGACTTAGGGCGAAAAGAGGGAACTCTATGAGCACGTTCTATTTCAAAGTCTTTCTGAAAAGAGATATGGAGAACCGTAGGGATCCAGTCCAGCAGAAACTCAAGCATTGAAGGAGCACCTTTCTCCGCATCTTCTGGTAGACCAAAAATACGTAAGTTACTCCTACGATTCCTATCTTCCTGTTCTGTAAGGTCCCTCCGCAAAGAAGCCATAGAGCGCTCCAAATTCTGTACCTGCCTGGTCTGCTGATGAGATGTGTCCTCAACTGCGCTTATGCGAGATTCTGCATTTGAGACACGTAATGACAAACTTTTGAAGTCACTTCTAATCGCCGCAACTTCAACCTGAAGTAGATCTGTATTTGTTTTAGTACTCTGCGCAATATCATGAACCGTATTTAGACGTAGAAGTATTGTGTCTAAAGTAGTAGTAGATTCTTTAGATGTTACCTCTGGCGTGGGAGACGTTTGTTTAGATCTCTTAAGAGCACCTTTTGCATCCTTATCTTTAACAGGGAGGCCCATATTATCTGCCATTGGAAAAGACAAATGTAGGTGAAAAGAAAAACAGCACTACCAACCACTCCCTGTTCCAGACCACCAGAGCGTTACCTGGAAATATGGCGGAGCAAGTCCCTCAGAGGACAAAGAACAATGACCAAACACATAAACTGTGCCCTACAAAATGTCACTGTCCAGACAGATAGCAACCTCTACCTCGTGGTTAAAGAGCACTTAAATAAGTGTGCGCCACTGAGAGACTAGTGTCCAACCCACGATAGTGGTAGAGGAACAGGTGCAGATGCAGAAAATCACCGTAGCAAAACCAGCTCATTAAGGAGTAGGTATTAATCTTCTGCCACTCCAAAACTGGTAGACAAGGTTATCATCGCAGTACACATTATGAACTTTCAGTCAGATTTTAAGCGCAAAAAGGTTGTTGATGATCCTGTTTTAAACAATGCTCCACATAGCTGGTGAAGAGAACAACATCGCACATCAGCGCACATTCAAGGAGCCTTCATATTAAATGTGTTGCCCCTCAGGAGAAACATATCGCCTCGGAAAAGAACAGCGCTTTATTTATAGGTGAAACAACGCTGCAAATATTCACATTCTTTTGACCCCTGGAGTTCCCCTCAGGGCAAGCAGAACTTCCCATAAGCAGCCACTGTCAGTTTACACATACAGCGTCTCAGCGCTGCTTAAAAGAAACTTCATCTGAATGGACTTTAACTTCAAATGCCTCAGAGCATATATTATCCTTCAGCAGCAGCGTGGTATGTGATTCAGGCGAAGCGCTCTTACTTTATCAACCGCTGTACCCTGGAATCTCCAAGTTGTGAGGGTTAATGCACCCGTGTTCCTCGCGCCGCCGCCATCTTAGGCGCCACCCTGAGGAGAACACAGATGCTGCTGGAAAAGGCACCAAAAGTGCTCCAAATGCGCCGCAAATTCTCCTGGGTGCCCTCGCTACCTTCCGCTGCAGATACCCATTGTTGAAACCGCCCTTCCAGGACTCCGTTCACTGGAAAACCGGACGGCCTCACAGAGGCTCTCCGGAGCTTAAACAGATGCGGCCATCTTGTCTTCGTGCGCGTCACACCCCCCCACTGGTCAGCAAGTAATAAGGCAGACGGGATATTCGTCACATTTATGAAGGAGTACCCCTCTGCCAAAATCCCAAATTAGGCCCACATTTTTCTTTTATAGGCTGAAGCCACGGAGTGGATGCAAATCCCTGCTTGCTTCACGTTCCACAATAATCAAACATTATTATTTTTTTTTTTGAAAATCTTTTTATTAATAACGCTCGTGAGACCATACAATACATAAGAGTACCAATAAATCAACGTTAAACATGTCACGTGGGAGCAACAAGGACCAGGATAACACCCCCGTCATTCAGCCCACTACATCAACCTCAGAATTCCTGTACTTCCGCCAGGGCGCCCACACCTTCTTCCACTTATTGGTACACCCCCTACTATTGTAAACAGTTTCCTCCGCTCTTTGGCACCAGTCTAGATCTCGCTTCCAGTCGTCCAATTGCGGGGGCATCCGCGCCCACCAGCACCGTGCGATATTGCGCTTTGCTACCCCTACCGCTAGGACCAGCCATATAGCCATATACCTCGGCCAATCATTGTCACCTCTGATCATTAATAGCAGCCACTTCGGGTCCATAGGGACAGTCTTTCCCACTACACTAGTCAGAGTGTCCGTAACCTTCAGCCAAAAGGGGATAATCTCTGGACAATCCCACAAGATGTGGAAGAAGGTACCCTCCCCTTGGCAACCCCGTACACACAGCGCTGTCTGACTCCTTCCCCAGGCGTACAGGTGTGTGCGTGGATAATAGGTGCGATGGAGGATTTTAAACTGCACCAGACGGAACCGTGAGCGTATTGCGATTTCCCTGGGACCCTGCAGCGCATCCTGCCAGTCATCATCGTCCAGGCTGCCAAGATCTCTAGTCCAGGCAGCTCTAAGATGTATCAGGGAGTCTGGCATATTATTTATTAATTTACGGTAAATGGTGGACGTGGGTTTCTCCTTAATGGGGTCCAGTAACAGCCTATCCTCCAGTGGGGAGTATTCCGGTATGACCAGACCACTATGTATGTGCGATCGCAGGGCATGCAGAAGCCGGAGATGGTGGTACCTCTGTGACTGATGGAGGTCATACTCCTTCTGGAGATATTCAAATGTACGGGGAGAGTCCCCCTTCCATACGTCGCCCAGGTACTCGATCCCTATCAGTTTCCACCCTCTAAAGCCCGTGAGCGTGGCCACCTCTCCCAACTGGTCGCCCAGCCATAAGGGGGTTCTCTCAGTCAGTTTTCCTGTCCACCCTAGGAGTTTGTTCGCCTCCCTCCAACACTGTATCACCACCCTGGTATGTTCTGGCCACCCCGGGTGTGACCGCCTAGCATACAGGAGGGGGTCACAATGACCCCCTGGCATAACCATCCTGTCCACCCTATATGCCGGTTCACCGCCATCAGTATATACCCAGTCATTGACCACCTGCAGCTGCGATGCCCAATAGTACAGTTTCACATCAGGGAGTGCTAGACCCCCGTCATAGACCCCCCTGTATAGCTTATGCAGCGCTATCCTTGGAGACCCCCCCTCCCATAGCAAGGTACGCAGGGCCTGCGCCACCCGTTTAAAGGCACTCAGTGGGACATGATACGGCACGTTCTGCAGGATATACAGTAATCTAGGCAACGTGAGCATTTTGAACAGTGCCGCCCTGCCCAGTAGGGAGAGTGGGAGAGCACTCCAATGGCCCACATCTGCCCCCAGTCGACTTAACTGGGGCTCGAGATTCCGGTCGAAGAACCTTTTTTTATTTCGAGTGATATATATGCCCAAGTAGGTAAAACCCTCTAGCTCCACCGGGGCCGTGCACCGACACGGGGTCCGAGGGGGGGGACCAGAGAGAGGAAAAATCACAGATTTGGACCAATTAATGTCGTAGCCAGAGTAGCTTCCAAAGAGCTCGAAAATGTGTAGCACCCGGGCTATCGAGTGGTAGGGTCTCGCCAGATATAGAGCGATATCGTCCGCATAGAGGGAGATACGCTCCTCCCACCCTCCAGGCGCCACGATACCCCAGATCATAGGGTCCCTCCTGATCCAGTGGGCCAGCGGCTCCAGCGCGAGGGCAAAGAGGAGGGGAGACAGAGGGCAGCCCTGTCTGGTACCCCTGCGCAGGGGGAAGGCCCTAGAAATGGCCCCATTTACCCGAACCCGGGCTGTGGGTAGCGTGTACAGCAGCCGTACCCAGCTGCAGAACCTCGGGCCAAAGCCCAACCTCTGGAGAACCATAAACAAGTAGGGCCACTCAATGCTGTCGAAGGCCATTGAGGCCATTGAGTCTGCGTAGTGCCCACATCTTCAGTCATGTGTAGCACCCCGTACAGGCGCCTAAGGTTGTGACGGGTACTTCTCCTGGGCATGAAGCCGGATTGGTCAATGTGCATTAAGTCCGGAATGACGGACACCAACCTGGTTGCCAGGACCTTGGCTAACACCTTGGGCTCCACATTGATCAACGATATCGGGCGGTACGAGGTACACAGCTCGGGCGGCTTCCCCGCCTTGTGGATAACCACAATCATAGCTTCTCTCTGGTCCGGAGGGAGCCGTCCGATTTCGCGCGCCTCCGCCAGCATCCGGAGAAGAGGGGCCGTCACTACCGCTGCTTGTTGTTTATAAATTTCCAGCGGGAGCCCGTTGGGACCCGATGCTTTCCCGGACTGTAGGGAGTTTAGAGCACTACCAAGCTCTTCCTCAGTAAGGTCTGCTTCAAGACGGTCACATGCCTCCTCCGACAGTGTGGGGAGGGCGAAGTCCCGGAGAAATTCGGCACAGTCTGTTTCGGTTCTACTGCACACAGGGGAATAAACCCTCTCGTAGTGCGCCGCAAAGGCTTCCGCTATGTCTCCGCTAGCAGAGCAGAGCGACCCAGACATGTCCCGCACCTCTGTTACCCACGTGCGATCCCTATCACGGCGTTCCAGCCACGCGAGTAGCTTTAGCGCCTTATCGCCCACGTCATAGAGCCAATGTTGCGTGGCCAGTGCGTAAGCCCGCGCTTCACCCTCAGCCAGGGCCCTAAGGTCCTTCTGCTTCAACGACAGTCTGTGGCGCATGTCCGCGGACGTTGCCACTTCCCCGTCTCTCTCAAGCTGCTCAATCTCCCTCTCCAATAGTCGGATTTGAAGGGACTCCTCCTTTCTCTGGGCCCCAATCAGTGCCTAGGCCGACCCCCTCAGGACTGTCTTGTAGGCCTCCCACAGCGTGACCTGGGACTCCACTGACCCCTGGTTTTCCTCGAAGTATAGTCGAGAACCCTCGCGGATCTTATCCCCTAGCCCGGGGTCCCGGAGGCGCCATGGGTCAATCCTAGGGAAGGCCACCCTGTTAACAACCGGGCCCCTGACAGTGACACTAACGGGCGAATGGTCCGAGATCCCCCTTGCCATATGACTGGAATTCATGAAGTCCCCCATTTGATCTGCCCGAGCCAGAAAGTGGTCTATCCTAGAGAAGGACCCATGTCTTGCCGAGAAGAACGTATACTGCCTTAGCATGGGGTTATGCGCCCGCCATAGATCACACAGACCTAATGCCATAACAAAGTCCCTGAGACTGTGCTCTCCTTGTCTACTCAACCGGGTACTGGACCAATCCAGTTCTGGGTCCATGACAGCGTTAGTATCCCCCCCAACGAGAAGGGTACCAGGGGGAAGGTCCGCTAAGAAGGAGCTAAGCCGAGGAAGACCAGGGAGTGTAGGCCCGGAGGTATATAGCAGGAACAGAGCACCAATGTACGCCCCTCCCATCTACCCGCCACCGCTGCCAAGCAGCCTGCGTCGTCCGCCCATGTTCCAGTAATGACTAGGGGGAGAGCAGTGCGGACTAGGATTCCCACTCCTCGTGACCCCGCCGTAAACCCTGAGTGGCCACCAGTTTGTAGCCAAAGCGATCCAGGGCCCTACATCTACTCCCCTGGAGGTGCGACTCCTGGATCAAGACCACATCTGGGGAGTGTCGCTTGAGGTGCTGGAGAACCAGGGTGCGCTTGATTTTATTGCCCAGTCCATTGACGTTCCAGGGCCAAACCCGTATACTAGCCGGGTCAGCCATCATACCAGAGAGAGATCAATGCTATCGATATGCCCCACGCCCCCACTGTGACATCATGGTCAGTCTCCTCAAGCTGATGGATATTGTGGTCTCGAGCTAACAACCCGTCCCAAATACACAAAGAAAACAAAAAACCCACAACAACACCCACTTCCCCCCTCCCTGCAGCCCTGCTAGGTGAGTCCCCAACCTCCCACCCATGAAACATGCAGAGTGCCTGTCGCCCCATTAATACTAGAAAAAACATGTACTAGGAGCTGTGTGCTTGCAGTCGGCAAGAGGCAGTATCAATCTGTTAACGAAAGCTTCATACCCACTCCATGCGTACAGAAAAAACTTAACCACCAGAACCCCCCACCCTTCCCACGGCCCTCCCCCCTCCGCACCAGGGAGGTAATAAAAACAGGGACCACGTATTATTTAGAGTCCGCAGTCCCGAACAGGCCCAGACAGCTGCCCTCTCCGGGGGCCTCTCAACATAGTACCTTAGTGTCAAATAGAAGGACCTGCACGGGCCGCCTCAGGAGCCGCCAACATGGTCGACCAAGTTCAACCCGCCCCAGGGTCACTTATCTGTCCGCTGCTCACGCCGCTGGCTGTCACGCTGTCGTTCTTCATCCTGCGCGGCCTCCCCACCGTCTTGTGCCGGCTCTCGAAGCTGCTTCCTGGTTCCACGACCCACTGTACGCCAGCCCTCGAGCCAATCGCTGGCTTCATCTGGCGTGTCGAAGAAGTATGCTTTTCCTTCAGCCAGAACTTTGAGTCTGGCCGGGAACAGCATCATATATTTCACTCCCAGATCTCTGAGGGCCTTTTTCACTCCGTCAAAGGATCGTCGCTTGCGCTGGACTCGGAGCGTGAAATCGGGAAAGAAACGGATGGTCGCATTCTCAAGCTGGAGATCGCCATGCGAGCGTGCTGCCTGAAGGATCGCATCCCTGTCCCTGAAGTTCAGGATACGGGCGATGATGGTACGGGGAGGTGCCCCGGGACGGGGCTTGCCCCCAGAGCCCTGTGGGCCCGCTCCACAGAGAAGAAATTCGACAGGCGTTTGGGCTTCAGATGATTGAGCACCAAGTCCTCCACAAAGCAGTCCATTGATGGCCCCTCCAGCCCCTCCGGGACCCCCACCACCCGGATGTTGTTGCGCCGGGCCCTCCCTTCTTGATCTTCCAGCCGGGCGTAAATGTCAGCTTGGTTCTTGGTGAGGGTTGCAACTTGCTCCTCCAGCCGTTTGGTTTTGGACTGCAGGCTGCCAATTCCAGTCTCTGCCACGGAAATCTTTTCGGACATTTTCCGGAAATCAGCGCGTAGGAGATTCACCTCCTCCGTCACTGAGTCTAGCTTTGGCTCCATTGTCCCTCTGAAGTCTCTAATGGCCCTCATAATATCTTTCAAAGAAGGGTCTGGGCCACCATCCTCCGAGTCTTCATGTTGGTCTCCACCGGTAGCTCCCTCTGCTCGGCCCATATTGACAGTGTACTTGTCAATCTGATTGGCCTGACCCGGGCCCGTTGTCCTAGTCCGGCCCATGCTGGCGTAAAGGCACGGTCCCTTGATGTCATCTGTAGGAACGGCCAGGAGGTTACTGCCTTGCAATGCCCCGCCGTACACCCAGTGGCCGGTGCACTCAAACCCCAGGCTGACCGGTCAAGCACCAAAACCTTCACGCACCACAGGCCTCAGTAGCCCACTCCTGCACCGCACAGTCCCAGAGCAGTCTCACTGCAGGGTCAGCATCACTCCACCACCACGATGTCCCTCCGGGCCTTTCAGCTAGCCAGCTTGCCAGCGCGTCGTGTCCCACTGGGGCAGACGGACACTCTCCTAGGCTGTCTCCGGTCGGGGCGGCCCCTTTGGTTGACTCCTGGGCTAGGCAGCCCCGAGCGTTGCCATGCACTTCCCCAGGGCCACCTCTCACCGCTCCCGCGTCCGGGGGGGGGCGGACTCAGGCCGTCATTCCACTAACCCCCATCTGCAGGCGAAGGCCCCGCCAGGAGGGACGCGGCGGTGCGAACCCAGTCACCCTCGCCCAGCGATCCCCGCACCCACAGCGTCACAGCAGGGGACGGTGCAGCCACCTCGTCTGCGCTCCTCAGAGGACAGAGGTCCTCACACTCCTCGCAGAAACCTCGAGGGCAATCAGGGCTCAAGTCGTCGCTACTTCGGCCCCCAATATGGTCGTCGGCCCCCCGCTGACAGGCGCCACTTATTTCACTCTGGGCCCACACGGTCCGCAGCTCCCAAGGTCCCCGCCGTAGAATCGAGCCGCAGCGTCACTGGGGGAGCACAGAGCACATCGGCCGTCGGCCGTCACCAGGCGCCATCTTGGATTCCGCCAGCCGCGAATCGGCACTCGCCACTGCTCCGTTCGCGGCCCCGGACACCTGCCGCAAATCACCGCAGCCCGTTGCCGCCGCTTTCCGATGCCGCCTGATCGCTGTGGGTGGTCTGATGGTCCTCGGAGAATGCCGGATATGTGGGCTAGCGCGCCAGCTGCTTGCGCAGCGCGATCAACAGGCAGCCATCTTCCGCGACTGCAAGCCACGCCCCTAATCAAACATTATTGATGCTAAAGTATTCTAAAAACATGCATTTTCTCGAGTTTTGTACAACTACACCAGCAGAATCTATATTAAGCACGATGAACAAACAATAAACATAGGATAATTTTTCGAGCTCTGAACAGACCTAAGTAACTCAACAGGCTGATATGTTCCCAACAGATAATTCAAACTAATACAGGACAAGAACTCATCAGATCCTCCTCACGCCTTAAGGTCTGCAAGAAAGCTAAGGTCTCAGTTCTTGGTATATACACCTTGGGGACCTCACACCTACACACCTGCCAAAGCGCCTGAATACCCTCTTGGGTGATTAGTGCGCTAAACAAATCAATATAACGTAACATACAGATGAAGGGCTGTGCATAATCTGCCTGACTCTCCAAAATTTCAGGATAGATATGTGAATTTACTCAAGGTGCGTAAAATATTTTTGAATGATATTGCAAGTGACTTTCCTAGGCGAGTTCATAGGAAGGTTATGCGAGGTACTGGTATGAGACCAGTTTGAGCATTATGTCTCAGCAAAACATTTCCAGCTTCTCTTCAGGCTTCTTAGAAGCAGGCCAGTGAGTGCCAACTGTGTCTCTGTTTGCTACAATCACATTGACATCTCTGAGGTAAGAATGGCTAGATGGCTCAGTTACTTTAGTGCTCGCTGATGGCAATGCTGTGGCTCATCTGCCAGGATTTTGCACCCTCACAGGACCACCTTAGCTTTTCATTTGTCTGGTTTTGATAAACTGAGGGCCAGAAAATCAGTTTTAGTAACACTTGTCATTTAAAATGCCTTGAAACAGTACAACGGTTGCAGTAAGCACTATGTTAAAATGGAATTATGATGCTACGGGAATGACGTTTTGTACAATA